>VRYO01002734.1:3524432-3545289 GCA_009812075.1 Sialia sialis | reverse complement strand
TCTGAATTAAATGTTTTTCTACTTAATATGTTTCTAAGTTTTAAATCTATATTCTCACTTCTTGTAATTAAGCTTGGAAGCTTTTCCCAAGGTCTCAGTTCAAATTTTGCAGTCTTTTTTTAGGCTTTGATTTACAGACCCAATGTTTTGAGAATTTCTTGCATTCTCAATTCCAACAACTCTTTGATATTTTTAAAATGCACCAAGTGCACTTGCACCTCAAACACACCTGCAGAGAGGCTGGGGAGCCTTTCCAGGTAGGAGTAGGAACTTCAAAATAAAATAAAAAAATGAAGAAGGAGAGGAGGTGTAAATCAGGACGTGGGTTTCCTCAGCAGCAGGGCTGATTGCAAAGGCAGATGTTGTCCTTGTGGAGGAGCTGGGATCCACCTCCAGCCCCAGATTGTTTGTGCCTACAGATGGGATTGGAGCTTCCTGCCATTGTGTGTGGCGTCTGTCCCCTCATTCCCGACTGACGCACGTTGGACACTCTGCCTGCGAGAGGATAGCGCTGCTCAAACTGAGAAATGGACCCAGGCCAAAGATGTTTATCAGCCCTGTCCAAAGATTTTTATCAACCCATCCCTGCCTTGCAGTGCACGAGAGAGTTTTCCCTGTCAGGGGCACGCTTTGCCTTTGATTTCACACGGGCAGAGACGTCAGTGGCACTTTGTTGTGTCTGACCCTGGCTTGGAAATTGGCTTCAAAGTGAGGGTTTATGAAAGGGATGAAGTGGGTTATTGCAAAAGGGTTGAAATGCATTTTTCAAAATGGAAATTGTGATTTCATGACTGTGTTTTTTTTTCTTAATTATTTTAAATATTTTAGGGTTGTAAACCTCAAAATTAGATGTTACATTCAAAGAAATCCTATGAGAAAATAATGATCTAAACTTTGGGAATCGTGATTCCATGACTGTAACTTTTTCTTAACTATTTGAAATACTTTAAGCACTGTAAACCTTGAAATTATACATTACATTCAAAGAAATTTTATGAGAAAATAATGATCTAAAGTTTGTGAATTGCGATTCCACGACTGTGACTTTTTTGCATTACTTTAAATACTTTTAGGGCTGTAAACATCTAAATTATATGTTACATTCTGATTTTGCCATCCAGAGAAATCCTATGACAAAATAATTATTTAAAATTTGGGAATTGTGATTCTACGACTGTGACCTTTTCTGAATTATTTTAAATACTTTCAGGGCTGTAAACATCAAAATTATCCATTACATTCTGATTTTGGCATCCAAAGAAATCCTGCGAGAAAATAATAATCTAAAATTTGGGAATCGTGGTTCCATGACTGTAACTTTTTTTATTAATTATTTGAAATACTTTTAGGGCTGTAAACCTTGAAATTATACATTACATTCAAAGAAACCCTAGGAGGAAAGAATGATCTAAAGTATGGGAATTTTGATTCTACTGTGACTTCTGAAATACTTTAAATACTTTCAGGGCTGTAAACCTCAAAATTATATGCTACATTCTGATTTTGGCATCCAGAGAAATCCTGTGAGGAAAAAATTACCTGAAGTTTGGGAGTTGTGATTCCACGACTAGGACTTTTTCAGAATTATTTTAAATACTTTCAGGGCTGTAAACATATAAATTGGATTTCACATTCTAATTTTGGCATCCAAAGAAAGCCTGTGAAAAACGAGTTATCTTAAGTTTGGGATGAAGACAGGAAATATTCTGGCTATTTAAATTTTTATTTGTTTTTAATAAATGAATTTTAATGGAGCATGTGTAGCAATGTCTAGGGGAAATTTCCAGCTTGCTTTACCTTGACCACATCAATTTGACTCCTACTTTGTCAGAAACAAAATCTTTTCATTTTAAAATAAATTTAATTGTGTCATTTGTCAAGAAACGTGGATATTTGTATGCATAGATTTGAAAGTCAAGTGAGAATGAGGAGCCTGGATATGTGTAGAATAACTAAGTTTGAATTGATTGCTATTCAGGCAATCACTCTACCTCAGTAGCAATATCTAAATAAGGATGGAGTCAAAACAATTGAGATCAGCATATTTTATACTGAAGGAAAATAGCTTTTTTATGAGCCATAGAATAAATCAGTGGGGTTTTTTTCCAAAACATGGCACATTGCTTTTCCTCAAACCCAGATTAAACTTTTATTCATGTATAAAATAATTTTTACAATTCCATTATATCTGCATGATAAAAAAACTATCACAGTTACAATAATTATGGTTTGGGCCATCAAGCAGTCACTAATTCAGTAATTCCAGGAATTAGGAGAGAGTGAACTTAGTTTAGGGACACATTACTCCATAATTATGGACAATGAATCTTCACAGACTTTTCTCTTTGGAGTCACAACATGTAATTGGGGACCATACAGCACAATTATAAATGTGAGGGGTTTGGGGGTTTTATTTCCTTCTTTTCATGGACAATGCAGTGTATAGATTGTGTGGATATATTACAAGTATTTATGATGGGAATAGCAAATAGCAGATCTTATCTCAGTACTGGAATAAGTTGCCCAGGTGCTTTGTGGAGTCTCAGAGGGATTCAGAAACCATCCAGATGGACCTGGGAAATGGGCTTTAGGTTCCAGAGGTAGGGTGGACAAAAGGACCTCCAGAGATCCCTTCCAGCCTCACCCATTCTGTGATTCTGTCACACAAACAGTGCACTAATTCTAATTTCTGAAATTGTCACTAGTGGTGACAATGACTTCTCCTCTATGGTTGTTTCCTTCAAGCCTAGCTCTACCAAACTTCTGCTTCCCACAGGTTTAGTTGAGATAATAATTTTTTTTTGCCATGTAAAAAATCACCTTGGAAGGACTCATGAAACACAGGGCTATATTTGTGGTTGGGAAGCAGTTTGGTTTTGTTTTTGTGTGAGATCTAGAGATGCTAGGCCTAATGAAAAGAATCAGCTGTATTTAAATTTAATGGGTTTTCACTTTGTGTTTTCAGGGTGCGCAATGACTTCGATGTGCTCACGAACCGCCTGATTGGCAGCCATGGCTACTGCACCCAGGTGAGCTCAGGTTCTGGGGCTGTCCTGTGCTCTGCTCCCAGCTGACCTCTGGGAAGAGATGCCATTCCTTATTTTGCACTCATGAACTCATGTGCGGGAGAGAGCTCTGACTTCTGATCTACAAATCAATATGATAACGCAGAAGCCGATTAATTTGTTTACTACAAAGTACAAACCCCAAACACTGACAAATTCAGAATCCAAGCTGACACCCCATCAGGGTGTTGGCAGCAGTGCCATTCAATGGTGGCTGCATCCTCCTGCAGTGACAGATGTGCTTCAGTTGGAGCAGTGCTCCTGGACAAGGTGCAGTTTCCCTCTGGAGATCCAGTGGTGATGTGGAGAAGTCCAGATTTCCTCTGGAAGTCCAGTGGAGAAAAGGGCTACTTGGTGTCCCAAATCTCAGTTTTTATCCTGGTAAGAAATGTTGGTCTCTTCCCCGTGGCTGAAGCATCTCCCCATGGGATGCAGTAATTTTATCAGTGCCACAGTGGGACTCAATGGCCATGAGCAGAAGAGAACTGCCTGCAGGAAGGATGGGTTGTGAAAAGATAAAGAACACTGGCCCAGCTGGTTTATAAAATATGGCCATGAACAGGAGATGTCCCCTTTGGAAATAAAGAACGCTGCCCCAGCTGGTTTCAATGGATGGCCCATTAGCAGAATATCTCCCACGGAGATCAGGATCCCCGTCCCACCTGGTTTAACAGATGATGATAGAATAGATACATTTGGTCACATCCTGTATTGTAACCCAAGACACATGTGAAAGTACAGCAAAGTACAGAGAAAAGCATCTAAACAGCAAATTATGAATAACAATAACTAAATATAGTTGGGCTGGTGCACACAACCCGAAGCATGGCCTGGACTCAGACATGTCCAAGGCCCAGACTTGTCCAATATTACTGCAGTCATGGAATCACAGAATGGTTTGGGTTGGAAGGGACCTTAAAGTTCATCAATCTCGGCTTGCCCCAAGCCCCATCCAGCCTGTTCCTGAACATCTCCAGGGATGGGGAGTTGTTTTGGTTTCAGTTTAACTGGGAACACTAATTAATGTAGTAGTTTTAGTTCACTAATTTGAAATTTTTTTGTTGTGTGATAGCAGAATAGGCTTAACTTTGAATGGTACAAAGAGAAAGTTTGTTACTAGAAACTATAGGAAAGAAACCAACTTAGAATAAAACTTTTGACCACTTTTCTTCCTTTCAGACACTTTTCTTTAACACTAAAAATTTATAGAAAGCAACTTAGTTAGTTTACTATTTTTAGAATAGTTTTTCACTAATTTACTTTACTAATTTCTAATTACTAATTACTTGACCTTATGTCTTAATTCCTGCTTTTTCCATTTTTCTCCTAATTAATTTTTATCTTACAGCTTTTATCACACAGGACAGGAGTCCACATCCTCTCAGGGCACCCTGTGCCAGGGCCTCACAGTAAAGAATTTCATCCTAATTTCAGCTAAACAAATCTTGTCCAACATTCAAAATACATCACTAAGCACTTACAGAAATGTCATGTAGTGCTGTACAGGCTTTGAGTTTATATCCTTCATGCTCTGCTTTTCATTGTAGAGAAGAAAGGACACCAAAATCTTTTCATTAAAAAAAACCCAAACCCAACACTTTTATGAGATGTTTGAGCATTGGATGTGAGAGCAAATAAATTATCAGCAGTTTGCCTCCAGAAGGATGAAAATTGAAAACTCCTCTAATATTTGGACTTCAGCAAAGCTTTCAATACTTTCTCTAACAGCATCCTTTTGTACAAATAGTCCAACCCACAGCTGGACAAGTTTTTTTTTCCCCAGAAGGTGCTGGGCACTGCCCAGGCTCCCCAGGGAATGGGCACAGCTCCACCCAAAGCTGCCAGAGCTCCAGGAGGATTCAGACAAAGCTCTCAGGGGTGCACAGGGTGGGATTGTTGGGGTGTCCATGGAGTTGCTGATCCTTCCAACTCAGGATATTCTGTGATTTTATAATTTGCCCATTTTACTTTGGGAGACTTTGACCAAAATACCTGGAATCTTTTTATAAGCAGTTTTAATCCTAACCTAAACCTAAAACCACTACATAAATTAGGGCTCATGTACATGTGTAACTTTGTCAATCCTGAATCACTCTTGTGCTGATTAACTCCTCTTTGGTTTTTCTTTCGGTTTGTATTTTTTTTCTTTTCTTTATTTTAAACATGTCCCAAACAGGAATTGGTGAACCTGCTTCTGACTGGCAAAGCTGTGTCCAATGTTTTCAACAATGTGATAGAGCTAGACTCTGGGAATGGCAACATCACCATTTTGAAGGGCATCACGAGTCGCAGTGATATTGGTTTGCTGTCCCTGTTTGAGCACTATGATGTCTGTCAGGTGAGCTTTCCATTCATCTGGTTTAACTAAAAGGAAAACAATTACAGTAATTTCATGATTATAAGCCACACCTTTTTCATTGAAGAATCCAGCCTACCCCAGTAGTGCGGCTAATCATCAGGTGTGGCTTATTTATGGACAAATCCCAGTGAAATGCCAACCCAGAAGTGAGAGCTGGCTGGGGAGGGCGCCTGGGGCTGCCTTTAAAGGCTTGGCTGGTCTATGAAAACTGTTTGCAACTTGAGCACCTGACACCAAACCCCGCACTGGTGTGATTCTGTTACTAACTCGTTACTTTGTTGCACATGGATCCTCGCTTAAAATAAAATAAAAAATTGCAGCTTATATTCAGGTGCGGCTTATAATTGTGAAATGACTATACTTCTAAAATCAGCTTGGAGTGAGCAAAGCAGCAAAGAAATTAGTGGCTTGGTTCAGTTTATCTTTTCTGTGCTGTAGTGGTGGTTTTATTATCAGTAAAAAAATAGAGACAATTAAAATAGATGTTAATGCAGTGGGATTGTTCTCTTTAATTGCTTTTGATAGTTTTAATTGTGAAAATTAAAAGATAGATTAAAACTTTCAAAGGAGTGACAGGGATTAATTTAGCTCAGGAAAAACCTGAGTAAGGATTTCACTAGTTCTCCATCAGCAGGAGATGGAAGGTGGCAGAGTGGACACCGTTCCTAAAGACATATTCTATCCTAAACAGCCAATCTTGTGTTTGATGCAGCAATATTTTTTGGAATTCTCTGACGTTTTTTGGATACCTGTAGCAGTTCCACCTGCATTTGCAGCAGCAGCAGCAGCAGCAAAGTTTGAAAGTGATTACCAAGGGATTTGTTTGTACTGATCTGATGTAAATGTGTGACTGAAAACAAAGCTTGATTTTAACTCCTTCCCACATGGCTGAAGTCAGCTACGTTCTCCAGCTACCAGCAAATCACAATTTGTGTTACTTTTAATTAACATAATTGTTTACATTTTTCACAGGATTATAAAAGGCTTGAATTCAGTCAAGGCATCTTAGCAGTGTACTCAAATCAGATTAGTTCAGAACAGAGTGGACTAAAAATAAATAAGCTTCTGTGTCTAGTTCATGCTTCTTTTTCTTTTCTCTAAACAATGTGACATTTAAACCCTCAGAAATGGTTATACACCACTCCAGCAGTTTTTCCATTCTCCAGTGAGGAAAATGACTCGGGAGTGGCAAAATGGTAAATGAGGTCAGGGCAGGTAAAGCTATTTCTTACCCACCTGCCCTCTAAAAATAAAATAAGTTACCCAGAGATTCAGACTATTTTCCACTTATTCTGCAAATTATAAGGTAGAGGGGATCTGTTCGTGCTGCTGGACTCTTCATGGGAGCTGGACTCATGAGCAGGAATCTGTTTTTCCAAGTGACTTAATCCTTTACAGAAACTCCAGTAGACGTAGTTTCCTATTTTTTTTTTATTATTTTTTAGGAGTCTACACTAGTTGGGCATCTGCTGCAAATTGTCCTGGTTTTAATTAAGAACATCTGGATGTTCTCTGCATTTCAGTTCAGAGGAAATGTCTGCTTAGGGCTGGGACAAAAGTCAGATTCTGGTGGATTTTGGCCCAAAACTGAGGAGTCTCCACTGTGTCTTCAGCATGAGGGGCCAGATTCTGATTCCTGTTACAAAATTTAGAGCAGCTCAGGAAAAAGAAATGTCAGTGGCAGTTTGCAGAGGTGGAACTGAGAACAGAATTTGTCTTTCAAAGTGACTCTTTTATTCCTCTCAGCATCCAGTTACAGTGTGGCTCTGAGGCTGGTAACTGAACCCAGCCATGGAAAAGGACTGTCATTTTTGGTTTATTTTTTGTTTCCAGGAGTAAGAAAATCCTGAGCGTGCTATATGATGAATCACAGACACTGGAGTCAGAAAACTCCCTTTAGGTCACATCCAGCCAATCTCTCAGGGGATAACTCAGGATATTTTTGTGTCCTGTTATATAGCAGGGGTCCTTTGAAAATCTGCATCCATGAAGTTCCTGGTTTTTTGTTCAGATGGCCATTTTTTCATTGATTTTAGTGCATATAACTGTGATCTTGCAGTTTTTCTCATCTATCTCTATTCTAAAACATTAATAAATGCAAGTAAAGATTTGCAGATCCTTGTGAATTTGGAGATTTTGGTATCTACGACACAGCCTGTGTTTGGAAATACTATTAATAAATCAGACTCCTCATTTACTTAGTTTCCTCTGATTATAATTTTACTCATCATCCAGGCTGCCCCCTGAACAATTCATCCCCATCCGCTGGGCATTTGCAGCTGATGTAACAGTGCCTCCCTTTTCATCAGCACATCCTGTCCAAAACTTGTTTTGATTTCCCTACTCTAGACTTGTTCCAACTTACCAACACATTCAGGACAGGATATTCAAGATTCCAGGCTAGGTGCAGTGAATCCACATGGAAGAAGGCTTCTGAACCCTTTTATTTAATTTTTCCAATATGTGGAGCATTTGTGTGTAATCCACAATTCCCTTGGTGTGGCTGCTGGGCTACAGATATTGGGAGGGCATGTGAATAAATGCTCAAACTTCAAGAGTGGCAAATCCAAAGAAAATGATCCATCCCTGTCCTAGTTTGGAGGACAGGTGTCTGCTAAGAAAGGCAGGAGCCTCTCTTTGAAATGAAGAATGGAAACCCCCTCCCTCCAGATTATTATAATTTTGAAATTAAGGGACTCTCACGCAAAGATATGGGAATTAGGAATAACAGTTCTTTACTAGAGAAATTAAAATAGAAATACAGCACTACAAAGAACAAAGCCCAAACCCTGGCAGAGTCAGAATCCAAGCTGACAGCCGTCAGTCAGTCAGGGTGTTGGCAGCAGTGCCATTCAATGGTGGCTGCATCCTCCTGCAGTGACAGATGTGCTTCAGTTGGAGCAGTGCTCCTGGACAAGGGGCAGTTTCCCTCCAAAGGTCCAGTGGTGATGTGGAAAGGTCTGGTTTTCCTCTGAAAATCCAGTGGAAAAAAGGGTACTTTGGTGTTCAAAATCTCAGTTTTTATCCCAATGGGATGCAGTAATTTTATCAGTGCCACAGTGGGGCTCAATGGCCATGAGCAGAAGAGAACTCCCTGGATGAAGGATGGATTGTGAAAAGATAAAGAACACTGCCCCAGCTGGTTTCAATGGATGGCCCATTAGCAGAATATCTCCCACAGAGATCAGGATCACTGCCCCACCTGGTCTCAACAGATGGTGGTAGAATAGATACCTTTTATCACATCCTGTACTGTAATCCAAGACAATTCCTTTTCTCCCAGTATTACTTGGAGAATCCCTCTGTTTCCCATCCATTCATCCACTTCAGTGGATCCCGTGTTATCTTTGCTGATGAGAAAAACGTGTGCCCCGAGTCATTTGTCTGCAGTTGTTAATGTTCAATCATCACTCTCAGCCCTGACATATCACAAAACTCCCTGGAGTTTTTGCATTGTAATTACTTGCTGCAAATTGTTTCACAATGGTAGATGGATCCATTCCATCTGTTTCATGTGCAAATGTTTAGTTTCACAGTAAGATTCTGGATTTTAATGGGGAAAAAAAGCTGAAAGTCTGATTCTGCTACTTTTCAGTAGGCAAGTTACACGTCTTTGGGGTTTTTTTTCTTTGTACTAAGCCTGTATTTAAGCAATATCAATTCCATGTGATATTACACTGTTAAGTTAGGAGCCCAAATTGAGATTTTAGGTTTTCTGGGAATTATTTAGAGAATATCAGCAATAGAAACATTTCCACCTGAAATTGCTGGGGGTTTCCTCTGTCTGCTGAGCTGCAGGATTCAGCAGCTCAGGCTCAGGGAAGCTGAGTGGTTTCTCAGCAGGGACAAGACCTTGGAGAAGAGGATGAGGCACAGGAGTGGGCAGGACCAATTTTAGCATTCCTGGTTGAGAAAAACTCTGTGTTTGGGTCAGAACCTTTGGCCTAAGTGCCACATTAAAATTGCAGGTGAGAAGACTTAGAATAATGAAATTCTTTCTTTCAAGATGTCTTGAGACATTAAAAGTAGGAAGAGATGGAAACAGGCTCCTCACGTCTATGCAAATTCATTAAATAAAGGGAAAAATAATCTGCATTCTCAGGTAATAACAGATTATTAATTAACAGATTATTATCATTATTATCATTCATAACTTGCTAATTCTTTATAATCAATAATAATAATAATACAATAACTGATTATATTTTGTTATTACAATATTATAACCAATTAACAAACACCACAGTGTACTAATTAACATGAACAATGATAATTATAACAATAATATATAGCATTTTCATGCCATTTCCTATTAGCAGATCTGTGCTTGGCAAGAGCTGCAAGTGTCATTTCCACTTTACACAGAGGGGTAGGAGGTGAACAAAAGTCCAAGTGCTTATCCCAGTCAGTCACCAGTAAGCTCTTGGCTGAACTGGGATGAGTACAGCTCTGAATCTCTCACTCTAAAGGCAGTGTGGTTCTGCCTGGTGAATCTTACTATCCTTCTGAAACGTTTTTTGAAACTGCTTTAGGTCTGTGCTGTGGTACATGAAGAAATGGAAATACTCAGTTATTTGTCTCTTTTGAGCCTTCTCTCTGATTTTTGTTTTCACCAATTCTGTCCTGCTTTAAGCTGTCCTGTCAGTTAAATATCCTGTTGTCTGACCTCCCAAATTCACCCTCCTCTGATTCCTGACTGTCCCAGCCCTTGCCTGAGCTGCCAGCTCTTCAAGGGACCTGGTGCTCTTTAATTTTTCTTCTCTGAAAACAGAGAGGGCATCGACAAAGAAGCTACACACATTTTCCCTATTTCTTCTCAGAAAGACAGAGTAAAGCAACAGAAACAAACAGAATTTATTCATTAAAATTCCACAGATGGGAAATATTATCTTTGGTCCTTTTGAAGAAACCACTCTGCTATGTCAAGGCCCACTTGAATGATGAAATTCAGCACACATGCTCTGTCTCCTGGCACCTCACCTGTTTTTTGCCCTGTTTTGTCCCTCCTGTAACCTTCCCAGGAACATGTGGCCCCTAAATAATCTCTTTTCCCCATCAGATGGGCTGGATTCAAGCCAGGCCGTTGGTGGGATTGTGATGGGGAAAGTTTAGAAAGGGGGTTTTAACCACCTTGCTTGGGAAACCAACCACAAAAACACACAAGTGCAAAATGGAATCTGATGGTTGCCTTCAATTTTCCATTTTTTTTTCAGGGAGAGGGGTAAATGTTGTGCCCTGTAGGTGCAGCAAAGGAAGCTGCTACTCATGTAAGACTTTCGTGAGCATCATTGTGAGCAGAACCATGGAGTACAGGAATTTCACGACTATAAGGTGCGCCCTTTTGACTAAAATTTTCATCGAAACCCAGAAGTGCGCCGTATAATCTAGTGCGCCTTATATATGGACAAAGTTCGGAAATTTGCCAACCCAGAAATGCGAGCTGCGAGCCAAGCCGCACCAGCTGCGGAATCGCATCAACCAGCACCGGGCGGGAGTGCCGGGGCCTGGCAGCACGGGGAGGGTGCCTGGGGCTGCGTTTAAAGGCTGCGCCGATCTGTGAAAAATGTTTGCAAATTGAGCACCTGCCATAAACCCGGCGATCACGTGATTCCGTTACTAATTTGTTACTTTGTTGCACGCGGATCCTCGCTGCAAAAAAAAAGTGCGCCTTATAGTCTGGTGTGCCTTGTGGTTGTGAAATTACTGTATATTCAAATGTGACTAAAACAAGGCTGATAAAGCATTGGCCTTTGAGAATGTCTCTTCTACATTCCTTGTTTTTACATCTCCCTTTCTAGCCTGGAACTGAAATTTTCTTTAATGAAATCCTATTGTTCTCTGAGTTATGGCCAGTCACTGTTGCTGGCATATTGGCATTGCTTCCCTGTCAACATCCTTCCAAATGAAACAGAATCAGAGTTTTTATTCTAGACAATGAGGGTAACAAAGCCCACATGTTTAGAAGAGCTCTGTGTGCTTTGCAAACCGGTAAAGCAGAAAATGGTAAGTCAGATATTTTCCACGTGTCCCTCTAGATTATTAACACCTGCACTTGGATCTGGATTTATCCCATATTACTTTAGGTGTTTTTTAGGCTAAAAGTGCTTCAGGTTCAGCCAACTCCCTGCATCACTGGTGAATGGGAGGCTCTAAATTTCTGCCAATACTCCTGTCTTGCTCATTTGATTTTACAGCCAAAGCCCAAGGGCTAACCTGCATTAGAGGGCCTAGAAATAAATGCAGAAGTGTTCTGTGGGCTGAACCCTGCCCTGTCCTTGTTATCACACTGATGTAACTCCTTGAATTGGGCTGTAAACTTTGTGTGTAGTGAGGAAATGGCAAAATGCTGATACCCAAGTGAGGGTCTGAATCTCCCTCCAAATGTCCTGATTTTTTGGGACATTCCAAAAGAGCAACTGAATGGGACAGGGATGAAGGAAAGATCTTGAGGCTGCTTGGCACTCTGAGGTCTGTTTGGTTTTTCCTTTCCACATCTGCTGCCTTTTACACCATGGCAGTATAAGGGAACTTTAATCAGAAGCCAGAACTTTCCAGGAGTCTATTCTTTGCTTTGGGACTCCTGGGATTTAACACACATCTCTTTCTATTCTTCTTCAGTCATGTCCTTTATTTTCCCCCCAGTTCATTATCAGAAAGATTTCCTTTTTTTAAAAATAAAAAGATCCAAAGCTGCAGAGAAATTACCTAAGCCTCTAGTGTAGCAGTAGTGTTTGTTATTATTTTTAAAATAAATATATGGCTAAAAACTCTTAAATTTCTGTCTCACCTGGCATAGCGCATACTCTGAATGTCAGATCTCATAAGTATTAATTTTTGCTTTTCTCAATCTGACTGAAATAAAGTATTTAGCAATGGCAATAACTTTACCCTCACTGTGTCCCTTAATTAACTGCAGTGGTGTGGCTGTCCTGCTGGTATGGGTGACCTGGGCCAGGGTCCTGCTGAAAAGGTGTCTGATTTTACACCTCTGACACTCTTAGCACCCCTGGAACATTGTTCAGTATTCATTCAGAAAAGGTCATTGCAGCTGTGGGGAATAAAACACTGGCAGAACAAACAATGGGCTGTAACTCTGAAAGCTTGGTGTAATTATCCTTCTGCCTGTCAATCCTACTGGGTTCGGTGCTACCAGAAATTCCTCTGTTTGACAGAGCCCAGCCCTTTGTGGAACCATTGCACACTGAGATTACTTCTCAAATAAACATCTCTAGCAGCTGAGCTCAGGGAAAGAAACATAAAGGGAAGAATGATTGATTATAACTATAAAAGTGTTGGAACCTAGAAACTTGGAAGTTTTAAACTTTCTGTGCTTTCTGGCACTGACCCCCTGGAGAACACTCCTTTAGACCTGAGGCCTTGGTGAAGGCTCCGAATTTGGGTGATGGAGTTGGAATTACAGGTGTGTAGTTAAATAGAAGTGTGTTATTTCACAGGGTGAAGGGTTTGGAAATATAGTACTAGGTATGGGACAAGATGGAGGATTTTGGGTGGTGCCTCTTTCTGTTTTCCTCCTTCTTCTTCATGGTTTCAGGCAGTAGTTTTTGGTTGGACAGTCAGTGCTGCACTGAGGGTCACAGGAGTTTGGTTATTGGGTTAGAAGTATAAATAATATAGGTGTTAATTCTCTACTGGACTGTTTAGCTTTAAGAGACCTGGTAACCAGTTTGATTCATCTCCATTTTGCTCACTTTTAGCTGGTGGCTGGAGGTGTTACAGAACTCTCTGTACTTTAGATAAGTTTTAATAAGCAACCAAGTCCAAACATGAGAAATTAATCACCTTTGTGTTTTTAATCCAGAACTCTGAATAAAGACAGAAGAAAATGAAGACAAGACACTCATTAAGTGGTGCAGAATAGTAAAGTCTTACAAGCAAGGAGGTGAAATTATGTTGTGATAAAACTCCTGGAGAAAAATCCCATCAGATTGGCCCTATCCAGTTATCCTGCTTGGTTTTGGTACCACATTCTCTCTTTTTCTTTTGGAATACACATGGCAAAAGGTGGCTTTGTTCAAGGGACAAATGAAAGCTGAATGGTGAGGTGCCATCCATTCCCTCTGGCAGATCTGGTGGGATAATTCTCCGGCAATAAAGACTTGTCTGTAGGTTGAATTTCGGCTCTGTGAACACACACAGATGCCAGATGGAGAATGAGCCCTTTGAAGGTGCTTGCTTTTGAAAAGTTGATGCTTCCCAAAGATCAGAACCGTGTCCCTGAAATTTATGAGCATTCTTGAGGGCTCTGCAAGGGAGAGGATCAGGGTTAGGGAAGTCTCCACAGGAATTGAAAGCATGCAGCACGAAAGGACACCTCATTCATCCCCCCCTTACTTTCATTTTGCCTGAAAATGATTAATGAGCCTGCTGGAAAACCAGTACTTGAATAGTGATAAAAAACACAGCCACTGAGCTCTTATAAAAAATAATCTTTCATTAGAAGGATGCAAGTCACAGATCCCTGATTTGCCTTTGGAATTTGGCCCTACAGATGCAGGGAAGACACTGGGAAGAAGGAATCTCTGTCAGCCCTGTTCTCTGCCAGGCTCCTGCTGGGTGACACAGACACTCTGCTGAGTTTGAGGGGTTTCCTGAGGTCAGAACCCTGGATGTTCATGCCTGTTCTTCCCTGTCCTGTCCCCAGGTTTTATTCCTGGTTTTATCCAGTGTTACTGCCACCAACCAGCTGGTCAGGCAGCTGAGGAAGCACTCAGTTAAACTCAGCTAAATGAGAGCATAATTCTGTGTATGGGGAACAGTCTGCAGAGTCAGTCCCGTGAGGAGCTGCTGGAGAGCTGGGGGTGTTTAGCCTGGAGAAGAGGAACTCAGGATGATTTTACTGCTCTCTACAACTCCCTGGAGTTCTCCTCCCCTGCAGGAGGGTGCAGTGAGGTGAAGCTAAAAGGGACAGGACCAGAGCAAACAGCCTCAGGCTGCACCAGGGCAGGGTCAGGCAGGACATCAGCAGGAATTTCTCCTCTGGAAGTGTAGTTAGATGTTGGAATGGGAGGTGATGGAGTCCTCATTCCTGGGAGTAATGAAGAAACCACTGGATGTGGCACTCAATGCTTTGTTGTCCAGGTGATGCTCAGCCAGATGTTGGACTCGATGGTCCTGGAGGTCTTTTCCTAAATGTCTCCATGATTCTACTCCACACAACAAGTGATGCCTGAAGAAGCAGCCAGAGGGATCCTCACAGTGAGGATTCTCCTTGCATTGTCAGCAGCATGGTTCCATGTTTTATTTTGTACAAAATATGTTTTGCATCTTGGTGTTAAAGGCAGCAGCTAATCCTGGTTAAATTGATGTGACCAAAACAAAGACTTGTCCCTTCTTCTGGGAGAGCAGCATTTGAGCTGCAATATTTTTATATTTTGTCTCAAAGTTCATGGCCTTGATTGTAACTGAAAACTTTTTGGAGAATGTTCCAGTATCTGAACAGTTTGTCCTGGCTTCAGGGGAAGGTTCATGTGGGTGAGAGCTGGAGTGGACGTGGCTTTGAAAGTTCTGCATCTCCCTAATCTCTGTCAAATGTTGTTTGATGAAGCTGGGAAGTTGCTTTTGCAGACAAACGTAGGAAGAACACATTTTTTAGGAGACTGGCTGTTCTTTTTGGCTTTGACTTATCTGCATATTAAAATATGCATATTTGTGAGACTGAATCTTTTCATCTGTATCCCTCTAATTTGCCATCTTTTGTTGAAACTGCGTATTTTCTTTTTTGATAACTCCTGTTACGAGTGTTGTTGGAAGCTTGTAAAAATTCTTTACTTCTAAGCCAAGAATTTACATAAAAAGCAAGGCTGTTGTATAAAAGGCTGTTTTAAATAGATATTAACAAAATAATGAGTCAGGGAACAGTTACTTAATTAGCTGGAGACTTGTTATCTAACATCAGAAGAAATTCTCCTTGTGGAAGGCAGCTGAATGTGCACTGGTAACACTTCAGATACAAATTCCAAATGTCCATCAAGATGAAAACACAAACTCCTTATCACCTGGGGTGCTGGTTAGAGTTTTGATTACAACAGAATTCATTTTGGTTCTGCTTTTTGGCTTTTGCCATTTGCCATATCCCCAGGGCACTGTAAGGCTGCACTGTAGGAGCTGCATCCACAAATCTGTATCTAGAAATCATGTATAGGAATTTTTCTGTCAAAATTTCCTCAGTTCCCTCTAGGGATTTTTCACTGAAAAAGTCCTGAAAGCAAAAGGGCTGAAAGCAAAATGGTTTCACTGAAAGCAAAATGTTTAATTTCAATTTCCCTAAGCAATTTCTCAAAGATCCAAAACACAGCTGCAGTACAGTATCCCCTTCCTCCTTTCCTTATAAATGAAATCTCTTGAGTATGCTAGTTTAAAACATCTATAAATGAATATGACAGTTTTTATGCACTTTCTTAGAGAATATTCAGATTATTTATAAATATACTTTCAAAAGAAAGAACTTTGAGAAAGTTTTGTTAAAGCTTTATTTTCACATGAACATATTTCATTTTTAAGAAGAACAAAGCAAAACATATGGATCTGTTATTGCTTTCTTCTCTAGCTGAAAATACACATTTGGACTGTGAAGTAGGAGGTGATAAAGTGAATATATGACTTTCTTTACTCAACAAAATATTTTGGGCTCCGTTGAGGTGCCCAGGCAGGGATGTCTCAGGGCACTGGAGATCCTGGTTTGCAGTCCTTGTGGAATGACAGCACAGCCTCCCATTGATCCATGCTGCATTCCTGTGCTTTCACAGCTCTTGCAGAGATGGTTCCTCTTGGTTCAGCTCATCTGGGACCTGATCTTTTAGGGCACTTCAGCTTCATTCCATTCCCTGCCATAACTCAAGGCCTGATATTTGGTTTATGTGCTGTTGGAGTCAGCGGGATAAGATCCTGCCTGAACCCCTCAGGCAGAGGCCAGAGCGCTGGGGTTGAATTAAAGCCCTTGGATGGATTAAAGCATGTCTATCCACCTACACACAGAACAGAAGTTTAAGTAGAAGAATAAGCATAAGTTTAAGTTTAGGTGTAAGTTTAAGTTTTAGGATAAGTAAGTAAGCCAGTAAGTAAGTTTCAGTGTGAGCTGCAATGCTTTTAGTAAGCAAAAGGCTCAAGATGCCAGAGTAGAAGAGCAAGTTCTAGTGAAGGTTAACAAACACACTGATGTTTTCAGTAGAATTTTGTTGGGAGACCATTCTTAGAAAAAACAGGACTTCAGTGAGAATATTGCTGACACTTTTCAGATAGAACAAGATAGATTGTATACATAGTTTATAAGTATCCTAGTGTGTTAAGAAATTAGAATTCTAATAGGTTGAGAGATAGTGGTTTGAATTTGCATGTTAACTTGTTGGAAAAATCTTATATAAGATTATGTATTGGGGAGAGTTGGTGCTTTAGGCATTGCTTTTGTCATTGCTTTGCCATTGCTTTCTATTTTGCTTTGCTTTGCCTGTGTCTCCAACACCCCAGAAGAAGATCGGAGCTCCAGCAGCAACACCAGACCTCTCTGCGACACCCAGGGACGGCTCCTGCTTTTTTTGGGACTTTATGCTAAAATTTAGCATGGACTTTAATGTCTATGACTGTGCCTTTGGAGACTGATGTGCTTTTGCAATAAATAACCTTTTTAGCAGCTACTAGCTGCTTTAATCATTCAGAGATAACCCGGCACGAAGGGTGCATAAAAAGGTCCTTCCTCACAATATGCTCCATGATTTACTGGTCTGCTTCATCAACAGTCTCTAATGAGCCTTCATTAGTGTTTGTAACTAGAATAAGTAAATGATCTTACAAATTGTATGTTTTCCACAATGAGTTGCTTCTCCCCCCAGTGATGGTCTGCTCTTTTTGTATTTTTCTCTAGGTTGGTTGTTACTTGAAGACTCCCAAGTACCCAATCTGGCTGGTGTGCAGTGAAAGCCACTTCAGTGTGCTTTTCTGTTTGGAAAAGGATTTGCTCAGTGACTGGAAGACGGGAAGGAGATTTGACCTCTATTACTACGATGGCTTGGCCAACCAGGATGAGGAGATACGGCTGACAGTGGGTATGAGCAGCTCCCTGGCTCGGCTTGAAAGGAGGATCCAATAATGCAAACACTGATGGCTGCAGGCAGTGAACGTAAATTCGTGTGCTGTTGCCTAATTTCCATCATTAGTTGTGGTGATTAATTATATTTCACAAGGAGGTTTTGAGGAGAAGCTCTTGAAAGGGTTAACAGTGAGCATGTGTCATTTTGTACACTCTGGCAAATCTTCCAGTGGCACAGATTCCCCAGGAACAGCTTGTGATCTCTGGCTTATTCATACTCCCAGGATTATAAAATATATTTCACTACTCCCATTCTCCTTCACATCATCTCCCATTGTTTCTACGGGCAGAAAGGGCAGGTCTCCAGTTCCTCACCCTAAATGCCTGTAGGAAAATGAGCAGAGAGAGTGAGGAAATGTGAAATCCTTGCTTGCAAGGCAAGAAGATGCCTGTAATCTGCTAAAAAAGCTTAGTCTTTTACCTGCCTGGAAGCACAAACCTGCAGAAGATCTTCCAGCTGTTTACACTCCTTGTTTCAGGAAGCCATGCCAAATTACACAGCTGCTTTTACAGTTAATAATTGTTCAACTGGAAGGCATTTGGATGAGTATTCTGGTCCTTAGAAAGCACCTACTTCAACATATTCTCCAGCACTAAATCCCTGTTGGCTAATAAAATCCTACTTACCTTTTGTTTTCTTTCTTTTGGTACATTTATACAATCTTGTCTGGGATTCTTTGATAATCAAATTCCTTCTCAATCTTAAGGAGCCACTCTGCTGTAGTCTGCTCTTTAGAAATAGCTTATCTCTATTCCTTGATTGCACCAACATCCAGGTTTTTGCACAGCATGAGTGTTTTATGTTCTGCTGAGTGCACGTGGAGAAGTTGTTTCTGTGCTGGGAGTGCTGAGGGTTTGAGCACTTCATGAGATTTGGTAGTGAGTTCAATCATTTTTCTGCCTGTTATTTACCTCTTATTTTAAAGAAAATCCCTGTCATTCTATTGTAGGGTCACCTGATATATCATCTCCAAAAATGATCAGTTTTCACAGGGCTGTGGTTGCCAGCTGGTTCCCACACCCCAGATAAAAGTGACAGGAATGATAAGCTCAGCACAGAACCAGAGACACCTTTTTTCACATCACATCTGGTCCAAACCAGCTATCCTAATGTGTCTTTCCATCACCAGGAACATTTCCAAAATCAAGAACTGCCAAACCCTCTAAGATCCCTGGATGAGAAATTGCCCAGAGCACGTATAAATTTTTCCCTTTGCTGTCCATCCTGTCATGGCATTTCTTTGTGTTTCTCCTCAAAGCTGAAATGTGCATGGAGCTGTAGATATCTCTTTGTAGTGGCCATAGCCCCTTCCAGGGTTGGGTCCCAGTAAATCCTTTGTTATCTGTGAAATTCTGCAAAAGGCAGTAAAAATGCAGATATTTTCATCATTCCGCAAAAATGCTGGCCTGGTTCTGGCTGTGCAGTAATCCCTTGCTAGCTCTGGAGAAAACTGTAATTACTTTATATCCAAAAAGGTCACTCTGGCCAAACATCTAAACCCAGCACTCAGGAGCAGATGAAAATATCAGAATGCTAAATATCGCTGGTATTTCCCTTGTGGAGGTCCAATCAAGAAGTGATTTTTAGGCAGCATCAGCTGGAGATGCAGCAGGAGGAGCTGGCTGTGCCCCTGCCACATCTCCCTGCTGTTTGCTTTACTTGAGCAAGAAGTTGAATTCCTTGACATGGGAATCTTGATTATAATGAGGTAAAATTACCACCAAGGTCACATTTCAGGAAATATTGAAGAAATTGCACTGGACAAGGAAGGCAGAAAAGACAGAAGAGTAGAATTATATTTTGGGAGCAGCAGCAATTGCTATTTTATATAGAGAATTTGCTCTGCTTCTCATACTTAACCAAAATGCAGACAAGGAACATAAAGTTCCTTCATAAAAGCAGGTAAATGACAATCAACATTTCATCATAAAGAGAGGAAAATAATAATAAATCTTTCCATTGGGGTAGAAATTTTGGATGGGCAGAAAAGAGCTGTAACAGTGCTGGCACTCAGTTTCTCACTAATTAAGGGTAGAATATAAATATTCCTTTTTTTTTTTACTCTTAGATACACCTTTCTGATGCTTTTTTCCCTGTTTCTTTGTGTAGAAACACTCCATTCAAACCTTTTGATTGGAAGAATTCAAATCTAAACATGACAAAATTCATCGAAGTTGGCCATGGGTGGGAAAGGCAGCTAGGGCTGGGGTCAGGACTGTGGCTTGAGTTGTAGCAGGGGAGGTGTAAGAAAAATTTCTTCACAGAAGGGGTTGTAAAGCACTGGAACAGACTGCCCAGGGAAGTGGAGGAGTCACCATTCCTTGAAGTGTTTAGAAAACCTGTAGTTGTGGCACTTGGGGACAGGGTTTGATACTGAATGTGGATTTATGGTTAGACTTGATGATCTTAGACCTTTCCACTTTTATTATTCTAAAATTCTACGTTACAAACTTTTCAAAACTATGATAAAAAAGGCTCTTTTGAAGATCCCTGCGTGCCTGTGTAAGCTCCTGAGGAGCTCCAGGAAAACCACCAGTACTTTATGTACTTTTACATACTGTCCATTTCCTTCCACTCCAACCCTTGCATTCATCCCGAGTTCTCTGCATGTGTTTGTACCCATCAGATCAACACACAGGGGAGAGCCAGGTCCTTTCTGTGCAGATAGATCTGACACTGGCAGCTTGAATGGTCAGGACAGTCCCCTCCCATCCTGTCCACATCAGTCTCACTGAAGCAGACCCAAACCCTACACCCTGCCTTGGCATCCTGCAGCCAATCCATTGGCTGGGCGACAGAAAAGAAGAAAGAAGAAGAAAAAAAAACCCACCCTGGTCTGCTGCAGTTTAAATGTTTGACTCCAAAACAGGAAACAGCTGAGCAGATGACATCCAAGCTGGTGGCAGGATGTTTTATCCCTGGGAAGTTCAGCTCTACTTTCACTGTTGACAGATGCTGTGTCTCAGACAGTGACCTCTCTGTTTTCCCCGGAGCGCTGCCATGGCCTCTCCATCCCCAAGGAAAGCTCATCAGGGGAGGTTCCCTGACATCCCACACTGCAGCATCTTCTCCTGGCTCTGCACTGCTTGCTGAGCTCTAAAGGGACAATCTTCTCCAGGCTGGAATAGTCCTAACCCAGTTCAAACTGGGTTTGGGGTTTCCTATTCAAGTGTAGCACCGCCAATGCCCTTAGTATTTGAGGAACAAAAGTTACTCAGTAATTGCAACATCAGTTGTGAAATAAAAGCCTCATGACAGCGCTGCAGCTGTCATTATTTCATTTTCTGATCTGTGGTTTCTCTTGAAACTGTCTCTGTGTGAGCAGTCTG
>VRYO01002734.1:3479028-3523432 GCA_009812075.1 Sialia sialis | reverse complement strand
CATCACCAAGAACTGGCTGAGCCAAACTCAGTCTGGGAGCACAGCTTGGTTGCAATAGATCTAAACTGAGATTCCCAAAAGTGCTCGATTGCAGAGGTCTAATGAGAAAAGAAGACCATTTATTCCATTTGCATCAATCTTTTCTGAAGGGTGTTATTTTCAATGCATGAAGCCCCATGGAAGAGTCTCAGTTCTCTCCAGCTGTCTGTGGACAGCACAGAGTTTGTCAGAACACAGAACACCAGGTTTTGTGTAGTCATTCCTGACAGCCCTTAGCTCAAATTCTCTCCATCCATACAAGGTTAATTCCTGTCATGTTGGGATTTTCATTTTGAGGCCCATATAAGCAATTCACCCAAATCATACTGAGCTTCATGGGAACATTTTCAGCTTAGTGAGACGTGAAAGAAGCAAAATGGAGAAATTTAACTGGGCAGAAAATTCAGTTTTATGTCAGTTATCAGTTACCAAGGAAATTAGTATCTGAATATCTCTGGAGCAAGAAGTGAAAGCCTCATTGTCAGAGCTCGTAACCTTTGTTAAATCAGCAAGCCAGGTAGCTTCAGGTTTCTCTTGCAGTTTCCCTCCTGTTCTTGTAACAATTTCCTCTGAAAAAAAAAAAAAGAAAAAAGAAAAAAAGAATAAAAAAGGAAATAAATAAATAAAGACAGTGGCTGCCAGCGTGTTGATCAGAAAATCACTGCAAGGTAGAAGAGGCACCCTGACATCATTCCAGCCTTCCTGCACACACAGATTTTATTGATTCTTCATTTCCAGTGACACATAAGCATGACTTCAAACTAAAATAAATAATGTATAACCTCAGGAAGCCCCATGGGGAGAATAATGCATCCAACTATTTAAAGTCTTAGAATATCTTCCATTCCTGGCATTGTGTCAGAGTTGTACAGTGTTGGTGGTGCTGCTGTTTTTGTTTATTTTAAGTTCCCTGCTTTAATCTGCTGGAGAGGTAAATTACCAGCAAATTCCAGTGTCAATTTATTTTGTTTGTAGCATTCTCAGCTCTGTCTGGGCAGGCTGGCTCCTTGTTTTCAATGTTCTCCCTTTGCTTTGAGGGTATTTATTTAAGTGTGGCCTTGCTGCAAAAGGTTTTTCATGTTAAATTTTTCCTTTTTGTTTTAAGAACTTCTCTTCCAACTACGGAACAGGACATAAGGAAAAGTAAAAACCAACCCAACTAACCAAAGTTTTAGCAATTATGGGGATAAAAATAGGAATGCCTTTTGTTATACAACCATGGAAAACTCTCCTAAACTAATTTTTAATAAAATAAAGAGCTGTTACTTATTATGATGAAGAATTCATGATGAAGCTCCATATCAGACTTCTCTCATCAAAAAATGCAGGACAATTTCTCAGGCAGAGTGGAGAATTCCACAGTCTGGGCAATCAGACCTGAGATGATTATCTGTAATTAATTGATTTTATTGTTTATTGAGACTCTTCCTTCCATTCCCAACCTCAGTTCTGGTTGAATCCATGACAATCCATGACCCCAATACCTGAGCACCACCATCCTGTAACACGCTGAGTTTTGTGCCTCCCATCTGCCTGCTCTTTGTTCTCTTCCCCTCCCCTAAAGGGAAAACTGGTAAAATACTGGTTTTTCATTTAGTTAATAATAATAATAATAATAATAATATTTTTATTGTTGTTGTTATTATTATTGTTATTATTATTATTATCAGAAGAGAAGGGCTGTTTTGCCTCTGCAGGAGGGGGAGGAGGTTCATGTTTTCAGTCCCTGTTGTATAAAACATGAGAAGAGTTCAGTTCTGAGTTGAAAGCAGAGAACCCTTCAGCTGGCTCTGGAGTGGCCAGTCACCACCAGCTATCTGTAACCTGAAGGCCCCCCTAAAAAGGACAGGTAAAAATGCTTTTCTCGTGGCTCTGAGCCCCAGATGTCAGTGGGATTCTGGCCCAGAGATGTCTGGAATGTGCATCCCTGGCTTGTTGTGGAGATGCCGTGCAGACAAGTTATCCTGCTCTTCCCTGAGGAATACTCTTATATCACAGTCCTGATCCTCAGCACTGGAGGAAATAACATCAGTTAGCTCTGCCTGAGGGGAACCAAGCCCTGATCTCCTATTAGAACCTGAATTTAGCAGTATTTTTATTAACCCTCTGTGGTGGTGGGGCTGTGGGATCCATGAGTTCGCCTGTTCACCTGTGGAGTGAAACACCCAAAGAGGATTCAGTGGGTGAGAGAAGAGCAAAGCCTGAATTTGCCCTGAATTATTGATGTGCTCCCAAACAAGGATGTGCTCCCAGGTTATCAGCACAGGAGATGCTCACTGAGTGCAATTCCAGACTGAGCATTGTTCAGGGCCTGTTCCTCTCCAGTTCCCGTTAATGCATGACCCTTGGCTGAGGTTGGTGGGTCAAATGCACTTTTCCTTTTGCTAATCTGATAAATTATAATTGGATCAGCAGCTAGAAAATGCCTCATGTTTGAATTATACTCTGGCAGGATGGTGAGATCACTATCACTTTGGGGAAGTGATCACCTGCACTGTCCAGGAAGTTTTCTGTCTGTTTGTAAATAAAATACTTTTTCAGCATCTGTGAGTGAGATTCCTCACTCTTTGACACCTTTTCTTGTGCAGATGCAAGAGGGGAAAAAAGTTTTGGACCTGTCTCATAGAAGCAAACATCCAAAGGCTGCTTTTTGGTCTAAAAAATAGTTGGAAAATAAACTCAGGAGATGAGGCTTTTCTGAAAGTAACCTTCAGTCCTGCTTCAAAAATTATGTTCTGTTTTAGCTCTTCATGGAAAGCCTGCTTTAAAAAAGGCCAGTTCCTCACTGCACAGTGATTAACAACAGCAGAACTGGTGTCAGCAATGGGAGGAGCTCCACCAGGCACACTGCAGGCTCATTTGGTGTCTCTTGGCCTCTGTGGATCCCTCTCAAAGCTTTAAAAAGCCTGGAGAGATAGAAGGTGGCACCTTGGGAAGATTGCACTCAGAGATAAGGGATGATTTGATGGCATTACCTGAAAAATCCAGTGGGGATAGACTTGATGGTCTTAGAGGTTTCAAGTTTTACTATTCTAAAATTCTGCATTACAAACTCTTCAAAATTTGGATAAAAAATGCTCTTTTAAAAGATTCTTGAGTGCCTGTAAGTTCCAGAGGATCTAGAAGAAAACCACCAGTGCTTTGTGGTTTTCCACAAAGATGGCAGTTGTTTTTTCCATTTGGTTGTTTAAGGGTGACATTCTGAACCTCTGTCAGGGACAGCTCTCACCTCTGGCAAATGCCAGACTTAGGCTGAATAACCCCAGATAAAACAAATTCTGCTTTTAATTTAAGATGTGGGGCATCTCTGCTGTGCATTCCTGCTAAGTATTCCTGGGATGGAGACAATCTCTGCATTTTTTTGATTTTCATTTTCTCAGCAAAATGAAAAAAAAAACAGAAGGAAAAATTTCACAACAGCCTTCAGATAGTCACTTCCTTTGAGACACAGTCCTGAAGACTGCAAGAATTCAGCTTTTGGTTTTGTTTTACACTTAATTGAGTTGCTCAGCACAAGGCCTGAGCTGCCATACCCTTGCTGACACATCCTGTCCTCGGTGACAGAAAGAATGTGGCACTGGCAACTCAGTGTTCCCCCACCCCCCAGCAATGTCTCACCACTCTGGGACAGATTTTCAGAACAGAAAGAAGTGCTCTGCACTGGGAATGCAACAGTTTCGTTCCCAGAAAATGGGGACCATGACCTTGCAGATGAGAAAAGCCACAGCCCAGGGTGATTTCATGCCGTGAGGGGTGACTTGACTTCAGGGAAGTGACTGGAGAGCATCATCCTTTCATCAGATTTTGGGTCAGATCTCTGCCTCTTGCCATGGTTTGAAGACACATTTTGTGGCAGATTCAGGACTGATGCTTCCAGTCACACTCCTGAGCTGTGGCAGCCAGTGCAGAGCCAGGAATGAAAAATGTGAAAGGTTCCAGACTCAGCTGGAAACGCTGTTCTCAGTGTACATCTTCAGTGTCATTGTGAAGGAGGAATAAGGGCAGAGAAAAGCAGAATCTCAGCACAGGAAAAGCAAAACATCACTATCAAAGTGAGCCATGGGATGCTTGGAGGAGCCAAGGTCGGGGGCAAAGATCAGAGTCAGAGTTCCCAATCAGAGCTGAACAGCTCTGCTGACAGCTGAGAGTGAGTTTGGGTTATTTAGGGTTAATTCTTGTACCCATCTTGGGCATTGCCTAGTTATTCTGTCCAACATGAAGGTCTCTGTTGTGACTCTGTGTTGCCCAGAGAGGCTGAGGAAGGGTCAGGACAGAGACCTCCAACCTTGGCACCCAAAATCAAGGGGTACAATTCCCTCACTTCTGCTCCATTCCCTTTGGGATGGGATTAGTTACCCCAATCAAGCCCATCCCAATCTCTCTGAGGTTCCTGGCTGGTTCAGGGCTCTGAACTGATAAATGTCAATGGTTTCATTTCAGGTGGCAAGGAGCTGTCATCGACTGGAATGGCACAGAACCCATCTTGTGACTGCTCTGACCTGCACTTTATTTGGGAAGACCAAAAGGAAATGACTGAATGAGCCCATTCCTATTCCCACCAATGCAGGAAATAGGGCAGTTTGAGATGAGGAAGAATGACAAGCTTTACAGGCTGGCAGAGTTTCACCTCAGTCACCTCGTGCTTCAGATATTTTGCTTTTAATCTAAACAACACTGACGTAAATTCCTTGTCACTGCCTTCAGCTTAAAGCTCCTGAGGGCAGCCTGGGTTCCCACCACCAAATCAAGGTTACAGATGAAGCAGTGAAGTCATCAACATCCCCTTGAGGTCTCCTCCTGGATCCACTCTGCATCCTGCAATTGTTTGGAAGCATCTGATGGGAGATGCTGAACCCAGATTTCTCGCACTTTGCAGCCTTCTCTGTCTTGTTCTTCCTTGAAAGAACTCCAGTGCCCCTACAAAACATCATCCAAGGAACACACATTCACCTCCTTACCTGGAATTAGCAAGCTTAAATAGGTTGGTGGCCACCTGGGCTTTTCAGGGTAAGCCTGGCCTATACCAAATTCTCATAGTGTCACAAATTTGCAGTAAGGATTGTGGTTGTGTGTTACCAAATAATCCCATGAGTATGTTCCTAGTACTGGGTGCAGCTGGTGTGTAACAGTGCCTCGTGCTGATATAGCTCATTTTTCTTTCTGCTAAGAGGCAGCTGTATCAGCAACTTCACATTTATGCCCTTATTTCTACACCAGAATTTATTCACACCCAAGTGACAGGTCTGTGATTTGCTTCTTCAGATTTACAAGAGGACAGAAGAGTTGTTAGTTTTGAAATTCAGACGGTGCCTATCTGTGATAGGTTCCAGTTTCCATGGTTAAATAAAATGCATGTGCTGGGATGAGGTACTGTGGGGATGGATACTGAGGTACTGAAGCCACAGTTTGTACTCTGATCAATTCTGTTTTAGCAACACTCGACCAAAATTGGAGCAAGTTACTGTGCAGAAGGTTGGAAAAAATGCCTTGGGAAAAACAGGCAGATAAGTGGTGTTTCTAGAGGTATTCCTCTCTCTTGAGAGTGAGTATGTCATAGGAGTTCAATAAAGGACTTTTACTTTCTGATATTTATCATGGCACCTTCTTCCTACTCGGTGGAAACTCCTCTGGGTCCTGAAATGTGAGTGCAAAATCAATTTCCAGCAAAAATTCAATGTTGTTCTGGGTGTAGGTTCAAGCAATGTTTGTGTTTGCAAACTGACTGAGCAAACGGAGATCTCAGGGAATTAGCATTGGAATTAGACCTGAAAACCAACCTGAATATGAGTTATAAAGGAGTACCTGAAAGGTTTAGATGGCCTTTGCATGAAGATCTGCCTCCCCCTTTGCTCCCCATTCTCATCAAACTCATAGAATCACAGAATGGGTTGGAAGGGAAATTAAAGACAGGGACACCTCCCACCATCCCAGATGCTCCAAGCCCCAATTTTCACCCTGGCCTTGGACACTTACAGGGATCCAGGGGCAGCCACAGCTTCTCTGGGCACCCTGTGCCAGGCCCTCCCCACCCTCATGGAAAGAATTTCTTCCTAATATCCAATCCAAACCTGTCCTCTTTCAGTTTAAAGCTGTTATATGCAGTAAAGCATCTCAGGGTTGCAGTTATTTAGTTTTATTTATTTCACAGTAATAAAATCTGTTTGGTTTGCATTAGTTAGATAAACTTAACAGTTTGTGATCTCCCAAAGAGATTCAGCCTCTGAGACATCATCAGCATCAGATCCATGCTCATTCCTGCTGACTCTGCCATCCCTGGGTATTTAGGGATGTGTTTGTGCTGATTTAGTAATGTCTTTGAGATACCTCAGCCTGAGCTTCTGTGTTTCTGGAAAGTCCCAAACAGCCAAAGATCCCAGATGTAAAACATTTTTCCCTCTTGAAATTTGTATATTCTGTAGTCCACACTTTGTTTCATGAAACAAATGCAGCTTGATTTTCCCACCTGCCTCACAGGGCATTCATAATATAAAATTTATAGGCGTGCATCTGGACAGAAAATACTGCAGAGATGACAAATATTGGAAGATTTTTGGAACCAAAAAATTCCTTTCTGGTTTTTGCAGTCTGGAAAACCCACACCATTTATTTAAAAGCCTTAAACAGTGTCAGATTGGAGATAACCTCCCACTCCCTGAGAGCAGAGCAGCACAGATAAGGGCAGGAGGAGCTGCTTTGGGAGAGGCCAGGTTTGATCTGACTGAAATCTGCATGTCTGCAGTGCTCAGGGGATCTGTTCTCTGTCCACAGGAGGGAACATACCAGGGTGTGGTGCAGCTTTGCTTTAGGATGAGTTGTTCCTCTAAAGGGAGCCCAAGGAGATTGTCCCCAGTGGATTGCAACCATGGAGATGTAAAGATTTTTAGGGTATGAGATAGAGGGCAGACTGGTTGGAAATTGTTTATGGGATATTGTGGAGGGTGAACAGAGATGAAGAGAGAGGCCCTGAACTCTGTGCCTGTTTCTAAAACAGACTCCAAAGAGCTTTGAGGCTCCTTCATCACTAGTTATGGACAATATTTCTGTGAAAACAGATTTTTCTTATCTGTTGTCTGTCATTGTGTCCTTTTATATTTGTTTGCAAAGTGCACTGACACCTGACAGTGAATTCAAGATTCCCCCATGCCCTCATGCACAAAGGAGTTAAAAAAGAGCCTGAACCATGTCCCCAAATCAGCACCTGGACAGGGCAGCTCCTTCCACCAGTCCTGCTCCTGCAGCTGAGAGCTGCAGGTTCCTTCCCCAGGGGTCGGAGCCAATGTCCTTACCAGGCACAAAGAAATCTGCAATCAGAATGAGAGTAATTTTACAACTATAGGGCGCACCGAACTATAAGGCGCACTTTTTTTTTTTTTAAGCGAGGATCCACGCGCAACAAAGTAACAAATTAGTAATGGAATCGCGTGATCTCGGGGTTTACTGGCAGGTGCTCAATTTGCAAACATTTTTTCACGGATCGGCGCAGCCTTTAAACGCAGCCCCAGGCGCCCTCCCCGTGCCACGGGCCCCGGCACTCCCGCCCGCCCCCAGTGCTGGCTGAGGCAGCTCAGCTCGAGGCTCACACTTCCAGGTTGGCAAATTTCTGAACTGTGTCCATATATAAGGCACACCGGATTATAAGGCGCACTTCTGGGTTTCGATCAAAAATTTAGTCAAAAGAGTGCACCTTATAGTTGTGAAATTACTGTAATTTAGATTTAAATGCTCTAAAAAACAATGCCAGAGCATTACCTGGTCGCTGCCTGCTTCAGGACTTGCATGTTTTTATTCAATGGAAAACACCAGAAGTTATTTCCTTTAATACCTTAATAATTCCCTTAATTCCCTTAATAATTACTGGGCTTTTTGGGTCAATTGCAAAAGGCAGTGCAAAATATTATGTGGCAGTACAAAAACCTTTGCACAGATCTGTGTAGAAACACATCCTGTATCCAATCTTTTTAAATTATATTTTCCTCTTCATTATTTATCTTTTTACATTTTTTAAACCTTTTATTTTTTTTTATTTCCCAAATAATGTGACTTCCATAACTGAACAAAGCAGTGATCATTTGATAATTGAGCTTTAAAAGTAATGTTGGCATCTAAGTCTGCATGGTGTCTTCATTTCATTCTCTTTTCTTCTGTGGAATAAAAAATTGCACCCCTTTAATAACAAACATGGTTTATTGTATATGGAGATGAATATGGAAGCAGAGTTACTATTTTGGCAGGGTGCCCTATATATCACCTTTTTACAAAATGTTTATTTAGCTTTGTCTTGTACAGAGTGTCCTGTACAAATAAAACATTTAAAGCAATGGTCAGGCAAAACCCAGATTTCCTCCTCATTTTTTAATAATTGAATTGCTAGTGGAAATGAATCTGGGAGACTGAGTTGTGAATTTTTCATGGGCTACATCGGGTCAGTGGAAAAAAAAAATGGCAGGAGTGAAAAATCATTGTTGTGAGCAAAATTCACAATTTTATAGACCTCCTGATGTTTATTTTATATATGCCCGTCTTTATTCTGGTTAAATCTGGGAAAAATTTAAGATATGATAGCTGATCCCATGAATGAATCCCTGCAGTCACTGTGGGTTTGGTTCCCAGGTAATTTAAAATGACAACTTGAGTCTCTTGCTTTCAGGTTTTCACCTTCCTGGGGCAGATTTTTATTTGTTGGTGTTTGCAATGTATCTAATGGGCTGCTTTGAAATGGCAGGAAATGGTCACTTCAGCAATCAAGGGAAGCTGAAGAGCTTGGAATAACTGACACCACCAGAAGCCAAGTTTTCCATCAGGGATAAGTGGTTCAGGGGCTCTGAGGATTCACTTGCTGAAAGTGAAGAGAAGGAGAGGATTTTTTTCTGGTGCTGGTTGGCAGCTGTATTAAAAACCAAAGGCATCAAACCACTGTTTTTTTCCTGAAAATACTTGCACCAACCTTTTTAAGCAATAAAATAGTCATTTTTTCAGCAGGTCTACATGATTTGGCGTATGATTGCAATAACACAATGTGGTGAAAAAATTCAGATTCCAATTATTTTGGTAACTGTACTTTATTTTCTTGTCTCAGAATCAAGTTACTATGAAGAGAACTGCCCTGAATTTCACATTCGCAATATGTGGGAATGCACAGTTATATTTTAAATGATAAAAACCTAACCCTCACCAAAGTTTTACTGTAATAATTTGTCTTTTCAATATGTGATTTTAGAAATGTCAAAATTAAGAATCACCAAAGCCTTAATGTGAATAGTTTTATTTTATTTTTCATTAACAAGATCATGTAGGAAACAGAGAATTTTTTTATGGAATGAAAATGGTTGCTGCTGCATCTGGGTGTGATTCCATCTGCTGCACCTCCTAAGGAAAAGTCACTCCATTAAGGACGCTTTGTATACACTCACACTCTTCACTGATTTGTTTTCATTGGCTATAAAATAATAAATTCTACACCAGCCCTGAAATAAGGAAGCAGTTCCTCCTTAGCAGCCTTGTTTATAAAACTAGAAAAGGACGGGCCTAATCAGGTGTTTTATTTGTCATTTCAAGCAGGGTGGGGAGGGATTGTTGGTACAGTGGAAAACAACCAATCCCTCTCTGATAGTTGCTGACTGTATCAGCCAGGAATCAAGCACAGATTTTACAAGGAAAAAGTTGGTTTTTTCTACGATAAATAATTATGAGTACTTCACTATTTCTAGTTTCATCTGCTGTGAGGTTTTTTCCTTCAATTTAAATTTTTTTTCTGAAGGAATTACAGGTAACTCCAGCTGTTGATCCTTCAGGAAGCTCAAATATCCATACAGTGACAGCACTGAGGCTTTTCCAGACCCTGGAATTAAAGCACTTTCTCTGATCTCTGCCCCTTGTCCTCACAATGAGTTTCAGGTAGTGCTTCAGTGTTTTCCATGTGCACATCCCATGCATTCCACATCCTTGCTCAACACTGATTAAAATGTCTTACAGCAACCCCTGCATCTGAGTGCTTCCATTTTTGATTTAATGGAATAAAACACTTCTCCTTTGAGGAAAAGCTGAAAGATTTGGGGTTCTTCAGCCTGCAGAAGGCCTAGAGAAGGGGAGAGACCTCAGAGCTCCTTGCAGTGCCCAAAGGGGATCCAGGAGAGCTGGAGAGGGAATGGGGACAAAGGACTGGAATGACAGGACACAGAGAATGGCTTCAAGTTGACAAAGGGCGTGTATGGATGGGATATTGGGAAGGAATTGTTCCCTGTGGGTGTGGTGAGGTCCTGGCACAGGTTACCCAGAGAAGCAGCAACTGTCCCATCCCTGGAAATGTCATCATCATCATCATCACCACCATCATCATCATCATCATCATCATCAAAATATCTCCTCACAGGTGTTTACAGTGTGGATATCTCCATCTAAACCAGTGACCCAGGAATGTCCTGGGTGAGAAACAGGCACTGCTGGACTTCAGCCACCTGCTCTGGTTTAGGGGCTGCAGAAGGAATTGCATTTTTCTCTTCCCTGCCTGCTGCTCTATGGATCTCCATGGGTTATACTGATCATTAGGGGAGTCCAGGATGACTGATTCAAATGAATCCCACTGTGTGTGGATGATAAAGCCTGAAAAGAAGGAAGTTGTGTTTATGGAGCTTGACAGAACAAGTGAATGAGATGATGGGTCAGAGACTCCTCCTGCACCATCCTCACCTCTGGCTTCCACCTCACAGCTTTCCCCTGGGAGACAGAGAATCATCCTTGGAAGGAAGCACAGGGTTGAGAAGCAGGAGTTTGCCAGCTTTTGGAAAAGGAGTTGCTGATAAATGAGGTTATTCACGTGGGCACACAGGAGCCGTAGCAGAGGTGGGACCTGGAAGGTGTCCTGGATGTGAGAACTTGTATTTCGTGTACAACAGCACTGGGGCTGTGTCACAACCCTAAATCCTGATAAACACCCCAAATAACTGTACCTTGTGTGGGTGTTCTGCTTACTTCCTTATCACCATCTTATCATTTGGCAAGGCCTTCTGAATTAATCTAAGAAATATTCTGGGCATTCGTAAAAATACTCTGCACACTGGAATTCAGCAAATATTTATTAATTGACAAAGCACCGGTGAAGAATGTGTAACCAAAAAAAGAATAGACGTGTTCAGCTCCTCTCTGTAAAGTACACAAAGGAGAGGAGGTTAAAAGTTACATTCCACAAGCATACCTTTTGCTGAGCTGTACTTGCTTTGGTGAGTGCTGTGGATGGGAGCCAAGGTCTCCAGACCCTGAATCACTGCTGCAGGGAGAGTGGAAAAATATCCCTGGTGGCTGAGGGAAGGGAGCAGTCCAGGGTCTCCACCTGTGCAGGTCTGGGGGGCAGTCCCCCTGAGGATAGATGGGTTTCTGCAAGGCTCCGAGATGTGAAAATCCCGAGAGATTTCATCCCAGGAGATGTGAAAACCCAGGTCACAGGTACAACTGAGGTCACAGGTACAGAGCAGCCACTCGGTTGTGGATGAGCTGTGAACATGTCATGGGTCAAATTAATGGAGTTTTGGAAAGCATTAAATCCTAAACATTGTAAAAGCATTGTCATGGGTGGGGAGTGGAAGGTACAACAGGAAACTCATTTTAGTATCTCAAGTAAGAAATAAAAATCCAGTTTAAACATTGACCATGGAAGATGATACAAATTGTTTTACTCTGAGGTGCAGGACATCACCAATCACCAGCTTCTCTGTTACTCAATTTATTCTTAATTTGTGATGCAGTTTTAAGCCAGTGCTTCATTTGCTTCATTGATCCTCAAAGCCAGGAGGAAAACACACTGAGAGCCAAGATCATTCCAAGTGTGGACTGGAGATATTCCAGAGCTGTCTGGACACAATCCTGTGCCATGAGCTCTAGCACGACTGGAGCAGGAGCTTGCACCAGGTATGACCCAGTGTGGTCCCTTCTGACCCAATTCTCTTGAAATCACCTGAACATCATTTTCGGGCTCCACACTTTCCTCTTTCTGCTGGAAGATCACTCTTGGCTGAGAAAACCCTTCGTGGTGCATGACTTTCTGTTTTATTGTCAGACACATGGCCCTATTCCTGTTTTGGAGTGGCTGCAGCACGCTGTTGATGAGATCTCAGATCTGCTGTCAGGAATTGTTTACGTTTGGTCAATGGAAGCAAAAGGGGGAAAATATCACAATGGCAAATGGCAGCTGGTAAATGTCGCTCCTAGAAAGGGTGACAAATGAGTAATGAGTGCTCTGCCATGGCGTGTGAAGAAAGCTGCTCTTTTACGAGCACTTCAATGCAGAACACTTTTATTATGACTGACATCCTTCTCAGGGCTGAATTCCTATCACCATATCCTTCCTGAGCCTCCCTTGCTCAGGTCAGTCCTGTGAAACAATCCAGCATTTCTCAAATTGTTATTCCAGTTTGCAAACCTGGCAAACACAGCACACGCTTTAGGATCTGCTCTGCGTTTGCTGGGGTTGGTTTTCAGTCAGTAGTAGATGAATATAATGAGTAAAAATCAGAAAATCAGGCTTTTAATTTTTTTATTTTTTTCAGTATGAAATATAGCTCTGGATACACAACTGTTGAGTCATCTAAAAGAGAAAAAAGGTGTTTAATAGGGGCACACTTTGAGAAATGCATAAAAAAACAGAATCACAGAATAACTGGAGCTGGAAGGGACCCACAAGGATCAAGTTCAACTCCTGTCCCTGAACATGACACCTCAAAAATCACACCATATCTCATTGTACATGAGTAGCAGGGGCCACAGAAAGAGGAATTGGAACTATAATTATTATATTTACAGTAATTTTGCAATTATAAGCCACACCTGAATATAAGCCACTTTTATTTATTTATTTATTTTTTTTTTTTTTAAGCAAGGATCCATGTGAGACAAAGTAACGAGTTAGTAACAGAATCGCTGCCAGTGCGGGGTCTGGTGTCAGGTGCTCAAGTTGTAACAGTTTTCATAGGCCAGTGAAGCCTTTAAAGGCAGCCCCAGGCGCCCTCCCCGGCCGGCTCTCACTTCCCGGTTGGCATTTCACTGGGATTTGTCCATAGATAAGCCGCACCTGATGATTAGCCACACTACTGGGGTAGGCTGGATTCTTCAATGAAAATGGTGCGGCTTATAATCGTGAAATTACTGTATTTTAATTTGGAGTAGAATCTATGTAAGCATTCAATAAAGCAATAGGGCTAAGGCACCCACAAATTAATTTTTAACAGAACAGTGAGTGAAAACATAGAGAAATATCACGATGAGTGAGAGGCTGTATTGAGAGTTATGAGGAAAAGCTGAAAGAATTTGGATTATTCAATCTGGAGAAATGAGTGACTTAATTGCAGCCTTCCAGTACCTGAAGGCAGCCTATAAGAAGGATGGAGAGAGATGATTTACAGAGGTGTAGAGTGACAGGAGGATGGCTTCACCCTGAAAGAGGACAGGTTTCAACTGGATATAAGGAAGAATTTTTTCCCTGTGAAGGGACACATTTCCCAGAGAAGCTGTGGCTGCCCCTGGATCCCTGGAATTGTCCCAGACCAGGTTGGATACTGCTTGGAGCAAACTGGGCTGGTGGAAATGTCCCTGCTCATGGCAGAAGGTTGGAACTGAATAATATTTAAGGACCCTTCAAACCCAAACCATTCTATGATTCTGTTAGAGTCTCCTCTAATAGCACCAGCCTAGGTTTAAATTCTTGTAACAGATGATGCTCTCTAAATGAACATTGTCCCTGTGCCTCCTCTTTTCAAGTTTTCTCAGCTGCTGAGAGCAAAGAAAGGCACTTTGTAACTTGAAGTATAAAAAACAGCATTAATTTTTACTCTCTCCTTGCTTTTTCCACTTCATATATTCTATGTTCAATGTGTAACTGAAATAAGAAGCTTCTTTAGTGTCAGCATGGCCTGCGAGGAGAAAGGTGATTTATGAAGTTTCCAGGATGCAGGGAGCAGGTGACTTTTGCTCAAAGGAAAGAAAATTCATGTTCCTGGCTTAAAAAAAAATAATCAAGTAAAAGTAAAGCCAAGGAGAGAATATATGTTATCTACAATTGTTCCAGAGAGCGTTTCCTACAGAACAACAATTACAAGTCATTGTGAGTCCCTTGGGAACAGCAGTCAAAAACATCAGCAGTTAATTACTAGAACTTCCTAAATCAACCTTCTTTGGCATGACATGAAGTGAATGAGAGCAATAAAAGCAAGGAAGTGCATTGTGCTTTGTCCTGTCCAACTCCTGTTCGGACAGGCGTGGGTCACAAGCACAAATGTAACCAGGCATGAATTGTTGAGATTTTTATTTTTTTTTTAATAAATATTTTAATTCTTGGCCTTGGGTTAAATTAAACCAGTGTGCTGGAAAGGCCAAGGTAAAAAGCAGGGCCAGGTTTTGAGGCTGTGTAAATCCTCTGAGCTGTGCCATGGCCACACCTTCAGAGCAGAGTCCCTGCTCCAGTAAAGCATCAGAGAACGCGGAAGAATCTGTCCTAGAGTGGCTGGTGAAATTAAGGGAAAACTGAACAGTCTGCTCTTATTGGGGTTTTCATGGCTGTATATTGGGGTGCTGTTAAATTTTCTGATCTTCAGCTCGGGCAGGTGGAGTTTTCTCTTTGCCTTGCCCCAAGTCAGGTTCTGGGCTGCTGGGTGTGTCTGGAAGAGATACCCTGAAGGATGGAAAAGCAAAAATATTTCATGTGGACTCTGCTTCAAAATCGATTTCTTTGCTTTAAAACCAGTCTGAAAGATCTAGAATGTTTCTCTGATAAAGCAGTTGCTGGTTTTCACCAATCTCCTCATTCCTGCCCTTTTATCCACAGTGGGGTGGAGAAAACATTTCCCCAGCTGATTTGGTGAGTCTGCCCAGGAAAAGGAGCTTTGAGTGGGGATGTGAATGGGGCACAGTTGGCAGCAACACACATCTTTGGCTCAGGGTGAATGAGAAGGAAACTCGGCAATAAAACCTAATTGGAGGGAAAGGCACACACCAACAAAGGGAACAGAAGCTGTTTATCAGGAAGAGGTTTATAGGATCTCAGATCTTCACAGATGTGGGTGAAGCTGGTGACTGATATAGGGTGGCTGAATGGAAGAGAACACAACAAGATGTTCCCCAGACAGGGCTCCCTAGACCTTGGAAAATTATTTTTGGATTCTCAGTTGTGCAAGTCATGCTTGGTGCCATGGAAGGGCTGGCCAGAAGGAGCAATAAACCAGTCAGAGTGTTTCCCTAAGCCATTAGCATTGCTGATTAGCAGCTAATCAGCATAAATGAAAAGGCTCATCAAGGAGCTGAGGAACTACAATTAGGTGGAGCAAACCCAAAAATGTGATTGATGCCAATGGATTTCTCTGTCTCACTCACTCCTGGGGCTGGTGAGCAGCTGAGACCCGCTGGGATGTCTTGGCCCAAGAAAAGCTCCCCAAGGGGATCCTGAGAGCTGTGGGGTTTGCTGCCCTCACAGAACAGGACTGCAAGGGAGGAGCATTTGAATATTACCTAAAACTCACCGTGGGATGATTTTACAGGGGCTGTGAGAGTGTGTGTAAGTTATTATAGAATATTTCGAGAAGGAACAATCAATGTGGCTTGGGGAGGAGCAAGTGTGGGAATACAGAGAGAGATGAGGGGACAAAAGCTGTAGAACAGGCAGAAAACCTGGGCTGGCCACTCTCTGCTCTTGCTCAGCTCAGTTTGTCTCCTTATTAAATTGCATTTCCAGGTATTCTCCTGGGCAAGGGGCCCCCACAGGTTTGTGTGGGGTCTTAGGGCCAGCAGCTGGAGAAGGGGCTGTGCCTCACAGGGCTCCTGTGGGTCCAGGAGCTGGAGAGTTTTCCCTGAGGAACTGCACTCCTGCACACGTGGGTTTGCCTGGTTTGGTGACAGAACTTCAGCCCAGCTGGAGAGAAGGGAAGAGCTCTGTGAGCTGGCCCTGGGACAGATACTGGAAGGGCCAGAGGGTGGCAAGTTGGCTGTTGGACGTTCTGAAGATCTCAAGCAGCTTCTGGGGAGGCTGTGGGGTGTGGATCTCACAGCAAGCAGGGCTAAGGGGTGTGGAGCTGTGGCCACCTCCCACCCTCTGGGATCTCTGATCCAAATGCCTCTGACATCCATCAAACTGACCCATGGTCCCACATCATCATCCCTCTCATCTTCTCTGAGTTTTGGTGCTTGTGGTGATTGGCTTTCAATCATAGTGTGAGTTCCTAAGGGACAGACCAAGCTTTTGGGTACCTATATTTAAAAAAGGAAATAAATTTCATGTTAATACTTTTGTAAGGTTTTTAACAGCACTAATGGACAGCTGCAGCCCCCTGAGAACTCCCTGTGCTCTGAATCTCTAGGATGGGAACCTGTTGCTCCATCAATAAACGTTCCTGAAAGGACTTGTAGGACGTTGTGTGCTGACTTCAGCAGCTCAGGGAAATCTCCTTTGCTCCTTCATTCCACTGCAGACATTTATCAAAGTCATATCAACCACTCTTGGTCTGGGGCAGCTTCAAATTCCCTCTTCCAGGAAATCATCTCTGTCTTTTTGCCTGCCAAACAATCCAGATTATTTTTTCTCCTATGTCTGTACAGATCTGGAAGTGTTTCAGGCCAGGCTGGGCTTGGAGCAGGACACAGAGGTGTCCCTGCCCATGGCAGAGGTTGGAACTGGATCATCTTTAAGGTCCTTTCCAACCCAGCTGTTCTGGGATTATGTGTGATTCTGTGGCCAGGGGGTTTCTGATTTAATATTTCCTCATCTTTTCCACTATAAAGATGAACAGTTATGAAATGCCAAACCAGTGTGCTGTGCTTGACATCCAGTACTAATAACAAATCCAGGATTAAATGCCAGGTGTTTGAACCAGAGTTTTATTACTGATTTTAACTCCACAGCACTCCAGTGAAACTCTAACGCCAATTTCTGCTTTGCTGTGAGTTTTAATGGCAGTTAAAACAAAAATATTCTCATTATCAAAATATATCCAACATCTAGACAGATACAAGCAAAGAGAATTTATACTGTGGATAACTTTGATCTGTGTTCAAAATCCAGGCAAACCGTTGCCAGAGCCTTTCAGCAAATGCAGATCCACTCCCCTCTTCTGTTCTTTATCTTCAGAAACATTTTATGCTTAGATGTGCTTACCTGCTCTTCACCAGTGCATGACCTTTATTTTCATCTGTGGTTTGTGCTTTTCAGTTTATTGATAAGGATTTTTAAAAATAAAGCACTTTTTAGAATGAAGAAGCTCATGAATAAGTCTCAATCAGGGTTTCCCGGGAAAACTCATGTGCCTGTGGTGCTATTGAAGTCTGGAAATCATACACAAATTTTTAAGTGTGAAAACAGACAACTGGAGAAACAAACAATTCAGATCAGGAAAGTGATGATTAGCCAGGAGATTTTATCTGGGCTTAAGTCAAAATCATAGCTTACCTGTTTCCTATAATCACTTTTTTGTTCAAAAACAAGTGTCCCTCCCAGCTGAAGCAAAGTTGCATTTTGTTTACTGCAGCACAGGTCTGTTTTCCATTATATACCAAAAATGGGGCCAAATGAGGGAAGAGCTTTACTTTTTCATCCCCTCTGACAAACATGGAGTTCTTTTGGGCTGTGGGGATGTGTTTGAAGAGCTGCTCTGACAAGAGCACCCCTGACAAGGGAAATAGAGGTTGGGTATTAGGAAAAAGTTTTTTTATTGAAAGAATAATAAGGTATTGGAATGGTCTGTCCTGGGAGGTGGTGGAGTCACTATCCCTGGATGAGTTTAAAAAAGCCTGGATGTGGCACTGAGTGCTAGGGTTTAGTTTGAGGTGTTAGTGCTGGGTCAGACTTTATCATCTTGAAGGTCTCTTCCAACCCTGCGATTCTGTGATTCTGTGACACAGATTAATACCTGAAATTCAGAATTGTGTGAAATGCTGCTTTCCTTTTGAGGTAAAACCTGTCCATTTTAATTTTAGCCTTGAAATGCTTTGTCAGAACTCATCACCTGAGCCACCTTTCAGAGTTGCCTTGGGAAAGCACAAAAGGCAGAGCACAGCACACAAGATGAATCCTGACTCCAGAGGAATTTTCTCCGTGCACTTTATGAGTCTTTAACTGTTTGTCCCAGCGTCACGATCGGTGTCACTTGTGCACAGGAGCCCTTTATGATCTCAGGGCTCAGCAGGCTCCTTTCCAGCAGGGATTTTTGAGCAGTCCCAATGCCATGTGTAGGAAACGACCTCTGGTGACATTTTCCTGCTTTTGGTCCCAGTGCCAGCCTGTGCCAAGATGTTTGCTGCTATAACAAATAAACTCAGCCACGGTGCAGTTGCCCTTTGTGTAAATTAGGAGTGAGAAGTGTAATGCTCCAACATTCTCCAGAGCTGGAGTGTGAAACTGCTGCTTTATCCAAAATTAGCAGCAGTTGGCAGCCCCAATTTAGCCTTCTGAAAGCACCCATGTTGTAAACGGCATCAAGTTATTATTAAATTAAAAGTGACTACCTAAAATGGCCCGTCTGCCCTTCCATAATTTGAAAATTAAATAAAGAATATAATAATATATATAAGAATATAATAATAATAATAAAAATAATAATATATAAGAAGATAATAATATAAACACCAATAAATGATTGCAATAAGGGGGAGGGAAATCAGGAGAAGAAAGAAAATAACTTCAAAACTTCAAATAACTTCAAATGAATTGCCCTCATACAGTTGTCTTTTGTTTACTTCTGTCCTAATATGCTTAAGGATATTCAGGGAATTCTTTATTGACTGGGTTTAATTTTTTCAATTCCAATATCTTAACAACATGGAGTTTGAGAACAAAACTGGTATTATTGTACTTGTACATGCAGGATCCCATTGCAAAATAAAAAGCAAAAGTCTCCCATGATGTTGAGTGGATGCTGTAAAATTAGAAATGAAACAGTTCAAGGCCAGGTTGGAAAGGGTTTGGAGTAATCTGGGATAGTGGAAGGTGTCCCTGTCCATGGCAGGGGATTGGAACTGGATCTAAGATCCCTTCCAACGCAAAAGATTTTGGGATTCTCTCAGAATTAATCAGAGAACTCCTGTCCTGCCTTTAATACTTTTCAGTATCCTTAAGGGCCTTCTGTCCCTACTGGCATAAGATATTTAGAGTAGAGTAATTTCACAACTATAAGGCACACAGGATTATAAGGCGCACTTTGGGTTGTTGGCAAATTTAAAAGTGAAACTCCACTCCTGTGGAAATCTGTATGATTTGAGTTCAAAATGAAAAGAACTTCACTAAAAATCAGCTTTGAGGAATCTGGAATCAAAAAAAAATCCATATTTTAGAATAGGTTCTTGCTTTGATAGCTCCCAAAGCATAAAATAAATAAATACAATAGTCTTAAACCAACTGGCTGTGTGTTATGCCAATGGGCTGCTCTATTTCAGCTGGAGTTTTATAGCCATGGAGCACTTTCAGTGCTAAGTCAGTGATGGATGGTTCCTCACAAAAATAATCATATGGTCTTTTTCCAATTAATCAACTGGATGAGCAATTAGAGATTCCCAGACAAAATGTAGCCTTGACTTAAACAGAAAAAAAATCAGTTCACTTCATGTTTAAAAAAAAAAAGGTACAACCATTTGGCTACAGAAATATCTTGGTTTTTATCTGTTAATTTGGGTTTCCTGTCAGGGAATAAATGTCTACATCCACAAAGTTTTTACCAAACAAGGAAAAATGCAGAGTCTTTAGCCAGGTGAAAATAATCAGTCAAGACCTGACAACTGAAGGACTGTTTACCAAGGTTAGCAGGAATTTAAAAAAACCATTAAGAAAACTTGGAACTGAGACAACCAAATCTCTGATTCAACAGAAAAGGGAGATGTGAATAAAGCAGTGCTGCCACCAAGGCAAACGTGGTGGAAAACCAGCCCTGGGCAAAGGGACCTTTCCCTGCCCCAGGAGGGTCATTGGTGCTGATCACTGCCCTAACATTCCCTTTTCACACTGCTCTCCTCGTCTCCTTTTTAGGGTAAGCACTGTGGAGTGGATGATCCCAGAGCTTTCTCTTGCCAAGGAGCCAAAAGAATAATTTCTCTGTATTTATTCAACCTCCTTGGGCTTATTCTGTAAAAGTAAGAACTGAGAAGAGGCAGAAATTGGTCACACAGGGCTCACTTTAATACTGGAATCTGCAAGACGTCTCAGCTCTCTGCTTTTTAAAGATACTTCTGAAAACTTAATAGCATTTTAAATTGGTGTTCACAATTTTAGAGCTGTCAGGGTAAGGAGAGCTTTAGGGACTGTTGTTACAATGACAGAACTCTGCTTTCTGACTTTGTGCTTGCAAACAGCAGAGCAGGTCGAACCCATTTCCATTTTAACATCTATTTGAGATGTCTCAGTTATGATATAGCTGTCTTAAGCTTTCAATCATGTCCAGAGACATTTTATTTCCAAAAAATGTGCAGATTTCACATTTCCCTCTAAGGACTGAATGATGAGGCTGAGCCAGTCATACCTGGGCAGTGTGGGCAGCAGATTGGAGATTCTGCCCCTGTGGCCTGCTCAGGTGAGACCTCACCTGCAGAGCTGCCCCTGCCCTGGGGACCAGCACAGGGAGGAGCTGGAGCTGCTGCAAAGAGTCCAGAGGAGGCACCAGGATGAGCAGAGGCATGGAGCAGCTCTGCTGGGAGGAAAGGTTGGGAAAATTGGGATTGTTCAGCCTGGAAAAGAGAATATTTCAGGGTAACCTCACTGTGGCCTTGCAGTGCCTGAAGGGAGCCACAGGAAAGATGGAGAGAAACTGTTCAAAAGAGCCTGGAGTGACAGGACAAGGGGGAATGGCTTCAAACTGACTGAGAACAGGTTTAAATGAGATATTAGGAAGAAATTCTTCCCTGTGAAGGTGCTGAGGCCCCGGAACACATTTCCCAGAGCAGCTGTGGCTGCCCCTGGATCCCTGGAAGTGTCCAAGGCCAGGCTGGACAGGGCTTGGAGCAACCTGGGATGATGGAAGGTGTCCCTGCCCATGGCACAGGGATTGGAAGGAGATGAACTTTCAGATCTCTTCTGACCCAAGCTCTTCTGGGATTCTGTAAATACAGCAAGAGCTTGTTGAGAGATAATGGGGTCTGAGTGTTTGGCTTCCATATTTTGAATCCCAGTACCCAGATTTTTTTCTAACAAATTCGATGGAAGTAGGCAAATAATGTTTAAATTCATATCAAATACAAAAAAATGTTCTGGAAGCTAAGAGTACAGAAAGCCCAGAAAATGCCTTAAAATTCTTCCTCTTCCATGTCTCTCTGCTGATGTTATGTCATAACCAAAACTCAGTAACCACAATCTAAACTACACCATAGTATCCAGCACAGATCATTCTCATCCATTTACTGGCTCCACAACAGTTTGGAAATGAAAGAAAAAAAATATTTCCTTTTCTCTTCCCATAAATCAATGGTAATTTCTCATTAGGTTTTATTTTACATGTCAGAATAAAACTTGAATGAGGTTCCAGGGTGCGCAGAGTCCCAGGCAACACTTTAGTTTTATTAAAATTATTTGCATCTGTTAAGATGCATATGAAGATTACTTGATTCTTTTTTTCTCTTTCCAAAATACTTTGCACTCAACCTAAGTGCTGGAATTTAGAGTTCTGACCCTCGAGACTCCTGTCAGCAAGCTGAGGATGCAATTTGCTTTGGGGTTATCATAGCTCTGAAAAAAATGAGCTAGATTTAACTTGGGATTATTTTAATCAGTTTGCAAGAAAAAGAAAACAAAAAATAGAATAATGGCTCATACTTTTTAATGTAGACATCTGAGTTTTTTGGGTTTGTTTTTTTTTTTGCATCATATAGACCAGCACTGTTGGAACATCAGAGAGCTTTATAGATTATTTTCTTTATCATTCAGTCGACAGGTTTGCTCAGAAAGGTTGAAGATTTTTTGCTAGATACCTCTGCAAAGATATTGTTTGGCAGCTACAGAAAATCTTCCAGGGAGGGCTGAAGCGGAACAGAACTCTGTGTGCAGAGAAGATCTGTCTGTTCTCAACAGGTAGTTCTCATCAAGGACCTGCAGGTTCAGCTCAGGTGATCCCTCAGAAGTTGATTATTTGGGTTTGAAACATAAATGTCCTGGAAATCAGCCCAGAGCTTGCATCGTTTAAGGACAAAAGAAAACAAAACAAATCAAAACTTTCTGGAAGTCACTTCTGAGGTGATCGCCGTGTTCTGTGAATTTAAAATAGAACAAAGCTGCCTTAATTGTGTTGACTGGGTCTGAAATACCACAAATCCTACGCCTTCCGTATAATCCTGGCAGATTGGGGTTCTGTCCTGGCCAAATCTCAGTTGTACCAAAGAAGGAAAACATGTAAGAAAATGTTATTTCACGGGATTAGTCCATTTTTCACATGTCAGGAAAGCTACAGATGAAAACTGAAGGGGGTTTTCATTCGTTCAAAAGAAGATTATCATCAAAAGAACAGAGCAGAAAGAAAAGTTTATTTTTCTCTAGAAATGAATCTATAACTTGTGAATAAACCTTTGACAACATTTCAATGTATGTTGAGCTGATACAAATTATGTGCTGAAATTTTATGCAATATTTGGCTTTCAGAAAAAGAGAGAGTGTAGAAGTGGGAGATGAATTGACAGACAAACCACAGACTCTGCCTAGAAGCGCAGAATGTGCCTTGTGATTTCTGTCAAAGGTGTTTATGAGACCATGTCATGTGCAGGTAATTGCAAGAATCTGCCACTAAATTCACTAAATGACTAAATTCAGAATTCTGAGCATTTCAGCTGCATTTGGGGGAAAAAATGTTCTTTTAGAGTAGAAATAATATTTAAAGAAAAACAAGGCAGCACAAGCAGGACAGATTGCAAATGAGAAATGTAGCCCAACAGAACTCCAGCGAAGAGTGCTACAAGTAAACCTCGAGCCAGACTGACAAAACGCTTTCCCAACTGCTCCCTGCTATGTGCTTTTCTGCCAAGGCCCATGAAGCAGCTCATTAGGAAGAAATGCCTTTATCTATTGGCCCAGAGTTGGGAATGTAGGTGGGGTTACAGCACTGTGTCCCACAGCAGGGCCAAGCTCCCACCAGAGGTGAGTTCCTTGTGGGGTTGCCCTTTCTCGTTCCCTTTACCTTTTGTGGCCAAACCTGCCACCTTGGCCTCTCTCTTTTCCCTTTGGAAGTCACCTCCAGCTCTGTCTCTCCTGCAGCCCAATCTGCTTTCCTGGTTCCATGCCTCACACTGCAGAGCAGCATTTCATCAAAACACATTTCTAATTAATACGTGCTGGATTTGGTCCCGCCTGGGAGAAAAAGTCCAACTGATTTGGGTGGGAGGAGGATCAATCTTTGTTGTGTTCTTGTCGGTTAGGAATGTACCAAGATCCTGTGAAGCCTAATCAAATAAAGGGATTTGTCTCTGACAGTCTCTCTGTCTCTCCTGAGTCTTTAGGAGCTGTTCAGTTCATTAAAAGCACCTTGGAAAATGTTGGTCTTGGAGAGGGCGAAAGGCGCAAACATGATTAGCTGCAGATGAGCAATTTCTTTCTAAAGATCAGGAAATTAGAATCCGAGCTTTGGAAATCTTTTCTGCTCTGTGGCACCAGCAGTTCCTTCTCACTGCACTTGGGAAGGATTATCTGAGTGATGATTCTTTCCTTGCTGTGTGTTTCAAAGTGCACCACAGCCAAGCCAAGCAATGCACACCAGCCCTGCTCTGTCAAGAGAGTCATGTTCTTTCATGGCATTTCTCCCTCACGAGGTCTAAAATATTCTGCTGGAAACACACATTTCCAGGGCTGGAAAACCAAGTAGAGAGTGGCTGGGAGCTCGGCAGAGCATGTGCTGGATTGTGCAGGGGCTGCCTGCTGCCTTTGAGTCAGTATTTTCCTTCTGGGAGTTGCTCATGATCAGTGATTTGAGTTAACAGAAGCCAAACAAAAACAAAATTGGAAAAATCCTATTTTTTCTTTCTTTTCTAGTAATACCTTCAGGTCCAAATCAACCTTATGATTTTTTTGTCTTGGCCACTGTACACTTAAGCTGAGTTTATGCTGTTAAAGATGACCAGGGTCGGGCCTGCAATCTTCCATAGTGATCCATCAGCTGAAATATTATTGCTTCATGCCATTCTTCTCTTTCCCAGAAAATGCTCAGAGATGGTTCAAATACTACCACGGGTCAGAGCCTGTTCCCAGGAGGAGGTGTGGGTGAGGCCACTCTTTTTTCACATGGACAAAAGTTTAGCCATATGGCCATAAGATGAATCACACCACTTGCCTTCAGGGCCAAGAAGCAGCTCCTGAACTGTTTGTCCTGCTTGTGGTGGTGTATCCTTTTGTAATCAGAGAAAGGGCTTGCCTTTTCATACTTGCAGTCTCAACAGACAAGAAAAATCAAATGGGAAAAATAAAAGAAATATTATTTTCCAGATGGTACAGAGAGATTAAAGACATGTTTGCTTAGTGCAACGGAGCACTGAACAGATGTCCTCGAGCTAGTGCTGACCTGTGCCTGATACATGCTCACCACAATGATGCACAGAATATCTTTGCTGGCCTGTCAAACCTTAGAAGTTGGCTCAAATTCCATATAAACCAAAGACCACTGAGAAGACAGTCAATAAAGTAGCAAAGAGACAGTTGAAAGGAGAGATAAAAAGAGGAGATTTTATTACAATTCTTGCATTGCATCTGGAGTGTGACTCCAGCAGGTTTGGTTCCATGCAAAACCTCAGCTGCTGAGCAGTTGCCAGTGTCATTTTCTGGTGGCATTTTCCTGCCTCAGAGTTGCAAGTCCCTTCAGCTTTTCTCAGAAAGATCATCACACCACAGCAATGTCTGTGATGTCCATTCATCACCTTCCTTTTTTTAATCTCCTAGAATTGTAAGTTTTTTTCACATTTACTGATGAGTCTGAATCCTGATAGAAGATCAACATGAAATCTTTAATATGAAAATTTTGTATTTATGCTCATCATGGACCATTCCACCCTTTTTACAGAAGGACACCTCTAATCAAAGTACAGTAATTTCACTAATATAAGCCGCACCATTTTCATTGAAGAATCCAGCCTACCCTAGTAGTGCGGCTAATCATCAGGTGTGGCTTATCTATGGACAAATCCCAGTGAAGTGCTAAGTTGGAAGTGAGAGCCAGCCAGGGAGGGCGCCTGGGGCTGCCTTTAAAGGCTCGGCTGGTCTATGAAAACTGTTTGCAACTTGAGCACCTGACACCAAACCCCGGGCTGGCAGCGATTCTGTTGCTAATTTGTTACTTTGTTACACATGGATCCTCGCTTGAAAAAAAAAAAAAAAAAAAAGTGCGGCTTATATTCAGGTGCGGCTTATATATGGACAAATCCCATGGTCTACCCGGCTACCAGGATGTGTGACTTATAATCAGGTGTGGCTTATAATTGTGAAATTACTGTATACTGAAACTTCCCTTTGCTGTGGAGATTTATGACCTTGTCCTAGAGTAATTTTAATGCTGACCATATGTCCTTGATTTTTGCCCCCTTGCTTAATCACTGGTAATTTTCCCCTAAAAAGTTTCTGTCTGTTCTGTATCTTGACTGCCTACCCAGTGAAATACTTGTGACTAAATTTATCTGCCTTTTAAGTTGTTTTCAAATTGCCTTTAGCGTGTGATGTTTCCTTATCTTGGACAAGAGAGAGGAAAAAGGAAGGAGGCTATTTCTGCCATCTCTTTCCTCCTGCAAGAAACCCTCCTCCCCCTTCCCTTCTCCCTGGCTCCCAAAGCTTTTGTTCATTTAAAATTAGCCCTTTGAGGTGTTCTTGGGAAAATCAGGCTGCGCACAGCGAGCAACTCCCAGTGGGGAGGTTTTGTTGCGGTAAACATGGGGCAGAACCTCAGTGAGTCACCTGGCTGGCGTCCCCCCACTGCAGGAGGGACAGGGCAGTAGGAAACCCATAAAGAAACATGCCACCACCACCAGGTATACCTCAGTAAAACCATTTCCCATCCCATCCAGGCATCCCACCAGAGTTCCCTGCAAGCGTCAGTCCACTCGTAATTAGCGGGCACTGATGCCTCGCTCTGATCTCATTGCCATTGTTTGGCCAGAGGAAGGATTCAAAACAAGGCTTGGGGCCAAAAACAAGATCTGGAATGCTTTTAAAATTCAGGTTGTCTTGCCCCCATACGTTTTTTTTTTTTCCTGATTTCCCTTGCAGCTTAATTTTAGTGACACCCACTGGCCAAGGCTCAGCTGTGATGGATTCCTGGTAGCCCTGGTTGGGTTGGAGAGAAGGTGATGTTGGGCTGGAGTGCATCAGAGCAGTTTGATCTCCTCTCTGCCCACAGCTCAGCCACCCAGAAATTCCTGGGAGCACTGTTGCACCCAAAAATGCCTCTGCTGCAGCTTTTCCCGAGAAAGGCATTGCAAGGAGGGATGCAGCAAAACAAATTATAATTTGTCAGCCTTTGATGAAAAAAAAGAAAGCTCGTGGGATGTTTTATTCAAACCACCTGTCAGGATATTTCACAGAAGCTGCATGAAATGAGAGGAGAAGAAATACACAAAATTACCTTTCTTGGCATCTCCATCATCTGTTTTGCTGCTCTGCAGTGGAACACATGGATGGAGGGTTTGTTGTGCAGGAGAGGGAGGATGACAAATGCTAACAGCCTGTTTCAGGGGCTCAGCTGGGTGGAAGGTTTAAGCAGCTTCTGGCAGCTTTGAGGACAGAGAGAAAGGGCTTTGATATTTAAGTGGTACCTGGGCAGCTTGGATGATAAATTTCTTTCCCATTCTCTTGCTTTTCTCTATATGTAGATCAAACCAGATTCTAGGAATCCCAAACCTCACCTTTCTAACACTGCAGTTATGTAGCTCTTGAAACACCAGTGACCTAAAGCTCCCTCACATTAATAAAACCTTATTTTCAATGAGTAAATGGGAGTTTAACTCCAAAGTGTTGCTGTGCACTGTAAATGAGACACATCTGGTGTCATGGCATTAATTTATCACCTATTTTCAGGTCATACCTTCCACCAAGCCAGCCCTTGTTCTGGAGGTGGAGCAGCCAGGGCAGCACAGATTCCAGCAAGGGGGAATTGTTCTGTGCCAGGGGCTGTTTTGGTCTGGCCCCACAGGGCTGGCATTCACTGCTCCCAGCAAACAGGAACAACACATGGCTTTGAGAGGCTGCATAAAGGGGCAGACTGTTCCCCAGCAAGGGCCCATTCCTGTGACACTGGAAGGTTACAGCTCATGTGGAAATGGAGATGTGTTTGCTGCCCCACCAAACAGAAAGCCTTTCTTCAGCTGAAGCTGGGTGTTTTATTTACCTGTTAGAATTTTGTGGTTTTATGGCTTATCACGAAGGGAGAAAGCACAGAATCAATGGTAGGTCTGATGTTTCATCCAGAACAGAGCAATGCCACAGAACCAGGACATTTCATATTATATTTTCATCTTCTGTTTTTATAGACATCGTTTAAATTCACATTTCTACACCATCGATAAGTTCATTTTCAAAAAAATGCCCTCAAAGACACAAAGAAAGTATGTATCAACTATCAGAACTATGATAATGGATAGTGCTTTCAAATCAAAGATTTTATAAAAATTAATAAATACCACAGCTCAGAAGCCCTGCATGTGAGCACCATCAGGACAGTATTTCATTATTTAATTTTTTTAATGATTCCCTCGTTCCTAAAGAATTTTTCATTAAAAAATTGATTTTGCAAATTTAGCATTTCAGAAAATTGATCAAATGTGATGAAGAGAAACAAATAGAAAGCCATGCCTGAGTGAAAGAATAATGAAGAAATAAAGGATAGCAAATTGTTGTCTTGAAGTAAAATTAACAAACAGGAGAATGAACATAAAGAAGAAAACCAAAAGGCTTCATGGGCTGAGACCTTGCACTGATGAAGATGAAATATTTTCTCCTCTTGCTTGGGTTTCAGTGACCTTTGTAGAGTTCTACATCTATGTGAACAAAATTCAGGCAGAGTAAAGAAATGCAGAACTCAACTGTCTATGGCTGAATTCCACCAGATTTCCACCATGATGATAACAGAAGGTGGACTTCTATCCAAAAGAAAATTTAATCTATTCTATAAGAATTCTGCTTCTCCTTCCCATATCTGGAGGGAGGAGAACAAGTCATATGTCAGTGTTTATTCTGCCTCAGATTTTAGATGGAAGAGCTGTTTGTGGCTCTTATTCTGATGATCTTGATATCATGCTTGTAAATATTGACACTGTGTAGGAATTTGCAAAGGGAAGTTTTCTCAGCTTTGGAAACATTTGCTTTCCTGAGCGCAGAAATTTCATATTCCTTGATTTTACTGCCCAGAACTGTGCAGCCCTCCATAAGGTAATGAGGAATTCCCTTCCTTTAATATTTGGAAACAAGCAAAAAGGCAAAAACTAAGTTTTCCCTCTTCTCATATTTTCTTAGGATAAGTTTCCATAGCCTTTTCCTTTCAGGAACAGACCAGCAGATACAACTTTTTCCTTAATATCCCTGATTTCCTGTTGTATTCTGGTCTCTCTTGAGTCATGGCCTTCTCCTGACTAATTGAACAGGATGAACGTTGTGACACTGAGGTTCAAGACAACACACAGATAAGTTCTGTTGTTATCTTTGTGGGAAAAATGAAGTTGAAGGCTGTCTTTGGATTCCCAATGGCATCACCAAACCCTGGCATCAGTCCTAGAGGGATTGGAAGTTGCTGTCCCTAGCAGGTCTCTGATGGGAGCACTTTTTTCTGGTCATGCTTTCCTGGGCCCTGAGCTCTTCTGAGCTCTTTGCTACCTCCTTGCTCCATCCTACCTTGCTGGTTCGTGTGTCTTGGAAATATTTCCAGGCTGAGCAGTGGATGTGTGATAGTTCAATGAACTATAAGCCACCCACTTAGATCACCTTCTGTACAGCCTGAAATGAATTTAGCACTTATCTTTAACAATTTCAGTGTTGTTTTCTGAGGAGAGTAAAGAATTTAACCAGGTTATAGAGGATGACACCTTATCCAAAAATGTCCAGCACAGACTTCATTTGGAGGTTATGTAAATAGAGGTGCATGTGGAGCTGGTTGAAAAATACAGTAATTTCACGATTATAAGCCACACCTGTTTATAAGCCGCACCTCCTGGTAGCTAGGTAGACCACGGGATTTGTCCATATACAAGCCGCACCTGAATATAAGCCGCACCATTATTTATTTATTTTTTAAAAGTGAGGATCCATGTGTAACAAAGTAACAAATTAGTAACAGAATCGCTGCCAGCAGGGTTTGGTGTCGGGTGCTCAAGTTGCAAACAGTTTTCATAGACCAGCAAAACCTTTAAAGCAGCCCCAGGCGCCCTCCCTGGCTGGCTCTCACTTCCGAGTTGGCATTTCACTGGGATTTGTCCATAAATAAGCTGCACCTGAATATAAGCTGCACTACTGGGGTAGGCTGGATTCTTCAATGAAAAAGGTGCGGCTTATAATCATGAAATTACTGTACATTATCATAGAAATAGAAAATGTCCATGCTGTGTTGGAAGGGACCCACCAGCATCAACGAATCCAGCTCCTGGCCTTGCACAGGACACCCCAAAAATCCCACCCTGGGCCTGAGAGTGTTTTCCAAATGCTTCCTGAAACCAGGCAGAGTTGGAGCTGTGCTCATTCCCTGGGGAGCCTGTTCAGTGTCTCACCATGCTCTGGGGAACAACTTTGTCCTGATACCAACCTAAACCAAAAATCCTGTTTGTCTCCATCCAAAAATGACCCTTAGGCAAGAGGAACTCAGTGTTTTAGGGGACCCTGGGTCTGCCATCCCCATGCACACCTGGGGTACTGGGAACACTCTCTTTATTAAAGGGAACAAGCAAGGGATGCCCCAATTCCCTCCGTCATGAATCCCCAGGACTCTGCTGCACATGAAGGAAGGAGTAGGGGAAATACAACAAAACAGAAAAAAGTCCAAGAGCACCCTGAGGACTGTCAGGAAAAATCAGACAGGACATGAACTCAAGCTCTGTAGCTACAAGCAATACTTGTTGCTTTCTTTTTGGAAAATCGTTACAGATGTTCAAGCAAATTGAAGAAAACTTAGAGCCCATGAAATGAAATCATGTCTTCCGTTACAGAGCTTGTTTGCTTTTCCTTCTGAGCCCCAGAGAGGATTTTAAGATGCTTTAAATTGTTTGTTTTGACTTAAGTCAAGATTAATTAAGTTTTCCTTGGATACAGCTGGGCATGTCCAGAAACAATTGGATGAGCGTGAGACAAAATTGTACATGGTAGGTAAGAGCTCTAACTTTTCATATAATTCATAAATCCAGAGGCTAATGGATCCAGATTTCAATATGGACTTGAAAATTAATAAAGGAATAGGGAAGCTTTTGTTCTCTTGATACTTTTTAAACCTTCCTTTGAAAATAATTTTCTGAAAAAAATAGTGGAAACTGATATTGCCCCATGAATTCCAGAGAAGTTAGCAAGTTCAATAGCTGCAAGGATAGGTGGGTTTTAAAGCTAAATGAGATCATTTTTATTATGTGGCTTGTACACTTCCTAAGCCAGTAATTCCTGTGGTGAGTTTCACAACATCTGGTTGAGATATCCCAAGTGTTTCTTAACTAGGTTTCATAAGGCACCTCTTCATCTCAGCCCTCACCTCTTATCAGTGTATGCTGTTAGAGGAAATATTCCTGTTTTATCAGTGGAATAATGGAAGGAATTTTCAGGGGTGTCTCAGAGAGCAAAACCCTTGAATTTCAGCTGGCAGAGACTTGAACAACATGAAGGACTTCAATGCAAGTTTAAAAAGGGTACCTCCACAACCATGGGCATGAGGAGGTGGATAAAGAGGAAAATCTCCTCCTAAGACTTTCAAATTTGCACAGAGTGCTCGTTTTCCATCCTTGGAAAACCTGAAGTGTGGTGAGAACATCTTGCAAGGCAGCAACGATTCGTTCTGAGCTGTTCAACATTTCCCCCCTCTGTTTTCTCCATGTTATCAGCACCCTGGCTTCGGTTTCAAACCCAAATTAATCACTTTGCAGAGCCAGGCTGGCTCTGGAGGCTTGCAGTGTTTTCTTCAGAGGGTGGGTTTATTCTGGAGGTCAAGGGAAGAGTTGCCAAGCAGCTGCCAGAGCTGATGGATAGAAGGCAATTTCAGGAATGTCCAGAAATGTTTCATTGTTCTTTAGTTGTTTAAACAAATGGATGCAGGATGAACTCCAGGTTGTGCTGGGTGTGGGCATTGGCCAAAAGAGAGGACTTTGCAAATATATGTGTATTTTTTTAATGGAATTTTGTTGCTATTTCCACTGTTTATGCATGCAGGAGGATTCCAGAGATATAATAACTTTATGTTGTTGTTGTTGAAGCAAAGATTCGAATTCAGAAATTGGTTTGAGAAAGGATTTGTAAGAGTTGGGACCTAATGGGCCTGAGTTACTTCACTCTTATAGTGATTGCTGAAGGTGCTGCTGATAACACCAAAAAAATCTGATTATTTTTATCAGGAAACACTAACTTCACATGCAGAGGTGTCCTCATATTAGGAGATTACGTGAGCACACACCATGAGAGCATTTCCTATTCTGGGCTGAAGAAGTTTCATACCAAACTGGGAAAAAAGCCCCTTCCAGGAGTTTGCTTGAATTGGAGAAGAATTGAAAGCACAGCTTGTAAACCTCAAATTTCTCACATGCATAAACTGCGTGTGAAACACAAATAGTTTAGCCCTCCATCATTCTCTGGGATTAATTCATTCAGGAATATTCATTTATAAAATAAAGACAAATAATGATGACTGAGCACCACTGAATGCCTGATATTTAAACAATACTTATATTACAAGAAAACACAATCAGTCCTGAAATTAGGCTTCAAAATCTGTCTAGAAACCAATTGCTGCTGCTGAAAGGAATGGTGTTGCACATCTGGAAATTCAGAGAGTGTCCAAGTGCCTAAAAATAGCAATTAGGTTATGATTTAGCTCTAAATAAATGGTAAAAAATTCCTTTGCCCCACTGAGGCAGCACCAGGCCTTTAATTAAATGTTGACAGTGGCACTGGCAGATTAAGGGATCATTTACCCAGAGAGGATTTGCTGCTAATAATGGAAGCTGTTATCAGTTATGGGGTTTTATAGACTGGATATTGCCTAAGTAGGAGAGTGAGGCCCTCTGTAAGTGGACTTATTCCCTGCTGTCCTCAAAGGTATTTGCAGACTCTCTTATGTGGTTTTGGAGTTGTTGAAAAGGAATGTAATGATTCTGCAACCTGAAGTATGAAATATTATTCATCATTCTGACCTTTTGAGAAGGTTTTGGGTTTTGGGATGGTGTTTTTTTTTGGTTTTTTTCTTTCTTTTTTTTTTTTTTTTTGTCTGGCTTACTCTGTGGAAAAAATGGAGATTAAAAAATCAGAGGAGGAAGCAGTACAGTGAAAAATGATGTTTTCTGAAATATTTGCTTGGTTCGAGACAGGAGTTTCTTCTCCACCTCGTATTTTGTTATTCTGGGCCGCCCTGTTTTCTTGCATTGACTTGTTCTGAAGATATTTTGGTCACATTTAGCAGACATGGAAAAACCAACAAAACAAGCCAGAATCAAGTCTTATCAAGGGGAATATGCCCCTTGGAGTGTCTTAGTTTTCATTTATCATGTCTCCAGAACTATGTGTGCTACTCTGTAGGCTCCATAATTCAAAGAAATGACAATGTGGGGAGGGAGATGTTCCTGTCACCTCATTTGAAAAACCAAAGTTTGACACAAAATTCAGTGGTTTAGGATCCATGCACTTATTCAAAGGAGAGGGGTGTGTTTGGTGAGAGCCTCAATCCAGGAGGCAAAATCACACAACTGCGATTCTCTCCCTGAGGGACCAGGCTATGGGGATTTGCAGCCCAAAAAAGGCAAAACCTGAAGAAAATTATTAATCTTTGGAAAGATGACAACTTCCCAGGGAGGACCATTTGTCCTGCTGGCACTGGCTTGGACCCAGTATCTCTGAAGCAAAATTTAAGTCCTGAGTCAAAGGTGTTATTTCTGAGAACAGAAATGCTGTGTCTAGAGTACAGTAATTTCATGATTATAAGCCACACCTTTTTCATTGAAGAATCCAGCCTACCCCAGTAGTGCGGCTTATATTCAGGTGCAGCTTATTTATGGACAAATCCCAGTGAAATGCCAACCCGGAAGTGAGAGCCGGCCGGGGAGGGCACCTGGGCCTGCCTTTAAAGGCTTGGCTGGTCTATGAAAACTGTTTGCAAATTGAGCACCTGACACCAAACCCCAGGCTGGCAGCGATTCTGTTATTAATTTGTTACTTTGTTACACATGGATCCTTGCTTTAAAAAAAGAAAGAAAAAAAAACAACAAAAGTGCGGCTTATATTCAGGTGCGGCTTATATATGGAGAGATCCCTTGGTCTACCCAGCTACCAGGACATGCAGCTTATAATCAGGTGCGGCTTATAATTGTGAAATTACTGTAAATCCTTGGGTGATACACCAGGGCTGGGTGTGGAGGTTGTGTGCCCTGGGAATCCTGGATATTGGCTTGTATAACCTGAAAGAAGTTTTAGTGAGGAAAACTTTCCTTCCTCTTCTGTGTTCTTAGGGCTCATGATCCTGTGATATCCCAAGAGCCTCGGGACTTTCCCTCCTTTCTGCTTCCTCTGGCAAAAATATTTTGTCTCTCAAATAACTTGCCGTCTTTAGCTAGCAAGGAGTGGTTTCCTTTGGGATTTATTCCCCTGCTTTGAGGCTGATCGCCTCCATATCTGCACCAGTGACCATTGCATTCCCACCTGGCCAGGGACTGCTCTAACTTCCAGTGAAGCCAACAGGATCCATTTCATGGCCTTCAGTGGTCAGCTTTGATTATCCTCTGAAGGCCCAAAACCAAACATAAATAAAAATGTTGATCTATCACATCATCAACAACATCAGGAAGGCATTTATTTCACATTAGGATAAAACTGTCAGAGAAGCCAGAATCATTAACTCTGACAGGACATTAAGACAGGAATGATTTGGAGGAGGTTGTCAGGGAAATCCCAAAACTGAAATATAAATGGTGTTGAAACAGTGCCTATTCAGTGATAAGTTAATGCTCAGAAACACATCTGCACGGTTTTCTCAGACCCATGAGTCCTGAAGCAATTCCATATGAAATTACATTTTCTATCAAGGCATCTTTCATCTCATATCCATCCCACTCTTGGAATGGTTTTAACACACGCACAGAAAATACCTGGAATGACACCAGGAGGTGATTCATAAGCAAAAGCCACGTGCAGAGGGTACACAAGTTTGTTTTCTTGGACAAGGACACTGCCCTTGGCTCTCTGGTCTGGAGATAGGTGGATCTGGAGGTAGGTGGGTTAGCAGGGATGTACTGGAGAGAAGCTTGGAAAATAAGAAAAAAAAAGTTATTCCTCTGCCTCATCAGTTTTGATACTCTTCCTCCTTGTTTTTCTGAACTTTCCTCATGAAATTAATAAAGTATCATGATAATGAGGGAATAATAATGCCCTTGTTAACGACAGAGCAGAGCAGGTGTGCCAGGATGATCAGAGTGATCTGGGAGATGCAGGAGCTGCTCTAGGAACTCTCCAGCTCTTTCCTCCCTTTGGACTGATAGCAAACTTCTGGAAAGCATTGCCAGCATCTCTGTACTCCCTCAATCCCCAAAGATCTTCATAAAGCACAGATGGGAGAGGATTATTTCTGCTCCAATTCCTTGCCAGCACAGGTTTTCTGTTCAGTGCACACTTGTTGGTTTGGGAAGAAACGTCACATTTAGGATTTCAAGAAACTTTGTGCTCATCACTTCCTCAGGGGAGTTACCATACGATAGGTTGGAAAAGCTTCTCCTCCACCTTGATAATTTATCCTAGATTTTCTCTAGGGGTCTATATATAAATATATATATGTAATATATGAATACTATATATATGTCTATATATAATTCAAAGAAGTTCCTTGTTCTGTTCTTTTAACATATCATTCAATCATATAAAATCCCAGAGCCCTTCCTATCCTACAGCTTGGATAAACTACTCAGTCTCATGAGCTTTTTGTTAATATTCATTATTTATTCCAGCTTGCTCCAATGAAGTCAGCACAGCCCCATGGCTGCAGGTCTGGGAATATCTAAATTCACTTTCTTGCTCTGACATATTCTTTCCATCAAACTCTGAGTATTCATCATTAGTTATCGCCATTCCTTGTGAGTGCAAATATTTTGGTGGCTTTTCTTTTTTTGCAGTTGTCTCAGCTTTATCAAGATTGAATTTCACTTTGTTATTTTCCTGTCTCTTTTCTTGTCCCTATTTACAGTGGGTTCTTCTACAATTTTTAAATTGCAATTATTTATATATGTGGTTTTGTTTGTTTGTGAGTTTGTTTGGTGTTTTTTTCTGTTTATATTTGTTTTGGTTTTGTGGGTTTTTTTTGTTTTGTTTTGTTTTGTTTTGTTTTATTTTTGTTTTTCTTTGTGGCTGTCCCCAAACTAATCTCCCCCATACTTATAACTTGCTTTTACCTCCTGACTCTTTGAACTAAAGTTTTTGCTCAGAAATTTTGACAGTTCTGGCCAACAAGTGCTGCTCTGGAGAGGAGCAAAACTTTCTTGTCTTTATTCGTGGCATGTTTTTGGAAATACCCCACTCCTTCACTTCTCATCTGATTCATCCACCCATTTCAAAGAAAATAACAGCAGATAATTTGAAAGGAATTACGACAATTTGTGCCTGGTGGGCTTGAGAAATTTTGCAGCGTCTTTACTTTTGATGAAACCTCTAAAGCTTTCTGTGTGGGGAGAGATTGGCAGGTTGTTTTTGTTGTTAAGCTGAGACAGCAATGTGTGGGTGGAAGAAGGTTTTGTTTGATTCAGTGCTGGGAAATGGGGGGACTTAATCTTGCCTCCAATATCCTGGCTCTGTCTGTTCAGTGGAAAACTCCTGAGTGAACAAAAGTCTCTGAGAGCAGCAAAGTGCTGGGCAGGCTTGGTCAGCATCCAAGGACAATGCCCAGAGCACATTTGAAATTGTGTTGTGTGCCTGAAAATCAAGGAGAAGAGAGGTCTGGAGGCAGCAGCTGCAGCAGGGTTTCATTGCCATGGTTAGGAGACAAATTGGGATGTGAGCATTATTGGGTCACCACCTTCCTCTTTATCCTGCCCAGTGTGCCTGGCCTAGGCAGGTCTGTCTTGGGGTACAACACAGGATGTGATCAAAGGCATCTATTCTATCACCATCTGTTGAGGGTGGGGACAGTGATCCTGATCTTCGTGGGATATCTCCTGCTAATGGGTCATCCATTGAAACCAGCTGGGGCAGTGTTCTTTATCTTTTCACAACCCATCCTTCCTGCAGGGAGTTCTCTTCTGCTTATGGCCATTGAGTCCCACTGTGGCACTGATAAAATTACTGCATCCCATGGGGAGATGCTCCAGCCAGGGGGAAGAGCCCAACATTTCTTACCAAGATAAAACCAGAGATTTTGGGATACTAAGATAGCTCTTATTTTCCACTGGACTCCAGAGGAAAACCAGACTTCCCACATCATCATTGGATCTCCGAAGGGAAACTGCCCCTTGTCCAGGAGCACTGCTCCAACTGAAGCACATCTGTCACTGCAGGAGGATGCAGCCACCATTGAATGGCACTGCTGCCAACACCCTGACTGACTGACGGCTGTCAGCTTGGATTCTGACTCTGGCAGGGTTTGGGGTTTGTTCTTTGTAGTTCTGTATTTCTATTTTAATTTCCCTAGTAAAGAACTGTTATTCCTAATTCCCTATGTTTGCCTGAGAGCCTCTTAATTTCAAAATTCTAATAATTTGGAGGGAGTTTCCATTCTCCATTTCAAAGAGAGGGTCCTGCCTTTCTTAGCAGACACCTGTCCTCCAAACCAGGGCAAGGTCCCAAATCCTAAACCAGCCATGGGAATCTTCTCCATGAGTTGCTCATATTACACACATGGAAATAAATTGAATTCTTCATTCCAATGAGCAGTACAAGCTTAGGTCTGAAACACCTGATTTTCTTAGGTACGGCCCAGAAAAGACATCAATAAAAATTTAATTCAGGTCCTTAAAAAACAAGCAAAAGAAACACTTTTTGAATCTGCTAGCAAAGAAGTGTTGGCAAGAAGATGGTGCCCACCTAGTGTGAGCAGGAATATGGGCAACAGAAGGAAAAAAGGAAGAAAAGTCTTCCTGGGAAGAATATTAACCAAATTTATGTGTGCAAAAAGAATTGCGGAAAGTATTCTATTCTTTCCCTCAAGCGTGATTTTATTTCATATAAAGTGCCATTCATACTTTATGAGGACTTTATCAGCCTCTTCACACAATATCACAGGATGGTCCATGTGGGAGCAGTCTGGAATAGCCTGAGAAACCAGGCTGGCTGCTTGAGTTCAGTGCTGGAATTCTTGATTACTGTGAGACTTCTAGAAAATTTGGACACCTTAAAAGTCTGTCTTAAGGGACAGGATGAACTTTAGCAGAAATACAATTCAATTTGAGCCAAAGTTCACCTTTATAAATGTTTTTAAATCTTTCATTTATAGAGCAATTGTTCTGTGTCTGTTCTCTCTAGCATTTTTCTGTGTCTGTTTTAAGTTGTTCATCTTGGCTGTAAAGCAGAAAATATTAATACTTGGCTAAAAGAAGTGACTGAGAAAGGTTGTGTCTGTTTGGTTTTGTTTTTTTGTTTTTTTATAATAACTTTGCAGAAAGATGGAGTGAAAAAGAATTGTTTAAGGTAAAGCATGGCACAGGAACAGTGGGGATTATCTGAAGAGTAATATATATATATATATATATATATGTATTTTGAAATTAAATGTACCTGGCCATGCTTGCACTGAAGTTTGGGAGCTGCTCTGTAATGGGAGAAACAGAGGAAGGAGAGGAAGAGGGAACTGTGAGCTGGAGCTTTCTGCAATAACTGAAGTACGAATATGATATGGATTCTTTTTAACAGCAGTGAATTGAATTTAATTATGGAAGAGGTCATGCAACTCACCTCACTTCCAAGAAACAGATGCTGCCAAAACCACATGGGCCAGTGAAGAGATTGTGAATGCCATTCACATCCACACAGAGGAAACACAGAATGAAAATGCATCTCCCTGTTTTCCTCTAATATTTGTGCTCCAGGCTTGAGATGGTTCAAGAGATTAAGGACAGGATATGGAAGATTTCAGCAGAGGAAAGCTTTTGAAATCAGGCTGTGCTTCTCAGCAAATGAAGAGGCTGCTGTATGTTCAATAAAACTGTGTGGTTATCTCAGTCTAATTTATGGGGATGCACATGTAAGGCTGCTCCTTCATGGCCCAATTGATTGCATTCAGCAAGATCAGAGCAAATGTCTCAATCAACTCATCAGTTTGAAATAGTGGCATCAAAACTGGAACCAGGCAATGATTTATGCCATTGCAAAATCACTCTACCCATCCCTGAGCTGGAGGCCTCTGGCTTTTAAGTCAAATTTAATCCAGCTGTTCCTCTTTGGGTGCTTTGTTTGGTGTGCCTGAGGGATTTCAAGCTGCATTGGACATTGCTGGCTTTCATGGTCAGAAAAAAACCTCCAGATTCCTTTATTCCTACCTCCTGTGCTATATAAACCAATTCTTGCCATCATGGGAGTTTTTCTAGTTCCTCCTGATTATGTTTCTTCTGTTTACTAGTAACTACTGCCAGTGCACTGCTTGTGAGCTACTCCTGCTCTATTGGTCCAGTGTGAGGGAAAAGCCAAAAGTAGAGAAAACTAGAGAAAATTTGCATTGAGCACTCTGGCATTTGTTGTTTTTGAGCTCTGGACACAACAGGAAGAGAAAGAATCTGGAAATCATCTCTCATGCCCATCCTACCCCCATCTGATGCCCCAGCCTGACTCTGTGAGTTATTAAACCCAGGTGATGCATCAGCCAGACATCAAACCACTGGATCTTTACTACCTGATATCCATGTTACATAAAAGGAAAAGAAAAAATGCAAAAGCCCTGTGGCCAAGCCAGCTAGAGGAAATGGAAAACCACAGCAGCCTGCTAGGGAAGAGGAGAGATTATTACAGAGCAGTGGGGCAGAGCTTCTCCCCTGGCGGAGTGAGAACAAGCCTTTGGGGCAGGAGCTGTGTGATCTGCTCTCCACAGGAGTAACAGCAATGCCCCAAATCAAATGTGTGCCCTGAAGATGTTCATCCATAATTTCTTTTGCTGCCCGGGCCAGCTTGATCTGTAGCACAATTGGTTGAATGGGAAATATTCCATCATCCTCATGCCTGTCCAGGAGAACTGAAAGCAATCCTGCTGGAAGATCACAGAGGAGCTCCAGCTCCAGACCCCACCACCCCACCCTCCTGCCACACCTTGTGGGTCCAGGTGATTGAAACTTCCTGTGTTTGTACAAAAAAACTCAACAGGTCCAGGTCCTGGGGTGTATCTCCTGCAGAAAGCCATTTTTGTCATAAAGTTTCTGCCATCCATCATCTCTAACATGGTGTGGCTGTCTCCACAATTTTTCTCTGGGAGAGGTAGGCTGATTGCTTTTCACCAGAGAAGGATTTAAACCCACCAAACTTTTTGGCTGAAGCACTGAAGCTAGAACCTTTTTGTTAGAGGTTGGGATGCTAGAGTTCACTGATTTATCACCTGAACTTTTGGAAGGCTTCCAGTTACGTTTCTGCTGATATTTTGGCCTTGGTTTCCCCACTGTTTGTAGAGAAGCTGAGCCTACGTGCTGTGATTCACACATTCCCTCGAACAGCACACATCTGAAAGTGCTGGGGATACTTCTCCAGGCACTTGTAGGGCTCTGTTGTCTTAGAGTCACTTCTGAATATGGAGGAGAATGCAGAGATACTTGAAACAAAATATTAAAAATATGTTTTCTGTCATCACATGGGGTCATGCTGAGCTGAACATTTGCTACCACTGGTGTAGTTGCACAACCCCAATGATCCCTATTTTTCACCAGCACTGATGGAAAAGAATAGAAAGTATCAATAAGTTATTGATCATGTTTTTCTCTGCATGTTGACAATCAGTGTATTAAAAGCTGATCTCTGTGATTATTGCCATGAGTCAGTGAGTGCCATCTGTCTCTTGGCACTGATAACTCTGCCAAGATCAATATCTGCATCCTCCCACCTTCATGGCTTTCTGTTAAAGATTGTTTTAAATTGCTCTGAGTGATTTTCTTTTTAGGAACTTTTCTGGCTTTAAGTCTCTCTATGGAATAAGCGTATTTATAAATCCTAGAAAACAGCATTGTAATTCTTACTCATTAAAGAATATCTGCCTTAAACATTTGTAACCTACCACGTTCAAAATAGAAACAGAATTTCTGAATGCTTTTGCAGAAACCGAGGGTGTGCAGAGCAGTGGACACCGAGCCAGGACTCTTGGATCACCCAGGAAAGGCTTGAGAGCTCTGTGCCCCCCCGCCAGATTTGTTTTTACGAGAAATCCTTGACACCGGGCAAGGACTGGTGCACTCTTACATGCCATCCAGATGAGAGTCAGGAATGTGCCTCTGCCCGCCCCTCCCCACCTCTTTTCCTTGGCTGCACAAATTCCCAGTGGTTTGTCAAGCCATTTGCATTTTATTTTAAAGCACAAGGCTCAATCACTCTGGGACTACTGGAAGCCTTCCAAATACCAGTTAAACCCCAGCCTGAAACAAGCTATTTTCTCCTTATTTGAAACCTTCAAAACAATGCAAGCAATCTGCTTTCACTCTGTATCATCCACAAGGCCATGGATCACTGATTAATTTCTGTTTCTCATCTTATAGGATTCTGTTTTTTCTCTTATCTCATATTTTATTTCCTTGCATTGTCATTGTGGAAATTGCTGTCGCGACTATTTAGCTGTAATTTAAATTTTAAAGATAGTTTTCATGAAGTACAGCAAAATTAGAATGTTTTTTCCACCCTGTGCCAGTCCTAGTAAAAATTTAAAAAAGAAAAATGGTGTGGCCCTTGAAAAATCAAAGTTTTTCTTAAGCCTGTTTTCTTGTGCCCCTGCACAAGAGATCTGCTGTGCTAATGTGGATTTGCCACATAGCAAGGAAGGGCTATGGTATATTTTTCATGGTGTGTTGTTGCTCTAAAGAAATTGTATATGTTATTTAACCTCTCTGAGTACAGGTTTTGCTGCAGGCCACGGCCTGTTGTGGTCAGTGGCAGCAAAACCAACCATGAATCTGCAATTTTCAGTCCATGGCAGAACTGCCCTGGGAAGGAGCATTGTTGGAGAGCAATTTTAGCCTTGAATCAAAGGCTCAGAGCCAAAATCTTCACACCACAGACAGGGTGAAGCTGACAATCCCTTGGAAAACAACAAGGCCATGGAATAAGTTGCTGTGTAATGCCTCATTCATCATAATTCTGTTTTTTAGAGAATTGGTTGCAGCATCACGAATGCACCATGAGAAGGGCAGTCTCACAGCTCTTTTCATCACCAAAAATGCTTTTTCTCCATTATTCCTTCTCAGTGCACCACCATTGTTTTCTTCTCCTGGAGCATTTCCATTTATTGTCCTGGGAAAATCTGTGCTGGCAAAAAATATCATGGAAGGTCCTGAATTATTATCCCCACATTCTGTAAGTTCTCAGTTTCCACAGGATTCTTGCTTATTCACATATTGGTAAAAAGGTTCAGAACTAGACCCAGGCCAGTTAAACATCACATTTTCAGGTGGTGGAGGAAAAATGCAGCTGGAAACTGTAAGTTCACCAAGTTTATATCTAGCCGATTATTTTATTCTAATTTTAACCTGTGGTAAGAAGGGGAAAAGAAAAAAAAAAAGTGGATATTTTGAGTTCACTGTGTTTTTGTTCTCGTGAATAGCTGGCACATTGCTTTGCCAAATGGCACTGTAGATCCATGATGGAAAAGGTTATGCAGAACCCCTCAATTCTCTTCAGAATAGATGCAGCTCCTGACAGAGGAGAACTGGATTTAAAGATGATGCAGGACAGCCTTTAGGCACTGAGGCTTATCATGTTTGTCCAGTTATGAAAGTTGCAAACTGTGCAGGAAACAGCAACAATCCTCAAATACAGGCAGGCAATCCACAGAAAGATGTTTTTGAGGGCTTAATAGTTAAATCTGACATGCCATGGCTGGGAAAAGGACATTATTCTAGATGTAAAACTTCTACATGGAGACAGGAATTAATCCAGAGACCCAGCAAAGGCAATGAAAAGGCTAAAATTGATGAAGAAAAAAGTTCTATACATAACCTAATGCAGTGTCCTGGTTTGAAAGACGAGTGTTTGCTAAGAAAGGTAGGAGCCTCTCTTTGAAATGAAGAATATAAACCTTCTTTCATCCAAATTATTATAATTTTGAAATCAAGGGGCTCTCAGGCAAAGATATGGGAGTTAGGAATAACAGTTCTTTACTAAGAAAATTGAAGTAGAAATACAGTACTACAAAGAAACAAACTCCAAACACAGACAAAGTCAGAATACAACCCGACACCCCGTCAGGCAGGATGTTGGCAGCAATCTGATTAAATGGTGACTAAAGTCCTCCTGCAGTGACAGATGTGGTTTAGGTGGAGTAGTGCTCTTGTACAAGGTGCAGTTTGCCTCCAAAGATCCAGTGATGATGTGGAGAAGTCTTGTTTTCCTCTGGAGTCCAGGGGAAAAAGGGCTGCCTTAGTGTCCCAAAACACCTGGTTTTAACTTGGTAAAAAATGTTGGGCTCTTCCCCCTGGCTGGAGCAACTTCCAGTGGGACGAAGTAATTTTATCAGTCACACAGTGGCCCATTAACAGATGATTTCTCCTGCAGGAAGGATGGGTTGTAAAAAGATAAAGAACACTGCCCCAGCTGGTTTCAATGGATGGCCCATTAGCAGAATATCTCCCATGGAGATCAGGATCACTGCCCCCACCCTCAACAGATGGTGATAGAAGAGATATCTTTTATCACATCCTGTATTGCAACCCAAGACATGCAGCAAAGGTGGAGGGGCCTAAGAAAAATCTTAAAATAATGAGGCAGATAAGTACCACAGAGAAAAATGACACAGTGCTATTAATACAGAGGAGTTGGAACTGGGTAATCTTTAATGTCCCTTCCAACCCAAACCATTCTAGGATTCTATGAACATCACCAGGAGAATAAAACAACGTGAAAGAAAAAAAAGTAATTTAAGCTTAATGCAATAAACAGCTTTGTAATTGTGAGATCTGTCAGATCCTGGACCAGTTTTCCAAGGGTAGTAAATAACTCCACAGTGAACAGATCTCAATTAAAGATTGAGAGGGAAATAGAAAAATACTCTTATAAAGAGGTGTATAAAAATAAGCACATGTACAATCAATACATAAATGTTACAATTAAATTCAATCAATACATAAACACTGCAATTAAAAGACACCAATAATGATTTGAACTGAATTTCCATTTTCAGTGTTTGCATCCATGTATTATTTTGGAGAAGTTTCTTGGAACAAGAAATAAACTGGCCCTTTCCATATGAATCTTTCAGTTTTTTATATAATTGGAATTGTCCACAGCATTTGGCTGTTGAACAAACCCTAATATATACTGATTGCACTTTCCTTGGAAGGTCTCCAAACCTTCTGCTTAAAAAAACCTCAACCAACAACCCTCAAAATATTTGGTCTTTTTTCTTCTACATGTGTTTTTTTCCAGCCATTACTTGAAACTCTGACTTGTCAAGAAGTATAATGGTTTGGAGACAGCGAAATTGGAACCAGCTTGTCCAGAAATATGTATTGGGTTTAAACTCAGAGATTAAGACATTTATTTATTTATTTATTTATTTATATATTTAGGTGTTTACATGGAATTGTGTCAATTTCCCACTGCAATCTGTGGAAGTCCAGCCATGTAATCAATGGAGTCTAGAGAAAAATTAAACTGGTCAAATATGTGCATTTTCCTCAATGCAGTCTTCAAAACTCCCTGAGTTCCAGCAGTTTTACCTCTTGATTGAGTTGTCTAATGCCACTTGTGGTAAATCCATACGGAATTAAAAAAAAAATAAATTAAAAATTATATCAAAAAAGACTGGATGTGGCACTCAGTGCCATGGTCTAGTTGAGGTGTTAGGGTATGGGTTGGACTTGATGATCTTGGAGGTCTCTTCCAACCTGGTAATTCTGTGGGCATTACACAGGATCTACAAATTTATGGACTAGCAACTGATTATCAGATGGGAAATGGAATCCCAGATAAAATAAATTCCCCTTGGCACAAAAATATGGTGCCTCGGTATTTATATTAAGGTAACTGAATTAAATCCCAGATGTCAACATATGAGGATTATAGGCACTTAGCTTACTTGTAGATATGAGCACTGAGACTTTTGATTTCTTTTTGAGCTGAATGCCACAAAAAAAA
>VRYO01002734.1:3441318-3479018 GCA_009812075.1 Sialia sialis | reverse complement strand
AAAAAAAAAAAAGAAAAAGAAGAAGAAAAAAACCCAAGCTATAAATCATGGTGATCCTAACAAGATCATACACTTTCACGTAGGTAATGAGTTTTTCAGCCTGTAGATTTTTTTCTTTTGGCAGAATTAATGGATTGTTTAGTTTAAGATATGAACATTTTTTCATTTCCTAGCTGATGTTGGAAGAGAGATTATAGAACTTTGAATAACAGGAAAATGTAACTTCAGAAAAACAAAATACCATGGAGACATATTTCAATCACAGTACTGCACTGTTAGGTTTTACCCCCAAGAATTCTCTTGTGTGGAATCTGAGGGTGCATCACATGAATTGAGGCTGTGAGAAATCAAATTACCTGGGCTTCTGGAACTTACTGACCCTTTGAGATCTGTAGCCAAAGAAAATGCTGAGATTTGTCTTGTTCTTATTGTCACAGAGAATTGAACCATCATCCCTCATGGAGCAGGGATGGACCAGATCCTCTCCAGAGGCCCCTTCCAGCATCAACCACTCTGGCATTCTGTGAATAAGATGAGTGCAAAACAATAAAATTGTTCAGAACATACTAAAAAAAAATGGTGGATAAAACATAACCTGGGAAAAGTCTGAGATCATGAGAAAATGAAACAAATTTATGGAGATGTTTGTCTTCATTCCCTGCTTAGAGTTTTCTATCAGCTTGTAAATACTGATTGCAAAGAAGAAAATGAAAGTCCATGAGATTGAAAACAAGCAGGGCTTTTTCATGTGATAGGAAAGGAATTAGATGAGGAATCAGAGGAGGAAAACAACAGATCAATAACTCCCAGTTAAGTAAACATGGAGGATTTGGGATTTGGATGTTCCCAAAGCAAGGTGACCAAGATAACAAGGCAAGGTTGTGTCACTTAAGAGCTGAGATAAAAGAGAAGAGGTGATAAGAGCCCAAAAGAGATCTGCCCTTCTGTGGATGGACAGGAAAGGTAATATGGAATAAGGTGGGATGACTCATGACATGGAATTCTGTGCCAGTTACACAGAAACCTTGAGAGCTATGGAATTCTGCAGCTCATTTCTAATTCCTCAAAGGGAGGTGAAGGGAAGAAGCCACACTGAGCAGGGTGACAACCCCGAGTGGACAGGTCTGGGTGCCACCTGCACAGGGACAGGAGCTGGAAAATGAGGCAGAGTTGAGAGGTGGAAGGGGAAACATGAGGTAAGGGATGCTGTGAGTCACCCTGACACACCATTAATTATGTTTCCAAGCTCGGAGTGTGCTTGTGGCAGTCCTGCATGTTTGTCAAGGTGGAGAGGGCTGGCATGAGCCTGTGTGTGTGTCAAAGAGGCTTTGGGATTTGGGAGAGGCTGAAGGGATTCCTTATGGATGGGCTACAATCCATCCTCTCCCAGGAAGAGAAACAGTGCTGAAAAAATGTGCACTGAGCTCAGGGTGCATATCACCCTCAGCCATCTGAAAAGGAAGGAGCAGCTCTTCAGGGAGAGGTTGGTATTTCCAGGGAATGGTTTGCATCACCTGGCTTGGATGCTGTGCTGAGACAGGGTGCATTCCCACCTCTCAGGCCACAAAAATGTCATCCTTCCGCTTCTCCAGGCTCAACAACCCCAATTCTTTCAGCTCAGCCTTCAGAGGGATTCTTTATTTTATTTTGTAACATTATTACAATAACAACTGTGTTTAATATTCTGCAGAATTATTACAGAGATCACAATTATGGGAAGTGGTGCTCAAGCATCTGAGGTCTTACCCTGGCTTCATGTCCTTCAACACATGCACAGATGTAAATAAACATCAGGCAGATAGAAAATTTTCAAACCAGACTCTAAGATTGTGTTGGAAACCTCTCAGTTTTCTCCCTTTCACCTTTGCAAATTGCATGTACAAGTGCTCTTGGGTAAGATTTCCCTGTCTGAGACTAATAGGAAGCATATGTGCAGAGAATACACTGGAGAAACAGTTCAAGAACATGTTATTCTAGGAGAAATGTTATTTATGTGATCCTGCCAAAGATATCAAGACTTTTGGTTACTGGCAATGTGTGTGCTCACTGGACAACTCTGTACCCACCACCGTGCGAGCAAAAGCTCCTACAAAATATCTTTATCACCTAGGACTCTGCATTAGGTTATTGTCCCCTTCTTGCACAGATTTTGTGCTTACAGGAAGTCACTCAGAGGGTTTATTCTGGAAAAGTCAATGCAAATGAGCCTTTAGAAGGCCAAAATCTGAGCTTCAGCTATACTGGGAGAGCCTCGGCCTCCTGAGAGCTCTGATTCCTGTCCTTAGCAGGAGTGAAAATGGTACCTGGAAAGTTTTGGAGTTTTGCTGAGCACCTGGAAGGACAAAAGTGTGAACCTTGAACCCCAGGCAGTCCTCACCCTCTCTCCTCACCATGCAGACACAGTGCAGAGGTCACAGAAGTAATTTCTCCATTGCTTGCTATTCAACTTTTGCTTGTAACAATAGCTTTTGGCATAAAGATTCAGAAAGAAAACTTTGTGTGAGTTACAAGAGTTTCTCTTCGTGTTGATAATCTTTCAGGAACCAAGGAATCCAGCTGCCCATGAACTGCTGGCCACTTGCAAAGGTATGAAGGGCTGAGGTGGAGTTCCTTTGATTTTCCAGTGTGGTTGCAGATTGCACCTGAGTGCAAAAGGGTCAAGAGATGAGGGCAGGCAGGGACCATACAAACATGGGGAACCCCAGAGGTGGAAAAACAAAGTTCATCTTCAAAACCCAAAGCAATAAATAAAACAGCAGTCTGCAGGAACCTCACAGAGAATGTTACAGTCATGGAGACAGGGAAGTGAGAAATTGTTTCGTTTAAACTCAGTAGATATTGGACAGAACTGAAAAGATCTCCAGAACTGTATGCCCAACTGTAAAACAAAAATTCAGGTTAGTGTTGTACTGAAATAATAAGGATTATATTTTATAAATTGGAAAGACTGGACAGAATGTTCTTTAGCGAGCAAAAGCAGTGCAGTTGTCTGTTCTCCTGATGAGAAAATGAAGGACCCTTCATCAGGAATAGGTAATATCATCTGGTCAGCAGAAGAAACCCTTTTGAAAATGTTTTATCCTTTCAGCCCATGATTTTATCCTATCCAGTGTTCCAGAGATCTTTCAGGTTCTCTGGGTTTCAGGAAAGCATTGAAGAGAGAAAAATTAAAGTTAATGTTGATTCAGGGCTGTCTAATGATTAAGAACCATCCCATGAACCATGAGATTATAATACCTCTGTGAGTTCAGTTTGCTGGTATCACAAGAAAGACAAGTTAGTAAATAATCAATAGGAAAGGAATGATTAATTATTCACAGTCCAATCAAAGTTGTTTCAGCAAAGCCAAACTGAGGCTAAAATGTCTGAGACTCCAAGTTCTGTGTGTGGGAGGGGATGCATTTATCTGGCAAGTGGCAAATGAGGCACTGATGACTTTGTCAATGGGAGCTATTGCAAAATAAAATCCAGTGGGACTTTTGGAGAACATTTCAGTAGAAGATGAGAAGCGACCTTGCCTCTATAAACTGCTCCATTTAAAACCTTTTAAATGATGTGTCCAGCTCTGGAGCACAATTCAGAAAAGTCACCTAAACAACAGAGAGATTTCAACGGAGAACTGCAGACACAATCCAGGGCAGGGAAGCAAATCTTTCACTACAAAGCCTTAGAGGCTTAATTTTTTCATCAAGTTAGGCTAAGGAACAAAGTCATCCCATGAAAACAACTCCTGGTTCACCACCTTAATGGCTCTACCTGGAACTGCCGTCCCCATCTCTTTGAGAAGGCTGGAAAATGCTGCGGCATGTTTTATATGTGGCTTTCCAGCAGGTTAAAATAGAAAATGAAAACAAACACTGTCACATTAACACCTTGAAGAACTTGAATTCAGCTGTATTTTGAGGTAGGATGAGGCACCAGAAGTTTCCATTCAAATCTTGCATGGTATTGGATATTCACATGGCAGGAGATGTTCTAGAGATATTCTATCCACCCACCTTACTTCTTTCTGTGACCACAGTATATCCCTGACATGGCTGCTTTTTAAAAGTAGGAGATATCAAATGTAAACAAACTATTTCCAACTGCCAATCCACTGGAAAATCTGAAATGAACCTGCATTTACTTGGTATAATTTCATTCAATCTGCATATTTACTCACCATCTCAGTCCCATTTCAGACTCCTCACATTGCAGAGAGAGAGAGAGAGTGTGTGTTACATTTGTGAGGGTTGCATTTGGTTAAACTATTATTTGAAATAATTTAAATTATAAACTCAGTTCTGTCAGCTGGGTGAGAGGAAATGCTCTTTTCAGCCATTGCAATTCCTTGGCCATGGAAGTCAAAATGGTTATAACAGTTTGGTGACCTCTGCATGATTTCAGGTGGAGACCCAAGCCATGGATGGTTTTTCACCTCCGTGGCACTACAAGGACTGCAGTGGTTTGGTATTCCCAGAGGACCAGTTCCTGATTTGAAAGCAGCTCTTTAGGAAGCTCAGCTGAGCTCAGATAATGCTCAGGTCTCAGACAATTATGTCAACAATGTCAGCCAAAACTGCTGCATGTGCAGAGAACAGTGTCCAGCTGTTCCTTTTTTATTTCCCTTGAGCTTCTCTCTCTCAGATAAAATGACATTTTTCCTTCCACCGTAATCCAAGCATAATTCTGAACTGAAACATGCACAGTTGAGCCAAACCTTGCAATAATAATTTGTTTGATTATTAGCTTTCCACTCCTAACTATTCATTAATCTGGATCAATGGTGGTGGATAATTAAAGGAAACAGGATTACACCCTAATCCAGATCTGCAGCTGCTTTACTAATGGAAATGTCACTCCTCTGTGGCAGTGGCCACTGTCCCTGATTTTAATTAGTCCAGCTGTACCTCAAGAAGCTTGGGAGGCTCTGAATTCCAGGACAGCTGAAGCCATAAGTGCTCTTCACATTCATGCTGTAAATGTTGTCCAGGCTACATCCTTGCTGAAACCTGCCAAATCCTGTTATTTATCTTGTCTTCCAGACCAGGGAAAATCATCCAGACTCATTTTTCTTTTCCTCCCACCTCCAGTGATCCAGTCCCTATGGAAAAGGTAATTAATGGCTGGGACACAATTTATGGAGCCCTTGTTGCTCTCCAGCTGATCAGAGACACATCCTCCCAGGACACACATCTTTCCCAGTGTAAATTCCAAAATCCCTGCTCATCATATATTTTTCCATCGTAGATATGTCATTTACCCACCAGCTGGAGCAGTTTAGGGGGCAAAACTCTGAAGGTTTGCCTTGGAAATCCCTTGGAAGCCGATGTTCAGCCTGAGGAGTTTTGCTGGATGCCATCAGACTAAGGGGCTTCTCCCCTCACTTTTGGGTCAGCTGAAGGGTTTAGGGAAGAGATTCCCGTCTCCTCTCCCTGGCTGTAAAGGCCAAAAAGAGATGCAGGGCCACTGCAATTGAAGAAAGTCATCCACCATCAAACTCCACGATTTTGTGATCCAGTTGGCATGGGAGTGAACTGTTCCTCTCTTACATGGTGGGAAATAAAGGCTGACACAATTTTTGACTTTTTCTCTTGCCCTGGAGCTGGTGGATACACTGTTCCACATTTGGAAGAAGTCTTGTTGGAGTGAGAGCTGTGGCAGGGCAATGATTGCTGCTTGAGTCTAACCAGGGAACTGGCTGCTTTTCCCCGTTTCTTCCCTGTTTAGGAGATCTGTGCCATTGAGTGCCATCCTGCCTTTCATTTTTTCCACCCTTCCTGAAGACACACAAGTCCTCCTACCACATAATCCATGGGATAAAGTGGGAATGCAGAGCAGGGATGAGTCTCTAAAGCCCACAGATTCCTGCAAGTCTCTAAAAAGCAGCCAAGCCAAGCCATTCTTCCTCTTCACTGATACTCAGAATTCCAATTCCTGTACCTAGGCTAACTTGATTGTCCTTAGGCTTTGCCTTGTGACCCTTGTTTCTCAGAACCTCTTCTTTCTTTTGATCAATTTTAAATCAATCTTATGGTAAATAGCAACGTTTTCGTTTTTAATTTTAATTTTTTTTTTCTAGGAGTTGGGCAGATCAATGCAATCCATACCTGGGTCTGTGTTGTTAACAATAATGAGCACAGACAAAGCATTTGAACTACTACTCATGGACATCCTGACAGTCCCACTGGAAGGAAAAGCTTGGAAAACTGTGTCATAGAAAAACACACACACATTTCTACAGCAGAATATAAATACTGAGTCTGGAATTACTGAGAGTTCTGCAAACCCTTCTGGGGGGTGTAATTATCCCAGCCTTCAGCGGCTGAAGGGAATGAGTGCCCAAATTGAGGGTGTGACCCAGCTCTCTCTGTGCCACATTAGCCATCGTGGGCTCCTCTGCCACTGTCTTTTCCCTTTGTTAAAGGAAAGTTTCTTCCCAGCTGGCTGAGACACAGCACCACACCATGTGCACATCCACAATCTATTTCTATCCCAACCAAAGGGTTTATTTTTAAATTGCTGCCTTGTGGGCACTTTTGAGTTTCCCCTGGACTCTGACCCCAGTTTACCCGTGGGATGGGGACTGCAGTGCAGGGGTGGCACAAACAGGCCTTAAAATTAAAAACCTTAAATTTATTGACAGAATCACTGTTCAATGCCCTGCTGCAGCATCAGTGTCAACACACTCAGGGAGGTGCTGCCTCACCCTTACAGAGCACAAATCCATAAGCACTTAACACTGGAGTCTTATTTAAATATGACATCAGGAAGAGATGGAAAAATAGGAGGGAATTTAATAGGAGCCATTTGCTACTGCTCAGATGAGAACAGAGTCACACAACCACAAAACTGACAGATGAATTTGAAAAGGCCAAACATTTCCTGGATCTCAGCTTTGCTTCTCTTAGGGAAAGCTGGGACCCAATATAATTTATAGATTTGTTTTTTTCCCTTTTTTTTCTTTTTTAAAATTGTGCATCTCTGGCTTTGGCAATCTTTCTATACTCCATGGTGCTGCACATGGATGCTTTTCTGCAAGGAAGGAAAATGGTGGTTCCTATAAATATACACATCATTTTTGTGAATTCATAATCTATTTAGAATTACTTCTGCAAGGAATAATTTTTCCATTCCCAGTTGCAACTGAAGGAATTAATTAATCCATTCCCCACTTGTTCCTGAAGAAATGGGATAGGTCTTGCTGATAATTTGTGTCACAAGCAAAATTGTAGTTTTGTGCATAAGTGTTTGCTTTGAGGGAAAGATCTTGTCAATGTGGTCAATGGTGTCTCTGGTGCTGAGCATCCAAAGTGGATTTATGAACAGAGTCACAGAAGTGCCAGTTTCCTTCACTGACTGCAAAGGAAACAAGTCAAACTGACAGAATAGGAAGTGTCTTATGTTAGATGGGGTGAATGCCACCATTTCTGAGGATTTTCTCTTTTTTTAAGCAAAGGAGAACAAAACCAGCCATGATTATGAATTTGCAGTAAGCTGGAATAATATAGCTAAGAGATAATTGTCAATATTTCATGATCAAAACTGAGGATGTGAAGGAGGTAGGGGCTTTGCTGGGATCTTGTTCTGGAGTATTTCCCAGGGGTTTGTGCCTGGAGTGATGTAGCAGTGAGCAGGAGTAGAAGTCACAAGCATTACTGAGTTAAAAGGGGCAGTCATACTCTGGAGGCACAGGGTGAGAATTAAGAGAAACTTTGAAGATTCCAATTGGTCTGAAGCACAAAGGAGGCTCTCTGTAGAGAAAATCCACTCTGTTATAAAACATCAGATCAAGAACTACATTAACAGAAGTCAAAGCAACCAAAAGAGGCAGGTCTGCAAGGAAATTATTTGATCAGTCAATAAAAAATATGATGGATAACCTTTATAAGTCTTCCAAATTTTTGACAGGAAGGGAATAAATCTTTTCCAATATCTATGTTGTTTAGCTTTTATTACCAGGGAGATTTGGAAAAATTGGATGTAAGCACTGGAATCAAAGATCTAAAGGAGTAGAGGAATCCCCATCCTGGAGGAAGGGTTTGAGACAGCCCAGGGGAGCTGCTGCCAGGGGGATTTAAATGTAACTGAAAATGCAGGAAGACTCAGGAACTTCCAAGGATGATCCATTTACTATGAGTTTCTGGCACAGTTTCCTGTAAGAGATATAAGTGCTTTTCCTATGATGACTTTGTTTGATTGCCTCATTTCTGCAGTCTGTATCAAATGCTGAATTCACAGAATGTGAAATCACAGATTTGACAATTCCAGCTGATGCTCCCCAGGCTGTGGCTGTGTGATAAACCTGACAAAGTTCACCTCCAGGCTTTTTTTCTGCTTGGGAAATAGGTCACAAGTTCCACCTCAAGGTCTCCCTTTTATTTTCCCTATCAGTTCAACATCCAGTGCCCTATAACTCTTGGCAGTTAAAAGAAATTCATTATTCTGAAGAAGTCTCTGATGTTGAATCAGCACCTTGGACTGTGCCAAACACAAGCTGTGAGCCTGAGCAGCAGAGCCAGGGGGAAACAGAGCACAGAGTCATCAAACTCGGTGAGAAAACTCATGGAAATCACATAAAAAACCTGAACAACCAAATCACCAGCACTGCTCTCATGGAGCTTTGCAGCTAAGAGCAGCAGCAGCTTGGATTGTGCTTTAAAAAACCAACGCTGATCCACACTGAAAATATTCCTATAGCAATAACAAAGGTTTATTCACCTCCTGTGTTAGTGATGAGCTACCAAGGCTTTCATTAGCACAGTCACTGGTGTGTCATGCCCTGTGTTCCTGGCAGACTTATTATTTTATGTAACACAATGTGAGGGGCAAAAAAAGGAAAAAAAAATTGGTCAACATCCCAGTGATGCACTGGGCACAGGAAATTCAAAAGGACAATTGTTGCTAAATATGTACGCAGAAAAAATGAATAACATTTGGAGTTTCACACTCGGTGTGGCAGCATTTTCTGAGATTGAGAAACAAAATATTTCACAAGAGAACTGGGTTCAAATGAAAAGTATTTGAGAAGAGTAATTGTTTGGAGGAAGATAAAAGGTTTTTCTTCTATTTTGTGGTAAGGGTTCATATCCCCTTTCTCACAAAAATGGTTTTCCCTCAGAGTGCATTGATGTTTGGTTGATATCTATTATTGATATGAGAAGTGCATTTATTAATATATTTATGCTGCTGGGATTTTGCTGCTGCTATCAGCAGAGTGTGTGGCTTCTCTCTCCAGCATAAGTTTGAGGAGAAAAAATGTCCAGTTTGGAAGAATTTGTCTGAATTTTGCCTTCTGACAGAAGATGTCCCTGATGAGAGAGAACTTTTCTGTTTCTTTTCCCTGGCACTCCATGCTGTGTGTCACAACAGGCAGTGGTGACTTTGTGGCTGCATCCTCTGGAGAGATGCTGCTATCAAACTTGGTGGCACAAGGGAATCAAAAGGAAAAAAAATCTCTGTTTCCTGATGCAGGCCGGTTTAGCAGGAAATTCCCTTTTGTGTCTGGGTTGGAAGATAGTAATCTTTATTATTTCACATCCCAGAAGTGCCAAAACAAGGGTAATAACAGTGCTGTCACCGGCAGCTGTGCAGATCAGGATTTCCAGAGAAAGGTGAGCGCTGACTCTGGAGCTGGGCAGCCCAAAAAGTTGGTTTAAATGGAGGCAGTGCAGTGTAAATGTCTGAAATCAAGGGCTGTGATCACACCCTGAAAATGCTCACATTGAGGGACAGGGAGAGGACACCAGAGCAGCTGCAGCAGTTTTTGTAGACACCTACAGCTGGGGACAAATGCCACCCATGTGGCTTTGTTGTTTTTGGGATGAAAAGCTCTGCTGACAAATTTCTCACTATACTGTAGATGTTTTTGGGAAGTGCAGTGAGTTCTTCTGCTCTCAGAGGAGAGAAAACTTGAAATTGGAAGCAAACTCTCTGAGGACATCCATGAGTGGCTTTCTCTTTAGATGTCTTCAAAATCTCCTTCAAGAGAAAACAAATCTTAAATCATCTTTTCTATCATCTGGACTAAATTGGTCTGTGATGTCAGTATCAGCCTCTGCTGATACTGACTTTCTTTTAATTTAATTGTACAAATGCTGATTCTGTCCATTTTCTATTCACTGATAAGCTTTTCTCTTCTACTGTTTTATTATGGAGGGAAAAAAAAAGAGGAAAATGAGGACCAGAAACAGGAAAATGATGTAGTAAGGAGGCTCAAATGTCCATATGTAGTGAAAAAAAATTTTAAAAATCCATCAAAAGAGGATTATGTTATTTAGGTGAACATGGAGGAATGTACACACACTTTTTGTATACAAGAAATGGAAAAACTTGATCAGTCTTCAGAACCTGCTTTGATCTCACTGAATAATGAAGAACCTAAATGAAAATTCATCCTGAGGACTTTATGCCTTTGAATTTTGCATGTTAGAGGGTGACATCTCATCTTGCCTCCCAAAAGAGCAGGTAACTCATTTGATCAATAACTGCTGATCCCCCTGGAGGAGTTTGTGAGAATCCAGGTCCAGCTTCACAAAGGGATTTCATGTCCCCTGAATCCATGGGGGTGTTGCAGGCTCTGAGTTTGCCATCGTGTTCCACTGTGCGGAACTACAGAGATCTCTTAAAAATGGGTGGTTGGGAATGAAATTAAACCAAATGAGAAATGAAATTAAACCAAATGAGGAATGAAATGAAGTCAAATGAGGAATGAAATGAAGCCCATGCTGTATCTGAGAATTGTGTATTGGTAAGGGGAATGAGAAGGAAAAGGAGTTGCCCAATGAAGGTGGGGGTAGAAGAGACAGAAAAGAAGATGGGAAATGGGAAAAGAATGGGAGAGAGGAGAGAGAGAAGACAGAGAGGGAGAGAGGGCATGACCGCCAGCTGATCAGGAAGAGCTGTCAGTGTCCAGGCAGCCTTTATAGCCAAATGTCCCCAAGATGAGGCTTCTCCCGCTCCTGGCTGTCCCTGCAAGTGGCACCATACCCTCTCTTCCTCCATCCCCTCTCGGGTCTCTAACAACCCCGGCAGCCAGGGCTGAGACTAAATCAAATCCAAACTGGCTCCTCACACAGGGAACAAATCCAGCTGGGCAGCTCAGGGGGGAGTTTTCATCATCTGGCATATGGAGCATGTGTGGGTGCTGAGACTGGCTGTGGTGAAACCCCTGGAGAGGGGGAAGTGTGTGAAATATTCCCTGGATTTAGGAGTGTTTAAATCAGGGATTCAGTCTAAAGCCCCTCCTAGTTTGCTCACACTGACAGCTGTTGGTTGGGATCAGGCAGCTCCTGCAGAGAAATTTCCAAGCATTTTTGCCTTGGCTCAGTTCCCACCCTATATTTTTTACATCAGCAGCATGGAGGGGTTCTGCTTCTATCCAGAAAGTGATCTGAGCCCAGGAAGCAGCTCCTGAGTGTTGGTGCAAATCTGTTGAAGTTTGTGTTATTCTTACAGGAGACTCCACCTGTGAACTACAGCTTTCTGTATGTTTTCATTCCACACACCAGTGCTCAACTCCTTCCCATTTTTGAGATGTTTAAGGCAGGATACATGGATCCCCTGGCTCTTCCCTGCTCCAAGGCTTTGCTGTTCTCCATGGTGGGGAGGGTGGTCACAGAGGGGTGAAAATTGTGGGCAGAAGTGGGAATTTCTGAATTTCTGTTGTCTCTGAAAATGGAGGTAAAAGAGTTTTCCTAGAACTTCTGCTTGCCTGCTAAAAGACTGGCAGGGTCACAGCATAACTAATTGTTCTCAAGAGAGGAGTACAGTAATTTCACGACTATAAGGTGCACTCTTTTGACTAAAATTTTGATCGAAACCCATAAGTGCACCTTATAGTCTGGTGCACCTTATATATGGACAAAGTTTGGAAATTTGCCAACCTGGAAGTGCGAGTTGCCGGGGGCAGGAGTGCTGGGGCCTGTGGCATGGGGAGGGCGCCTGGGCTGCGTTTAAAGGCTGCACTGATCCGTGAAAAATGTTTGCAAATTGAGCACCTGCCAGTAAACCCCGCAATTGTGCCATTCCGTTACTAATTCGTTACTTTGTTGAGCGCGGATCCTCACTGCAAAAAAAAAGTGCGCCTTATAGTCCGGTGCGCCTTATAGTTGTGAAATTACTATAATTGTATTTTGCTGAACTTCCCCTGGTTCTTTCAATCATTTAATGGCTGGGCTGATGTTCATTCCTTCTGCCCTCAGACTTTGACTGTTCCTTCACCTAAGAGGGAATTTCCCAGGGATTTTGTGTTAGCCAAGACCAAATCTGCAGTCACTGACATTTGTTTCTTATTCAAAAAGCAGAGATCCCTAGCAATCTGACGTGTTGGATCACAGAACAAAGCCTGCCACTTCAATAAGTACATTTGTTTTCTGAATGAAATATTAAAGGACATTTGTGCTACAGCCCTCCAAAATCTGACTTTTTCATGCAAAAGAGAAGCCAGTCCTGAGATCTTGGCAATGAAAAACCTATTCCTGTGAGCCTGATTTTTCACTGATCTATCTCTAGTGCAACTAAATCAAAGAGAGGTTGGGAGTACTCTGGTCTAAATCATCTGTGAAGAAACACCCCTCAGCTAAAAAGTTCCTTTTTCCTTCTTGTTCTCAATAGATCTACTCTTAATTGGCTGTTCTAAACTGACGTAAATTTGGCAATCATCTCTATTTCTAGAAAAATCCAAACCCCACCTTCAAGTGTGGTGCATAAGCTAAAACCATGCCCAGAAAAGCTGTCTGCACAAATCCCAGCTTATCTGATATGCAGGAAATTGAATTTTGCCCTTTTTTGGGGCTTCTGGTTGTTTTGGGAACTGAGTGTACTTGTTTACTTTACCAAACACTGGGGTCTTTGCCATCAGTCTGAGTAACATGGGATGGAGCTTGGTTTTTGGAGAAGTGACACAGTGAATTGGGCACCACTTAGATTTGTGTTGTGGTGGACATTTCTGAAGAAGTCCAACTTATTTGTGCTTTCTCTACTCACATTTTCTCTTCCCTTTTTCCTCATTACACTCCCACCATTTGTACAATTTAACTTCTCCACAATTCCCTCTATTTTTATTCTTTTGTTTCCATCCCCTTCTGTTTCCTCACTTGGCAGATCTTCCATGCACAGAAAAAGTCCATCTCTTTTATTTGTGTGTATTCCCTGTTGTTGTCTTTAATTTAATTCAGATTTTTTTCTTTTCTGTCTGAATGACCATTTTGTTGAGTTATTGTGGCACCAAGTTCCAAAATATGGAAAGAGAGGTTGGTAACATTTATGAAAAGACAAATGGAGAGTCCCAGGATGAAAATGCAAGAGTGAGGTGACCAATGGGTTCAAACCAAGGTGGTGTCCAGCCTGCTACTCTTGAGACATTTAACATTTGTGTTATTCATATACAGGTCTGACTTTCCTGGTGTTCTGACACAGGACAGTCAGGGACACTGAGAGGAGACTGCAGAAATCAGAGGAGCATTTTGCAATAATTCCCCAGCCTATTTTCCCACCTTCTGAACGTTTTCCTTTGAGGAGTTCTTTCTCACCTTATCAGCACTGATACAGGGGTGGCTTGGTCATCCAGTTCCTAATTGTAGGAAGAGGTGAGTAAAGAGGGAGTTTCCTGAGGACATGGGCGATCCTCTGGGCAGCTCCATCCCACAGAGGCCAGTTTGGGACACATGGAAACTCTTGCAAACTCTTGCCAGAGCTCTGCTGTCTCAGCTCCCTGAGGTGTGTGAGACATGTCCTGCCTGGGTCTTGGGCATCCTCTTGGAAGGACCAGGGAAGCTGACCACTGAAGACCTTTGCGTCAGATAGTGTTTGAAGAAAATAAAAAGTTCCACTGGACAAGATACAACTAGAATGAACTGTATCTTAAATTAAAATTTCACTATGTTCCACTATTTGGCAGAATTTGATTTTTGATTTGTCTGTCACATGGCTGCTCATTGAAGTCCCACTGTAATTAGAAGGGTAAACCCAGTAATTAATTTGTTCCTTTCTCTTTGCTTTTTCCTTTTTCACTGTTACAGTCCTGTTGTGTAAGTGTATCATAAAACAAAAAGGAAATAAAATTTGCTGTGTGAAAAATCAAGAACATCTGATGCCTAGAAAGAATAAGAACTTGGGCATGTCAAGCTGCAGGCATCTGTTTTTTTATTTAAACTGTTTTCAACTTTGTCACTGAATCATCTTTTGAAAACCAAATCTATTTTAAAAACCCCCTTACTGGCTGTCTAATACTATCCAGGTGTGTATTTGATTTTTTTTTTCTTTCTAACTAGCATATTGTCCAAACAAAAGAGCCTTGAATTAATTTAAGTACAATTCAGAAGATGTTACCAGCGCTTAAAGAAAGAAGAGAAAAAAGAGGAGGCAGAGAAGTAGGCAGCTTTTAAACACCCATCCTTCAAGAGCTGTGCCTGGGGAATGATCGCTGCCTCTGGAACAGATTTTTCCTTGTTTTGAAGTCAGAGCAAACCCTGGGATTCACATCTGGAGCCTTCCACAGCTGCTGGAGCAGGCAGGGAGGGATCTGAGAGCTCAGGGGTTAATCTGAGCCGTGTGTCTGAGCCCTGCCGAGGTAAAACCAGGCACTGAGACCTTTTGAGAGGTTCTGGCACTGCCAGGAGGTTCATTTTGTCTGCAAAACCAAGCATGTAATTTCCCTTCTCCCTTGCTCTCCCTCTGTCTGGCCAGTCCTGTGGCTCAGAGTCTCCCTGGTGACAGCCAGGACAGCTGAGCTGACCTTCAGCAGGTGCTGAGAGATGGGCTCTCACTGCAGCGCTTGGGCTAGGAACCCCCCAAATTGGCTTTTGTTCCTGCCAGGCAGAAGGGGAAGGCTGGGGAAACCCCAAGGTGCCTCCGTGCTTGGAAGACGAAAAGTGAAGAAATGACATACATTTTTAAAAATAAATTAAAAAAAAAAAAATCATCCTCAGCATCCAAATTACATGCATTTAAATCTTCCAGCTTACCACAGTGTTATAGCAGATTTACACAGAGATTAGAACTGATCCCTCACCAGCGATCACCAGCTCGTGTGAGCTGTGTAAATCCAAGTGTGTCCGCACAGCCGCCAGACTTGGCATCCAGAACAGTTCCGAGTCCACAGAGCCAGCAGAAGGGACATTTCTGCTTTTTTTCCCAACAAAACAGAGCTACTGAAGCCTCTGGAGTTTGGATTTAGCTGTCAGTCTTGTTTACTACTTTCAGCTGTTATCTGCTGCCTCTGAAGCTGTGTGAATAACTCACCAGCCTGCGCTGATAACTTTACTTTCTGTTTCAGCTCCAGACAGAAATCCCATCAAAGCTTTCGTTCCGATCCATGCGCTGAAAGATGGCACAGGAGTTAAAGAAGTGGGGCTGAAATTCCTGAGGCTCTCCTAAAGATTTTTCCAAGAATTTAAAAAAGCCTCTCAAAAACGGCGGCAGAGATCGGACGCTGTTAAGGGAGGGGAAAAGGAAAAAAAAAAAAAAAAAAAGAAAGGAAGAAAAAACTTTGGCAGGCAAACAGTGTCTTACATCAATCTAGCAGTCAGCATCTATGTAGATGTTCTTTCCTCCTTTTGTGCAACACCCCTTCCCTCCTACAGACCACCCAAAGCCCTATAAATAATCCAAGGACTGTATTTTTCCTCCAGATTTCTCTTCAGTCCTCAAAGGAAAATTATCAGGCAAAGGAAGGGAGAGAGGGAGAAGAGAAAGTGAGGAGGGGAGAGAGACAGAGAAAGAAAGAGGAAAGATGGCTAGTGAATTCAAAAAGAAAATCTTCTGGAGGGCAGTGGTGGCCGAGTTCCTGGCCATGAGCCTTTTTATTTTTATCAGCATTGGCTCAGCTCTGGGCTTCAACTTCCCCGTGGTGGCCAACAAAACATCGACGAGGTCTCAGGACAACGTGAAGGTGTCTCTGGCTTTTGGGTTATCCATTGCTACCATGGCTCAGAGCGTGGGCCACATCAGCGGGGCACACCTGAACCCTGCTGTCACCCTGGGGCTGCTGCTCAGCTGCCAGATCAGCATCTTCAAGGCGCTCATGTACATCCTTGCCCAGTGCCTGGGGGCAGTGGTGGCCACAGCCATTCTCTCAGGAGTCACCTCCTCTCTCCCAGGAAACTCCCTGGGGCTTAATGCTGTAAGTACAAACTTTTAATTCCTCCTTTTTTCTTTCTTTTTTTGAATTGAATGGAAATATAGCACCTGAAATCTACTAAAGGAGCGGGGGTTCTGTTGGTGCAGCCCAAGTGTTTATTGTAGCAGAGAATCCAGTCCTGACTGATAACCAGGATGTCACAGGGATGGTCCTTCCTCCCCACCCTCATTTTTAGGATATTCTGGTTGTAATCAGTTTTGCTTATGTTCTGTTTTGTACATCCAAGATGCTGAAAGGTGGCTTTTGATGCCAATTTAACACTGAAATCACTGGCAGTTTTATGATCTTTCGTGGTTCTGAGGGTCTCTAAGGTGACGTGCTGTTAATGTGCATATACCTGTGTTGTTTTGGCTTCTGTGAACGTGGCTCATTTTCAGTATTTAATTAATGGTTTGAGTATCCTGGTGATGGCTGCAGTGAAAAGCCATGGGAGCAGAGGGGTGTGCAGCAAGAGAAATCCCATCCCCAAGGTGTGAGCACAACCTGTTGCATTAGGCAGAGTGCTCAGATCTTGCCTGACAGAATCCCTGCTGCTCTTTCTGTGCATTTCTGGGCAAAAAATGGACAAATCCTGGATTCTCAGGTGTAAACTGGAGGAAAATGTGAGGCAGCTGCAGGTACCTGGGGTGCAGGTTCCCTCTCTCTCCCAGCCAGATGCTCACATCATGCTGCCTAAAAACTGCCTGGCCCCAACTCCTCCTTCTCAAAATGTCATTTTGCTGTTGTTGTTGCAGCCTAATAGGAGGGAAAAAAGAATAAATACACTTTTAAACTTGAAATCCTCCCACTGTCAGAGGCAGTGCTACAGCCACTGCAGGACACACAGTGCTATAAATGGAAATTCCCTCTGGTCACTTATTTGACCTGATGTCATCAGTATTTCACATATTTTCCTTGTCCCCTTTCTTGCAGAATATCCCTAACTGCAGTTTGTAAATTGAGCTAATTTGAAATCTTCTGTCCATTCAAAGTCATAAGGGTGTTTGGGACATAGAGCTGAAAAATGCAAAATCTCTTCTGAGATAACTTAGGCAAAACAGCAATATGGTTTTGCATACTGGAATTTGACATTACAGCTAATTCAGAACATAAGTCGAGTTTTCAAAACAGAATAAAATCTGATATTAAGGTGATTCCTGGGCAGCTCAGTGTCATCCATCCTTGTGTTACTCTGAGTTAGCTGCTCACCTCCCTCTCCCCTGGTGCCTGCAGCTATTCCACCCTGCCAGCCCTTTGGAAATTCTGATGGCTTAACTCAAAATATTTTGGGGAAGAAGAGCAAATAATTTTATTGACTCCAGAAGGCTCTGGCTGCCAGTGTGATACGTGATCTTTTCCTCTGAAACCACGGACAGAGGGAGCAGCTCAACCACATGGGACAGGGTGTCCGCCCAAGTGGTTTCCTCGAGAGGTCCAACTGCCATTAAACACGGGAGGTCTGGTTTTGGTAGCACTTAAGCTTGGCTTTTCCCTTTTGCTTCCATAAAATCCTGATGACTGGTTCCTTCCTCTAACCAAAGCTCTAAACCTGGCCATTTGTGAAGGGGGGGTGAAGCTCTTCTTGCCCCTCAGTCAGTGACCCCTCAAGCTACAAAGGCAAAACCAGGCAGGGTTAATTCTCCATCATAAAAATGTTACAAATCAATCAGCAATTTCTGTGCAAGGGACAAACACCGAATATGGTTTCTAAAAGCTCTGGTCTTGCTGTTTGTCATTGGAAAATATTCAGATTTTTTTTTCACATCCAGTTGTAAATATTCTGTCTGGAGGAGCAGTGGGGAGACCCCCCTGGGGACAGTGAGGGCAGCAGCTGTTCTTCTCCCTTGAGAGAAAGAACTAGAGAGGAAAGGAAGGGAAAGCAAATCCATTCATTTCCCAGTGACAAGGCTGGAGTGCCTGGGGAGGGGAGGGATGAGGGGGAGCTGGGTCTGAGCCCAAGCATGGGGGAGCAGCAGATTGTGCAGAACTGATCTCAAAGGGGCACATCTTGAAACCACAGCACTGAGCTGCCTCCTGCAGCAAAGAGCTGACAACGAGAAAACGCTGAGCTGCTTTTATTGTTATGGTTTTTAACCTGAGGACAAGGAGGGGAGACTCAGAGCTGGCATCCCTGCCAGCTGCTCTGTCTTCTGGCTCCTCTTGGGGATAACGAGGTGTGGATTCCCTGCTCAGGAAAGGAATAGAAAGAAAGAGAGTGCTGCTTATTTGACAAGGTTGGGAAGAGGGTCTGGACGTGTGTAGTTTTGTGGTCTGTTCTGATCCTGCTGTGCTTTTGGAGAGGTGTTTTTTACATTCACAGTGTAATGGAGTGAGTGGCCATCCAGTGTTCCCAGTGGATGCGGGGTGGGGTTGCATGCCTGAACTCGGATTTCTCCCGCCTGGCTGCAGGTCCTGCACTGAGGGACCAAGCTGAGAACCCATTTCCACTGGTTCCTCTCTAATCCACAGAGAAGGAGAGACAGGCAAAGGCACTTCAGCCTCTGCATGTGTTGAGTTGCTTCCAGAGACACCCAGCTCCTCTTTGCCATGCCAGGCTTGGGAGCTTCTGCAGAGTATCCAAAATTAACTGGGGTAAATCCATATGTTTCTCATTGCACAGAGGGAAAGAAGGAAGCCCAACGAAATGAAGCAAAAAACCCAGCCATGGACAGGACAAGGCAGAGGGGAGAGAAGGGAGGATGAAAATGCAGGATGTTCCTTTAACATGTTCAGCATCAAGGTCTGGTTTACTAAGACAAGCAAACCAGGCACACGCTGGGATTTTGATCCAAACTTTGCTTAAGACAACAGATATATTTTTAGTTACTTTGGCTGGTCCTGAGTAAGACATTTTGGACAACACTCAGAGATGTATTTAGATTACTGAATCCTTTTAAGACACTTAACTTCCAATATATTTTAGTAATGCTGCAGGTTCCAAAGTAAAAACTTTGGGAGCTGGAGAAGCTGGAAGAGGAGTACGCAGTGTGTTTGCTCTTCTAAAAATTTAAATATTTTTCCTTACATCATCTTGTATCTTTTTTTGGAAGTTGGATTACTGCATGTTATAAATTTCCATTAGGTAAAGCTGTAAGAATAGAGAATACCAACTCCAAAATGCACTCATCTGCCAGCAGAGCTGGCTATTGTCTGGTGAGGACAGATCTGGAGTTTGGATAATGGAACAAATTACTCAGCACAGGCAGTTAATGACCAACAAAGAGCTCAGGCAGGAAAGAGGGGTGAGAGGAGACTTCTGCGCTGTAAAGCATCACAATATTTGCTGTTAAACAATGTTTATCCAAAGAACTTTTATCAAACTTTTATAAATGTGCTCAGAAAATTTCTTAGATTATTTTATATTTTTATATCTGTCAATCTATCTATCTATAGATAGATATATAATAATCTGAGCTAAATGTATAGGGGCATATAAATAATTTGAATTTTGTGACAAATGCAGACACCGCTTAACAAATTTCACAACTTCATAGTTTTCTGTATTATGGCATAGTGATGAGAGTATTAGGAAATGTCCCTAACTCTCGGGGCTGTAATTTGAAAACTCTGCCTTTGAGTTTATGATGAAAGATATTATTTTAAAAGTTACAACTGGATCAAGAACTGTAGGCAAGAAAAACAAACCTGAAGGTAACATTGCTTGGGTAGATAAAGAGAAAAGAAAAACAACCAAGAATAACAAATAGGAGGGCTTGGGTTTAGAAAACACCCAGTGGACTGATAAATGTTGTTTGTGTAACTAAGGAGCTCTCTGGAAAGGCCAGAGGAGATCTGTGGTCAGTGGATCCAGAGGTCATTTTAAGGCAGGTGAATATTCACATGGATGCTATTCCTGGAGTATGGAGTTGCTTGTTGCTGGAACACCCTTTGAATTTCTGCTGTGACTGAGGCTGTGCCTCTGCTGCTCCCTGGGGCTCCTGTGGCAGAATTGGTGCAACGTCCTTTGGGTTTCTCCAGGCCAGGGAAAAAGGAGCCCTTGGCTGTCTTTGACTCTTCATACCAGACCAGTATCTGCTGCTCTCACCTTCCAACCTCACCAAAGGCACACCACAGAACCATGGAATAGCTTGGGTTGGAAGAGACCCTACAGATCCAACCCTGTGCCATGGGCAGGGACACTTTCCACCACCCCAGGCTGTCCAAGCCTTATCCAGCCTGGCCTTGAACACTTCCAGTGATGGGAATGAGTCCTTGTCCCATAATTACTCCCACTTAGCTGGATTGTGATCCAGCAGCAACAGAGCAACTTGGAACCTCAGTACTGGAGACTTTTAGGCTTTTTCCCTTTCCTATCCACATATCCCTAGCTCCAGCCTTATTCTGCTACTTGGAGAGGATGAACAATCTCTTGTCTCCAGGAGAATGGAGCATAGGATGTGATAAGATATGTGGGTCCTTATCATCTGCAGTTGATCTTATCTCTAGGGCATCCATCCTGGTGAATTTTCTTCCAACAAATTCCCAATTTATATTTCCAGTGCAATCATGATGTTGCACCAGCACTGGGATTTCCCTTTTGTGTAATTGAGACCTGCCACACACCTTTTAATGGTGTTTGTGGGGCAGCACTGAAGTGTTCATCTTGATATTTCCCACTGGATGTTTCCCATCTTTTAGAAACTCGTCTCAGAGGGGATTCCCCATGGGAATCACCACACTCCCCACATTTGGTGTGCTTCTCAGCATGGGGAGCAGGACTTGCCTGGTTGCCCTGGATGACTCAGTGTTTGCCTTGTGATTTCCCTGTCTCCTCGTGCCCTACGAGCCCGTTCTCCAACCTCCAATTAAACAAAGCCGGCTCCAGTTGGAAGAACATCCAAAATAAACTGAGAGCTTGACAGTGTGAGGGGACAATTGAGTAAGTGATGCTGCTTTTCCTCTGAGTCACTGTGGAAAATTGCAGCTCCAGAGGTGCTGCTGGATGGACGAGACACGCAGCTGAGTTCCTGACCTTTAGCGCTTATTGAAAAATCCTTGGATGACTTTTTCTTCTTTCAATGCACATTATACATTCTGCCTTTCTCAAGTCTAGGACAGTGAGGAGCTTCATTCTCCCTTTCTCTGCCCTCAGCTCTGCCTATTTTTTATCCAGTTTTGGCTTCTCCTGCCAACCTTGACATCTGCATGCTTGAGGACATCCACAAGGGACCAGAAGCTGCTGCATTTTTTAAATGAGCAGAATGGTTCCGGTACATGACATTGATCTGGGATTTTTATTTCTTAACAAAGACTGTCACAACAATAGCTCATTGTTCACAGTCAGTTTTTGCAGCAGAGGGCTTTTAAGGCTTGCCAGCATTGTGCTGAGAGGCCCCAGGCAGGGCAGGTGGGACACAGGAAAGGCACCTGCTCAAAACTGGCCACGGTCTTGGCCTCTTTTAATGAGTTCACACAGTGACAGCAGAAATATCTGGGCTGAGACACAAACTTGATGGTTATCACCCATTCCCCAGAGAATTCGGGGTTATGGCTCTAATCCTTATCTCAGATCTCAGAGCTTACGATCTGGTTTCCATTTCTGCGAAGATTCGCTCAGCGCCTCTCTAATAACAGAGGCCTGGGCCAGGATTTTTGCAGGGAGCAGGGAGGGAAGCAGCAGCACGGACGTTTCTGGGACAAGGAGAGGCCCTTGGTGCTCATCCTCCTGCAGCCCTGTCCTTTTCTGCTAGAACAGAGGAGATCAAAGTGAGCTTTGTGCCAGTGGATCCAAGGATGACCATTCGGAAAATGCTCTGCAGGCCTCTTCATTTATTCCTACTTAGAATCGGTAGAAATTCCTGAAAGGGGTGCACAGAGATGTTTAAAACAACGAGTTGCCATAGATCTAAACACATAATTAATGTGGTAGATTAGATAATATTATAATACAAGTGGTGTCACGCTGTGAATTATTTCACTTCAGAGAATGATCTTTTTCTGTCTTGGATCAACTGTGAAGCTAAGTAGGATTTAAGTAAAATTCTTTCTGCCACCACCCTTCCTGAGTGGTCAATAAGCAGTTAAAATTGGTTTCCTTTCCATAGAGTTCTCTGATTATATCAAATATATTTGGATGTTCTGTGTGTAAAGTGTTTGCACACCCCCAAACACACTCACACACCAGAGACAGATGGACAGAAAGATTTTCAGATGAGATAACCCCACATTTAAATTACTTGGAAAGTTTAAAAAACTATCTATTAGTAGATGTAGGTTCTGACGTGGCAAGGACCACAGCCTGAGAACAAATGGAAATATCCACAGCAAGAGAATTAATATTATGGATTAATTCTGGATAAACTGGTGAAATAGCAAGAAGAAAAAATCTAGACTTTTGCAGCAGAGCTTGTGGGTTTTAGCAGATAATATAAACATTCAGGGAGCTGAGAATAACATTTCTTTAATCAGAGAATCTTAAAAGATATCACTATCTGTGTTATATAGATATTTTTAAGTGAAGCATTTTTAAAACAAGAATACCAAAATGCATCACTAAAGGAAGAAAAGATAGCCCTTGGAAAATTTCCTGTTTGTCTCTGGAGGAAATTGCCTGTTTTTTTTAGGGCAGTAGTACATTTTTGCTTATTTGTCCGTTCTCCAGCTTAATTGAGAGAATTCAATAACAGAGGGGTACCAAAATTGTCTCCTGGAAGTTTTTGTGGCCTGGCTGGGAACATTTTGAGCCCTGAGTATTTATTAATGTGAGATTGATGGGGAAGTGCAGATCTTCCTGGCCTGCAGAGCCAGCGCTGGTGTTTGCGGCAGCTTCGCTGAAGCCAAGGAGATCTAAAGCCGAGGCACAACATCAACCTGTTAAATCAAATATACAGGGCCTGTCAGGCATCCTGGAGGAAACTATAAACAGCAGGAGGGCAAAAATGTGTCCAGAGAACTCTGCAAGGCACAGCTCTTAGACAGAAAGGAGTAAAGAAATCCTCTGTGTGCTTCCCTGGACGAGTCCTGTGCATCCCCTCTCTAGGAACCTCTGGGAGGCGTCACAAAACCTGAACTTTTCCAGGCTCTCAGTGCTAATTCTGTGCCAAGTGGAGTCAATGGATGCTTTCAGAGCAGAAATGTGGCACGTTTCCTCACTCATATACACACAGCACTCCTCCTGAGGGCACTGATGTTTGGAATGGGTGAGGGCAGGTTTGGCCCCTTCTTTTTCCTTTGTTAGGACTTCTTGCTTGGTGAACAAGGTGGAGAAATGAAGGAGGAGCTGGAATTGTTCGCCCAATTCCTGAAGTGCCTTGCACAGAGCTGGTTTTTAATCCCATGGAAATGCCAAGTTTTTAGTGTAGTGCACAAGATTGGCTTGTAGATTTAGAGAATTTCACAGATTTGCTGGAGTTTATCTAGAAAAATAAAATAATGTTGCTTTGGTGAAATTGCCAACAACCACACTGTGAGGTTTGTGCAAATCCAGGTGTTATTCCAATAACAACATTGAAAGGATCATCCTATTTGGCTCAAAATTCAGATATGCCCAAAATTCCCCACTGAAATACTATCTCCTTCTGGGCTGGTAATAGAGGAGATAATAAACAGCTCTGTGGTATAAACGAGTGCTTCAACTATAACAGAAAATTAACTATTTTCTTGGATTTGTCTGGGTAAAGAAAAAAAGGTACAAAACCTCACAATTCCTCATCCTCTGAATAGAAGTTGTTTATTTCTCAGCAGCAACATTTAACCAAAAAAAAAAAAAAAAGTTTCTCCCGAGCAACTTTCCCAGAGGCACATCAAAAAATAAAAGTGGAAATAAAAAAATTGTCTGTCTGTGACCAGCTGTGCTAAATGCAAGTTTTACTGCCTGTCTTAGTCTGGCATACAAATTTCATGTGCTCTGGTTTAATCTAATAATCATTCTCCCCTCTTTCTGTCCATGGCACTACAACACAAAGCCCTGGATAATTTCTCCTCAGCCTGCAGAGAGGGTGGGAGGAGGGAGCTCAGCCTTGTTCCTGGAGGGTGTCTGCTGCCTAAAGAACGGAAAATATGATTTCTGCTCTGGGAATTGAATGAGTCCCCTTTAGAGCTCTTAAGGCTGTATTTATAGGAAAGATAATCTCGCAGAGGACAATGTGTTTTGTCCCCAGGTTCTGCTGAATGCTTCCATTGTTGATGTAGGACACGATCCAAAGCTAATTCATGAGCAGCTTCTGAGTGCTCCTGTCGTATCATTTTAAGTGAAACTCTTCAGATCTTTGCCTGCCTCTCCTTACTAAAGAAATGAGACTTTTGTACTCCCTGAATCCCTAATACTGTGTATAGAAACATTCATTTCTGAGTGATACTGTTAAATAGCAAGGGTGGAAGTGAATAACTGCAGTTAAACAATCCAGGATGAATCTCTGAATCAATTCTGGCAATCACTCAAGGGATGGTTTACAGCTGTGGAGATGAGGGATGGACTTCCAGGAGAATAAAGGTTTGTTATCAATATGGAAATCATCAAGTTCTTTTCATGGCAGAGTTGGGGATGAAAGAGTGAGATAAGTCAAATAAAATGACAGGCAAGACAGTGGGATGTGGTTTGGAGGAAAGCAGGGAGACAAATTTCTGAGATTGCATTTGTAGAACATCCCATTAAAGAGCTTTGCCAGACAAACACTTAAATGACAGGCAGTTGGCATAAAAAAGGTGATTAATATTTCAAAAGCGGGGATGATGAAGAGAAAATGAACCATCTAAACTATTGTGAGGAGTTTTCCTTGTTCAGTAAAAGAAGGAAAGTCAAAGAAAAGAAATTCTAAGCTATAAGAAGAAAATGCTGTAAGACAGCAAGAATTGACTTGAACAAAATGCTGATTTTAAGATAAATATCTGCCATGGTAGAGAAAAGGTAATAATTTAGGTAAGATGGTGAGGATATGCAACGAAAAAGAATTCCCCGCCATTAAAAAATTCTGTGGCTTAAATTTTCTCCCTCAAACCCACACCAGCAGGCAGGGCTTACTCTGATGTTTCATAAGAATGGGGAAAGCTGACATTCCCCTGCTGAAAAATAGATTTCTGCAATTCCAGAGGCCTCTCTTTTTAATTTTTTTTAAATTTTTTTCCCCTGTTACAATGAGAAACTAATCCCTGTTATATGAGAGGAAGCTGGGCCCTGGAAGCTCCAGTGCAGGGTTTGCTGGATGAGATGGAGCTCAGCAGCACGTGATGGAACCACCTTGCATAACAAAATGTCTTATCCACATAACGGGAAACAGGTTTGAGCTTGGTACACTTTCTCTCCTAATGAGAAAAATATGAAGCCACTGCAGAAGTACACAGTGGGGTTTACCTTGGGCCAGTTTAATTTCCTGTCCCCGTTTCTCTTCCGAAGGCGGACAACTCATAAATATCCTGTCCTGAAAACAAAAAAAAAAAAATTAATGATAAAAAAATAATCCAAAGGAAAGAAAACATGCCGTTAATTTGCCCAAATTATTGCTGTGGGAGTCAGTCAGCTAAGCATGGCAGTTAAGGGCACTTGTGGGGAACAATTTCTGTAGTTCCCATCTCCTGTCTGATATGGAGAGCTGGAAGTGGCCACTGCCCATTTCCTAAGACGTGAAGCAGGTGTTCCTCTCAACTAATTGCTCTCATGTTCATGTCCAGATAATGTTTTTAGGGGTTTAACACTCCTCAGTTGATTGTCTCCTGAGTCACTGTGCCTTCAGGGCTTCCTTAGTTTCCAATCAGTTGCATCGCAGGAGTTTTCTGGGTAAGATTTGATTTCTGTACATTTCCTGAATTCCAGGAGATTTTTATTCCATGGCATTGTTCAGATTCACGATGGACTGGGGGGAAAAATATTAATCGTGGGATTGCTAAGGCTGGAAGAGGTGGAATTCAGCTCAGAGGGGGATGCACCTCCCTTGGGGTGTTCTGCTTCTTGTCTGGGAGCTGTGATGGTCCAGGGGAATTACTCACTGTGAGCTAAAGCAGCCAAGATTGGTTCAGCTGATCGGACAACTGTGTCCACAGATGACTCTCACATCTTCGGCCCAATGATTCAGCCCATTTCTGATGTGTGCTTCTGGTGCTTCTTCTGTCGAAACACTGACTGAGAAATGAAGTCTAGTGGAATTATTCATGTGAACAAAAAAGGGAAAGAAGTCTGTGTAGATTCTCTTGGAGATGAATATGGGTTTGTGTGTTTCATTTAACCCCTCAGAGCATGTTTGGATCCTTAAGTCACTGAATCCACTCCTCAAGTCTACCAGGTCTGAAGCCTGAAAAGCTCAGGGAGTTGCTGTGCTGTTCCCTGCCCTCTGACATTTTTTCTGTTACCTTAATAAGGATTACTGTACTGCAAAGAGGAGATATCAAAGATTTCCCAGCAGATACATCAAGGACAGGTGCAGTGCCAGCCCACATACCCTGTGACCACTTTTAAGAGGTAGCAGTGCAGGGAAAAAGGCATTGCAGTGTGGGCACGGGTCACTGCAAAGGGTCCTCCTCGCCCCAACACTGCACTACAAGTGGCTGTGTCTTGTTTCAAAGCAATTTTTTGTCTATTTAGGAGCCAGAGATGTTGGTCACCTTGTATTCTGGATATTCTCAGTAGCAGAATGGCAGCTGTTAAGAGAAGCTGTTAATTTTTAATCAGGTCTCTAATATGTGGTACTGCTTCCTGCTAAATTCAGTTTAATCTGTAGACAACCTGAAGCTTCTGCAGTCTGGTATTCTATAAAATATTCAACAAAACTTCAAGCTTTCCTTAGAAACCTGAATAGCATGCAGAAAATACAAGCAAAGGATGGCAAACTCATTTTGTTTCTGTCTCCCTGGTTCAAAAGGTGCAAAATGTTATCTGGGTAATACTTGCAAATCCTCTGTGGATAATAGAAATAGAAATAGAAATAGAAATAGAAATAGAAATAGAAATAGAAATAGAAATATGCACACATACATTTTAACTTGACACAAGGGAATGCACATTCCCATTCTGTTCCTAAAGTTTTTCTGGGGTGTGCTTGGGATGGTGAACACTGATGCTGCTCCATGGATGGCCTAGGCTGCTGCAGTGATAATTTGGCTAGATAAGGAGGCAAATAACTACTCTGTTATACTACTTACACCTTGCAGATCCAGACCCAACAAAGCAGAACATCCAGGGTTTGCTTGGGTTTGTCCCATTTTGGAGCATGGCCCAGCATCCTTGCTCTCCCACTGGAATCTTAACGCTCCTGGCAGGCTGCATAAAATTACCCTGCTGGAGGAAAGCAAAAGGTTTCCTATGATATTTCCAGGTTTTCTTTGATTCCACACAGCCCATCAATAAGGGTTGATTAGCAGGGAGAATGACCTCAAGTCACGTCAGCTTGTAGGATGTGTTTTTCCTGGAGGGAAAGGAAGAATACGATTTCCGCCTCTCCAAGATAAGGATTATCACAGGTTTTTAAAGAATAATTTTGCTCCTGTTGTCTTTGATAGAAGCTCTTCAAGTAAAGGGAAAGCCCAGTGTTTAATCTTTTAAAATGTCAAGGTTTTGTGAAATTCTAACAGAGCTTGGCTCTGGGTTCTCTGGGGTTGCATCATGATAGCAAAGAATTTGGTTTCTTATCTGTGCACGTGCACATCAGCCACCTTTTTGCTAAGACAGCTGGCTTTTAAGTTTGGCCATTTGGCCTTCCAAATGTGAGATAAGATTTTCCGGAGGGTATATAATCCAGATTCTTAAATTGGTTTTGATACGAGGAAAAGCACTGGAAGCCTAATGTGTTGAGAGACAAAAATCCCCCTGTCCCTACAGTGAAAATAAAGTGTTTATTTTTAAAGCTTACAAAAGCAATAGAATATTAATTCAGAGATATCAGGCATGAATTTCTGGATCCTGCGATTTTCAGTGCATCTCAAATGGATGCATTCATGTCAGACTCACTCTTCTCCCATGTAAATCCTAATAATGATGAAGGTTTCATTAATGGATTTCAGTTTCTGCTCTATGGATGCTGAAGCCAAAATACCCATCCTTTCAACCAGAATTCCCTCCTATTTGTGGATAAACTACTTCCAACTCAATGATATCACTCCTGCATGTTAAAGAGCAAGCTATAAAAATACATTATTAGTGTTTCAGATTAGCAGGATTTAAATCAGATTAAAATCAGGATTAAAAATCAGATTTATGCTGAGGAATGACTTTTTTTTCATTGCTTAGGAATTTGATATTAAGCATTGTTACAGAGAAGAAACAAGAAATGTGAACAGCATCTGTGAAATAGTTCAGTTAACCATCTTTAAGGTTTTTCAAATATTAGCTTTGGGGAAATTAGGGCATAAACCACAAAAATCAGATTAATAGCAGGACTTCCCGTGGTTTCATTGTTCTGGACAGGTCACAATAACATGTAATTATGTTTTCTGCTATGTGTGACCCAGCAGTTTTTTAATGCATGTGCTCTGACAGATGTGATAACCTGCTGATAGCACAACTTAATTTAAGTTTTGCAGAGTTTGCTTCCTACTCTGAGTCACATTCTCAGTTCTCTGGCCTGTGGCCAAGCTCCTGTTTCATCCCATCCATGCGAGAGTTATTTCTGCTTAACATCAAGTTTTTCATCTCAGTAGCAAACTTGCCTTGACTTAATGAAGACACCACTGAATACAGCAATTAAAAGCAGAACTCAAAACTTGTTAAAACATCAAATGGTTTACCTCCATGGTTTCTTGTTAGGTGCAAGTTTTCAGCAGTACTCCTGAAATATGACAGCATTTCAGCTCTGTAGTGTCCATTGATGTGAATCACCATGGTTTCAATATTTTCTACAGAATTTGCAAGAAGCTCTGCTGGTTTCATGACTAATAATACCATTGGAATATTTATCTCTGACAGTTTGAGTTTTTCTAGACAACCTGCTTCAGTAGGAAATTGAAGCACTCCCATCAGCCCCTTGGGATTCCTAAGTTGGGTTTTTTTTATGTATCTCAAAGAAATTAAATGAGATTCAGTTTGAGTCTAAAGACACCAAAAAGTACTTCACCTCTGAGTGAGGTGTCTAAGCTCTTTGTAGTCAAATGAGATATATAAAAAAAAAAAAAAATAAAGACAGAGCTTTCAAATGATCCCCTTCATTTCATCAGGTGAATGGATCTCATCTCCATTGACCACACAGCCTGTGCAAATTAGAGATACATTGACTAAATATTAATATCTAGAGATATTTTATGTACTTTTGGTCCTGTCACATCCACCAGTCCCACACAAACTCCATGGAAATCTCAGGGTATTTCCCATGGCATTAGAGGCATCTTTTCAGGCAATTTATTCACAGCATAGGTGGAATATTAATATCTGAATATTATTGTGGAAATCCCTGAAGCAATGAGTGGCTGTCCTAAGGCACCACTGTCCATTTCTGAAAGAGTAAACTCTGCTGAAGGTGTCTCTGGTGGAATTGTTTGTCTCATGTAGATCAGTTACTCTCACTGTGTCCAGTGGCTCAGTGTTCACTTTGGCTGGAAACAGCAACCACTCAACCATGCTGGGTCAAAAAAAGGCTTGAGTACAGCAGGGAGTGTTTCAAAAGAAACTATTCTTCAATTTTTTCTTTTTCTTCCTATTTTCCCCCGATTAATCAGAAGGAACCCCAGGAAGGAAATGGATGTGCAGGTCTGCATTTTCATACTGAGGAATTAGAAACTACAGAACTTTGTCACACTGGTTGAAGTCACGCAGGAATATGAAATGACATTTTCTTTCTTGCCTCCATGCAGCTTTCAGAGGGAATCAATGCAGGCCAAGGGCTGGGAATCGAGATCATTGCCACCTTCCAGCTGGTGCTGTGTGTCCTGGCCACCACAGACCGGAGAAGGAACGACGTCTCAGGGTCGGCGCCTTTGGCCATTGGTCTCTCCGTTGCCTTGGGACATCTTCTGGCTGTAAGTTTTAACCCTCAGAGGTTTTATCTGCCCCATCCCACCTCAGGGTGGGCCAGGGAAGGCAGGGAGATGATGGGGAATTCTCACCTCTGGTTCTCTTTCCACCTCCCAGATTGATTACACCGGCTGCGGGATTAACCCAGCCAGATCCTTCGGCTCAGCGCTCATCGCCAACAACTTTGAGAATCACTGGGTAAGTTGAGCAAATTTGTTTAACTCACAAGAGGCTCTGAAAACACACAACCTGCAAGATCAGAAACATTTCAACACGCACCATTAGGACCAAGTCACAGAGTTGGCATTTCCTTTTCATGTAAAAAAGAATATTCTCCTTTCAATCCTGACCAGCCTCGGGCAAACAAAAACTCCTCAGGTTCATTCAGTCTCTGTGCTCAAAGTAATAGAGTAAATTTTCTTTCATTACCCCCTTAATATTTATTTATTTCAAACATTTCAGTAGTTTAATACTCATTACACACAATCCTGTATTGTGTATTTATTGTTCAAACTAAGTTTGTAAAGTGTCACTGCTTAATCTGGTAAAAACCAATTTAGAAAGATACTTAAGCAGGTTTATAAACTGAAATGGATCATCCAATATTTAAGAGCTAATAAAATGTTCAGCATCTCAAAGCTGACTGTCTGCTTATGTATTTTCAAGGAGAAGTGCTCCGGAAACACTATAAATTTTAGATTATTCTTTGTGTTTAAATGTGGTTAAAATTAGGTTTTTCACAAAAAATTTACTCATTTCACCAAAGAAGGCTGATATAAAGTTGTAAATGAACATGTGTTCTTGAATATATAAAATGGGGCTTGTTCCGACTTTGGCAGCCAGTTGTATAGGTACAGGTGGAAATTTAGTGGTAATATAAAGAGGTTGTAAAAATTTTGGATATGGATAGCATTTCAATCTGAAGAGTAAAACATAAAAGGGGATATTTTGGAAGTGTCTACCTCCTGAACAATTCTATCAGGACACTAAAGGGAAGTAACTAAGTGAGGAGCTGATATCTTCAGAATGTAATAGGAAATTCACTATCTCTAGTAGAGACAGAAGAAGATAGAGGTAATAATTTGTGTTAAAATACTGATACTGCTGAGTTTTCAGACTCAGTAGCACTTTGGCCCTGCAAAGCCTTCAATATCTTCTGTTATTTCTAACAAAATCAGCTTGTCTACTACAATCCTTTTATTACCTCTCCTTCTAAATTTTAATTTTCTTAAGTGTTTAGGCCAGTTCAATCACAGCAATATCACCAGCTAAGCAGCATCTAGAGACAAATTAAGCCTCTAATTGGGTCCTCGTTAAGTATGACTTTCAAATTCACCTAGCACTGGAATTTAATAGGAGAATGGAAATTAATGCCCAGTTGTTTTAGAAATTATTCTCCCCTGCCAACTCTGTCTGTTGTAGCAGAGATGCTTTAGCAGTAGGCAACTGATTTTAAATATCACAACTTGACAACACTGTCACAGTTATTCTCCTCTGGGTCTATCACCAATTCATGGTGACAAATTCCCACTTTTATGTGGTTAAGTAAACATTCAGGTGGATGGGCTGCAAATTCACAGAGAATCCTCAGAGGGGCTTCAAATGCAGAAAAAACCTGATGCAATGACTTGGTTTTGCATTCCAGATTTTCTGGGTTGGCCCAATCATTGGAGGAGCAAGTGCTGCCCTGATTTACGACTTCATCCTGGCGCCCAGAACCAGCGACCTCACCGACCGCATGAAGGTGTGGACCAGCGGCCAAGTAGAGGAGTATGACCTGGAAGGGGATGATATGAACTCCCGGGTTGAAATGAAGCCAAAATAAAGGAGGGCATGGAGAAAAGGGGGAGAAGAAAAAAAAAAAAAAAAGGCAAAAAAAAAAAAAGAAAAGCAGCACATTGGTTTCCGAAGATTTTATCAGTGTTATAGACTCTTTGTAAACCAGCAAGCAGTACTTTGTTTTTTTAATTCATTAGTTTTCCTTTTTTTTTTTTCTTGCCCCCAGTTCTAATAGCATTTTTTTATATCTGGGGTTTTTTTAATTACAGAGTTTTTATGTTGAGAATTCATGACCTAAATAAATTGGTTTAACCCCTCCCTTGGTACCACCCAATTTTGAGGTGTATTTAGCGTGGAGGGCTCTCCTGCCACATCACTCAGTAATGATAAGTAGGTCCAATGATCAGTTGGTTTCCTGAAAGAATATTGAGGGATTGAGGACAGAGAACTATCTGTACCAATAATGGAGGCCTTACACCTGAAAAAACAGTATTTATACAAAAATGCAATGCCAGCAATGAATGGGAAATAAACAGTCTCAAATCAGTGTCTAAAAGCATCTTGTGGAAGGGAAGGTTACTGAAGATTAGTTGTTATGTGAAATTACCCATAATTTCCTAAATGACTGATCATCTTTGAGAAAGAGGGACAGAAAATTTAGACAGGGTAAGAATTTCCAGAGTCACAGGACCTTTCAGATTTTCTAGTGTTTCATTCTCCCTGAACCTGCATCCAGTGGCTTGTGAGGGGAGAATACACAAAAAAAAGCCCAAAATATAGATATATATAGATATATTAACTCCTGGGAAGTAATAACTAGAAATAAAATTGGTGAATACAAACAACAATGGCAGCCAGAGCAACGTGGTGCCAGTGTATAACCAGGACCTGATGGTTCCTGTGACCACTCTGGGTAATTTATCTTGTGATTTAAAGCAAAACAAGGAGAAAAGAAATTCCCTTTCTCTCTGACCCCATTCCAATAGCCAGATGTGATGTTCAGGGACCACAAACAGATGTGCACACGGTATATTTTCTAATGAGGAACAAATACCTGTAATTCCATTTTGGGGTTGGTTGCTTTGTTTTTTTATATATATATATATATATATAAATGTTTATATATATGTTTTATACAGAAAGCCTAGTGTACTGTTTTGTAAGAAAATAAGAGCATAAAGACAAGTGGAAAGAATTGCAGCAATTATTAGCAAAATAAACGACACTGGAAACAAGAAAGAAAATTAACACTCTAAATGACATGGAAGATTATTTTCTGTTTAAATCTGTGTGTGTGTGTGTGCTACTTATGACTTCCTGAGTAACCCAAAGCATTAGCTGGTCTTACCTTACTAACTATAGAATTTAGTTAAAGCAGACACGTGCTGATATACTTGTTCTGCACTAAACAGTTTTCCATAAGAAACGAGGCCCAGAGGAACTGACAGAAAATCAGCACATTCCAGCATTCAGCAAAACCCCCCAGAGGTAATGGGATGGATTCTCCTCTCTGAGAGACAGTGTGGGATTGGGAGGTGAGGTAGGATTGGCATAGGAATCTGTATGGGTTGGATCATGTCATCAACTTGAGCAGATGGACAACGAAAAAAGAGAAAAAAAAATAAAATCACCAGCAAAATAAACCGGAATATATTTTATCTTTCTTGCCTACATTTGGTGTGCTATCCCATGTATTGCCTATGTACATAGAGCATGATTGGATTTTGGGGTGGTTTTAAAATAAACAAAATCAGTTGTGCTAACATACCAACTGTTCATGATTCTTCATTTTCAATTTGTCATGTAATGCAATTTAATCTCCTGCACAATTCCCCACCAGTAAGACCAAGCCAATTTCTACTTTTCCACACATCACTTGATGCTGCCCTTTAGGGAAAGGATGTTCTTTGTTTTTATGGCAGGCAAAGCAGACCCTCGCCTGGAAGTGAACTCTTCCAAATTATATTCAGAAATGAAGCAGAGTACCAGGATCTTGTACCCAGTCTCTGGAATTTAATCCAATTTTATCTGCTGTTATCCCAGCACCTCCATTGACTCCAAAGTAACCCTTTTTCGCCTTACAGAATCCCTGAACCAGAGAGAGACAGAACAGTTACAGAACTCACCCACAGTAAATAGTTTTGTTTTGACAAGCTTCAGGTAACTAAAGTGTTAACGGTGCAGAAAATGTGAGATTCACAATTTGTTCCTTAGTCTACACCTTGCAAAGAACTTGGCTTATTTTCTAATGCTTTAAAATCCAATTCTGTGAAGACAAACCCCACTCTCCATTTGGATTGTGGTAGGACTGCACCATATTAGCTGCTCTAGCTTATGATTACTAAAATAATAAATAAAATAGATTAAACACATATAATAATTGTTTCACCGGTGAAGAAACAAACAAAAAAATCCCCAAATCAAAGTAAACAAAGAGTGATTTGTCGGTGCATTTGTAGAATCACAGAATCATTGAAAGTTTAGTGTTGGAAGGGACTTTAAAGATCACCTAGTTCCAATCCCCTGCTCTGGGCAGGGACTATTTCCACTAGACCCTGTCTCCACAGTGTTTAAACAATTTACAGTAAAGCTCTTAAGAAAAATGAAAAAAAGAAATTAAGGTGAATTCCAGGCTTAAACCCCTCCATTCTTCTTAAAGAAGAAGCTTAATGGTGTGTTGTAAAGTGCTTTTGTGCTCTTAGTCCCTGAACTGAGAGCAGGGATTCGGGCCACATGGTGCCCCCACTCCTGGCACAAATGGTTTTGCTTTGTGCTAGACAAGCACCCTTCAAAGTTATTAGCAGCTCATTAAAATAGTTGAAACATACCCAGGGAAGGAATTAAAGTCATGAAGCAGCGAGCATCGAAACCCGCTAACAAATGTCAAGTGGGCAAATGTGATTGCCCAGAAACTCAACAAAATGTGCCTGACAAAGCAAGGCTGGGACAGGGCTGATCAAACAGCTCCTGTGATACCCTGAGAGCTCCTGATCCATGGGCTCATGGGGGCTGTCTGTGCTCTGGGGGCTCCCTGGGCACAAAACTCTTCATTTATCACACATGCTAACAGGAAAAGGCCATGGAATCCTAGAATGGTTTGGATTGGAAGGGAGCCTAAACATCATCTAGTTCCAAACCACAGGAACACCTAGGGACACCTTCCACTCTTCCAGATTGCTCCAATCCCCATCCAGCCTGGCCTTGGACACCTCCAGGGATCCAGGGGCAGCCTCAGCTCCTCTGGGCACCCTGTGCCAGGGCTTCACCGCCCTCTGAGTGAAGAACATGAAGGGTTGGTACTTCCCCAGATTATCCAGGAACCACCTGCCATGGTCTCAGTGCCCCACAGCATCCCAAACACCTACACTGTCTGTAAAGGAAAAAGCACAAGGAAACATTTCTGACTGCAGGGACATTGGTGTCAGTGCCTGTATGGCCCATACCAAATATCCCAAATATTCCTGGACAGAGCTGAGCAAAGCAAAGATGATCCAATTTGCTTTTCCTGAGTGCAGATTGCCACCCCAGGTGTTCCCACTTTGTGGTTTGCACAGGTGACAAAGCATCCTCTGCTTATTCCAACACAAGCCCCAGGAAGGTGCTTTGGATTCATCCCTGAAAAACCCCTGTTGCTCCTCTGACTCTACAGACAATTAGGGAGATTTGGGCCCTAGCTTTACCCAGAAAATGGATATTCTGCCTCCCCATTGTAACTGCAGCAATTTAATTTTAGATTTCATCTTGCTCCACTCTATGTAGACTTTGAACACGTGCAGGGAAAGAAAGGCAATTGAAACCTAACATAATGACAGCCAGCACTCCAGGAAGCTTCCATTGTCCTTCCATATCCACCAGCTGCACCAGCCACAATTCACAGCTTAATGTTTCTAAAAATTAGGGTAAGACAATAATGCAAATATAAAGTTTCTCATCGTGGTTCAATGTTTTTGCTGCTTTTACCCAGCTGAAGTTTGGATGTGCCAATTATCATACAATAAATTGTATTAGGAATATGGAAGTTATGATTTAGTTAGAACCTGGACAAACATTTGTGTCAAGGATGATTCTGGGTTTCATTCAAGCTTGATGCCCAAATGTTTTGTATATAATTTATCTGATATCACTTAAATTAACTCAGAGTTCTTTCTGAGAGCAAATGCATAATTTTATAGACTTTCCAAAGCTGAATCATGAAATAGAAACTCTGCTTAAATAGATGAATTACTAATTAGACGTTAGCCATGTATGAGACCATTTTAGGTTCTTGAAATTAATGTGCCAGGCAGGGCTATGAACGATGTTCCCGAGAAGGTACAGCCTTGTTGACTTCAAGGCTTCCCTTTGCTGTTGAAAAGTAAAATTTACAGGGACCTGAACTCCTGACCACTCCCATGTAGCCATGGATGCCTGCCCATGGCCATTTCTGTTCCTCTACAGCCCTGCTGCCTGCAATTCTGTGATAAATTATGGTATGGTCCAGAATTTGGTAAGGGCAGAGCACAAAATAATCACAGGAACACAGAATGGATGGAGGGAAGTGACACAGGGCACACAAGGAGACTGGTTTGTGGATTTTAACGGCACTCAGAATGATTATTTCCACTTTCACCCTGATTGAACTCTGTGCCCTACTGCCCCAGAGAGGTTTTCTCCTTTATCAATCATTTTATTATCAGGTTTATAGGACTGGATAAGAAAGAGCCCCAGAAACTCAACACATTCCCCTTCTCCTGATTTCTGAACTTCCTGATCTGTCGTGCTCTAAAGTTTGCCATGAATTGCCCTCATTGTGCCTTTTCCTCTGTTTTGTTTCTATTCTTGTCTTAGAGCAGGAGTTGAGAAGCTGGTGGAAAATGATCAGTGTACTGATACTATTGCCCCATTTTTTGTAGAATTTCCAGAAAATTTTTACCTCTTTCTCAACTTTTCTTTACACTTTATTTTCAAGGTCATGAGAAAGGCCATTATCAGTTAGAGCTGAGCCCTCCATTTCATCTCTTTTCCCTTTAGCTCGTGCTCAGTTCCCTGCTCTGAAGGGTGTATCCTTATTCCTAAACAAAAACCTGGAGGGACCATTTATTAATTCATTTTTTCTTTGCCATTGAAAGCAAACAGAACAATGTTTCCTGGAAGCAGGGGAGCCAAACAGCAACTCTTGACTAAAAGTGGCTGTTAAGTGCAATTGCTGGAAACAGTCGTAGTTTTTCTTTTTTTCTTTTCCTTTTTTTTTTTCCCTGAAAAGTAAATGGAGCACTTGCAGGTACCAATCTGTCCAAAAGACAGATGTGACTGTAAAAACAACAAACTGCAGCGCACACTTGATTTCCTTTGAAGATTTCCAACTTTTTCTTGTTTCACCATTTCACATTATTACTTAATCAAGAAACCTGGGCAGAGAGAGAAATGATGGGCCTGCCTGATGCTATATCTTATCAGTGCTGTATGGGAAGAGTGTCACTGTGTTTTCTGTCTTGGAGCCAGATCTGATTTACTCAAAATTATTTAACATTGTTCAAGGAGTGAAAGAGGAACTAAACTATATTCCTATCTGGCTTTACAGTGGTTTGTGTTGTCATGGCAATGTGAAATGGGATTTTTGTGATACTGGGGAGAGGCTGTTAATGCTTTCATGTGGGCTGGGAGAGACCTGACTTCAATCAAGACTCAAGCCAGGCAAAGGAGTGAATCTCAAACACCTATCCCAATCTCTGAAATCTGTGACGTGCCAATTTTACACATATTCCTTGCTAATCCACGCCATTCCATTTCTGTTAATCTTCAAAGCGTGCTTCAGTGAAGCTTTTTTTGTAAACATTATGGATAAAGGAGACCTGATCTGATGGACTGTGATTTATTTTTCACAGGTGGGTATTTTGTTTTTTCCACTTGTGCCATTGCTCAGGCTGCCAGATTAACATAATTATTATATTTACAGTAATTTCACAATTATAA
>VRYO01002734.1:3420163-3430789 GCA_009812075.1 Sialia sialis | reverse complement strand
AAAAAAATATATAAAATAATCAAATGTCAGCCCTCATGACCTAAGTAAAGCTGATTATATGTTTACTGAAAAGGGAAAAACAATCCAACACCAACATAAAAAACTAAACTCTTCATCTGAAAGGTTTTCAAAACTCTCCTGGGTTTGGCTCCAAGAGTGAATTTTCCTTTGAGTGGCTGGTTCAGTGCTGTGTTTTTGGACTCAGCAGGAGGACAATGATGACACCACACTGATGGTGGAGTCTCTAGAGCCTGAGATCACCACCTCACAGTCTTTGTTTTCCAGCTCGAGCATCAAAGAAAGAGGCAGAAGCTGTTTTCTGAGGTTTCCAAGGTTGTTTATTCTTTCTTATCTAAGGAATTCTTTCCCTGACCAGCTGAGATCCATTCAGCAGGTCAGTCTGAGGCACACTGCCCACCCTTGGGGCAGGCATTATCTTTTATACTATAAACTGCCTAAATGCTGTTTACAATTCCAGTAATTTCACGATGATAAGCCGCACCTTTTTCATTGAAGAATCCAGCCTACCCCAGTACTGCAGCTAATCATCAAGTGCGGCTTATTTATGGACAAATCCCAGTGAAATTCCAACCCGGAAGTGAGAGCCGGCCGTGGAGGGCGCCTGGGGCTGCCTTTAAAGGCTTGGCTGGTCTGTGAAAACTGTTTGCAACTTGAGCACCTGACACCAAACCCTGCTGGCAGTGATTCTGTTCCTAATTTGTTACTTTGTTGCACATGGATCCTCACTAAAAAAAAAAAGAAAAAAAAAAAAAAGATAAATAAAAGGTGCGGCTTATATTCAGGTGTGGCTTATAATTGCGAAATTACCGTACTTTCCAATAGAGATCACCTTCATTGCACTGTCCAGCTTCACTTCAAACCAATCCAAAACTGCCATCCTACCCAAAAGATGGATGCCATGAAGAAGGAGAAAGAAGGACATGCCATGCCCATATTCTTCCCTCTTGACTCCCGACCCTTATTAGAAACAATTTTTAAAACCTGCTTTTTTACCTTATAACAATCTAACTCATGCTCTACCTATTTTTTTGTGACTTGTAATTCTTCATGTAAGGATGGTAGTTTTTTCCCAGGGACTGAAATCGAATCCAGAGGGGTCCTGGGCATTGTGCCAAGGCTTCTGAGCCCCTTGCCTGGGTTTCCAGCTGTCCAGGGAAGCCAGGGGGATGTCCTGGATTCCTATATTTTGGTTGTTGTTAAGTTATGTTCACCCTACATCAAGTCCTAAATCAAGGATTTCATGCTGCACAGGGAGCAGAGGGGAGCACGGCCAGGACCCTGCCCTGAGCTGGCCAAAGGCTCCATCCACGGGACACCACGACCAGTGCATGAACTGAGGGAATTTGGGGCTAATCACAGCCAGGGGATGGGGTTGGCATCAATCTGCAAACTGCATTGTGCATCACTCGTTTTTTTTGGTTTTATGGCATGCTCTTCCTCTCCTATTTATAATAATTAGCATTAATAGTTATAATAATTATCGTTATCATTACTATTATCTTTTATTTGTTTCAATAATTAAATTGTTCTTATCCCAAACCATGACTTCTATGTTTTTTTCCAATTGTCCTCCCCAACCCATTGGAGAAAGAGAGCAAGGCTCTGTGTTGTGCTTTGCTACTAACTGGGGTTAAACCTGGACAAAAATTTTCATTGCATGTTTTATCCACAGGACGCCACTTCTTTCTGGGCTGATATTCAGAGTTCCAGCACCTCCACATTGCTGGGTGTGATCAGAGGCAGTGATCTAGTAACGTGGTGAGATGCCTGCTGTCAGCATCAAAGGCTGCAATTCTGGAGACAGAAATTCCAGCTGGGACTTTCTTGTGTCCTGTGTCACACCAATCAGGATGTTCCCTACACTTAGCTCTCTTATCCCCATCCAAATTTCACATTGTGCAGTCACTTTGGTGTGAAAATCACACATAGTTCTCGGGCAGGGCCGAGGTGTCAGGAATGATTTCACTGCTTGGAACTGCCCAGGAAGTGAGATCCACACACGGGCACTGGCTGCAGGGGTGACTCACTTTGGGAGGCAGATTTCTGCTTTTTTCTTACTGCTCATGGGGGAAGGGGGCGTTCCTTGGCACTCATCAGGGCAAGCCAATACATTTCACTGCTCATTTTTATTGTTCTTACAGCAGGAATGCACACTCACACTCATCACTCCACCTCAGTTTTAGGATAAATAATGACATTTTTGAGCCTCCTTGCACATCCTCCAAGAACCTACCAGATGAGGATTGTTCTTGCACAGATTGTGCCCTCCCTACTTCCTATACCACCAACTTCCCAGAAGTGAAGCGGGTTTATAAATGTTTTATAAATGCTTTCCTGCCTCTGACAAGGCTTCTCGGATAAGTTTACAACTCAGCTTTGTTTGCAGTTGATTTCTTCCTGTAGCAACCTTCCCCACCCTGGCATGGACGTGGTGATTTGGTATTTGTGTGGCTGTCCTGACACAGGGAGAAGGCAATGAGAGAGGGAAATTCCTGCACTTCCTCTGTTCTGAGCAGAGAACAAACAAAGCTCAATGACTTCTGCTGTTTCGGGAGTCAGTGGGTCACACTGTCTATTTCAGAGAGATGGCTCAGTCATCCTCAGCCCTGCCCTTTTGTCCTTACCAGGAACAAAGCTCAGAAAACCACAAACCCCAGATGCTCCCTGCAGTTTAACTTCCTGCAGGCCTGTGATCAGCTGGGAGAAAATAAGGGTAGAACCCTTCTGCCAGATCATTCATGTGGAAATCCCACAATTCGACAAGAACTGTCCAGTTCTGTGAGCAGCAGGGACTGGAGAGCTGTAGAAAAGATGGAAAATTCTCCAGGCCGTTTCTTACGCCCTTTTGCCAATCACTGGCAGAATTGTCATGGTCCTTTTGGTCACATTTATATTGGGAGCAAAGCCTTTGACACATTGGCTTTTACATGGAAGCATTCAAAACAATCATTAAAATTTGGTTATATATTCCATTTATATTTTCTTTTTGTCACAATATACTTATAAACACTCCACTCTGGTATTAAATAAAGTAGAGGGACCAGAGAGAGCTCAGACAAAGCTGCAAGAATGGAGAAGCTGGGTAAGCAAGATCCAGAAGAAACCTTAAAGAACTGGGTGTGTGATTCCAGAGGGAAAGGAAGATTTGTGATGAACTGAGGATGGCTAAGATAGATGTTACATAAGAGGCAAGCATCAGCTATTCCTTGTCATCATTATGGGTTTACAAGGCAGCAGGGAGGAATTAGATCAAATATTAGGAAAAACATCACAACTACAAAAAATTCTTCATAACTCCAAGGAGAAGCAGGCAGTGGATTTGGTTGCCAAGGGAGGATGTGAATCACTGTCAGTGAAGATCTTTGTGGTTGAACAGCCATCTGTTGCAGAATTTCATCTCCATTGTGGTGTTAGATTCAGGTTAACACACTCAATTATTGCTGTTGTTGCTGTTAGAGTGAGTCCTGCATTACTGGTATTCATAATTCTGGATAAACAAAGTGAAACCTACTTTTTTTGTTGTTGTTTCAGGTTTTGTTTTCTTTTATTTCTTTTTTACTTTTGTTATGCCCCGTGTCTATGAAGGATTGTGTAATAAAACAGCTGCTACATTTTGCTTTTCCTCCTGTTTATCCATTACAGGAAACCACCAAAATATGGCAAATATAATGGGATAGGTGGGGAATACATCTTGTGGTCCTTCCAGTAAACTTCCAAAATCTGTTTGCATCCCAGGAAGCTGAGTAAGGAATTCCTTGTAAGGAAAAGAGATGCAGATATGCCTTAGTCTAAATGGAAGTGGAAAAAAAAAGTCATGGTGAGCTGTCCCTTCTCTGTTTATCATAGAATCATTTAAATTACATTAAAATTTGAAATTTGTCTCTTCCTTTCTTCTCTGCTGCAAATAGGGATGTTTTTTATCTTTATACAGGGCTTTGGTTCAGGAAGATATAAACTTCTAGAGGCTACCAGGAGCTTTAGGAGTAAACAAAAAGAGCAGTGCTGAATTCTGATTTTTAAAGATGACACTCAGGAGTGGGACATGAGAGAATTTGTGGGAAAAATCCCAATTTCTCATAGAGAAATACCTTGAGTCTTTGTAAACTCCTGCTAAATTATGGAGCCACTCAAGGGTTAGATAAAATATGGCAATCAGATCATAGATATCCTGATCTATCTATAAAAAAGGCTGAAACAGGAGCTTGGCATATTGGGTTCATTTCATCTTTTATCTTTCTATTGAGTCCTGGAGCTGGTTTCAGGATTTTCAGAATTTCAAGTATGCAGTCTTTAAAATGAAATGTCACCTGATCTTTCTGGAAAAGCAGTTCAAAACTGTGTGTGAAAAGTCATTGAATCTGGAGGCTTGTTGGAAAAGAAACTTGAAAATGTATCACAATCATCACAGTTTAAACATTTCCACACTCTATACTTTTATTTGTATATATTTCTTGCTGTTTTCCTTCCAAAGCTTTTATTCCAGCTTTTCCCAAAGGTGAACAATATTTCTGAGCTGAGAACTATTTCTATGGCCCTTAGGTTTGCAAAGAGAGAGCACTTGCATGTTATTATGTCATTTCCTCAAATAAGGGTCTGTGTTGCAAGATAGAGGAGTTAATTATGGTTCTCTTTTCTCTTCAGTCATTCCTGAATCACCATGTTGTGCAATTACTCAGCTACTAGTGTGCAATCAAAATAATAATATGTTTCCTACTTTTCTCATCACTGCTGTAACCAGTTCAACCAGAACCCTTACTTTTTGGCCCAGAATGTGAGAGTGTGAAACCATCTGCAGAAGAACCACAGGCAAGGCTTATCTGTGGCCCACGGGCCACCAAGAGAGAAGAGTTGACTTAACTCATCTCCTGCCACTTGTAATTAACACCATGATCACCACTTGGTGTCACTGACTTATTTATTGGGGTTTTTTAACTTCCAGGGTGAGCTCTGATGGATGCTGTGTGAAGGTATCTGATAATTACTGAGCCTAGAAGTTAAGAGCTCTAAGAAAGAGGCTGGCCACTGACTTCACACAAATTTTGACCCTTCTTCTGTCCATTTATTCATCAGAATTTTTAAATTATTGTCATCCAGATGGTTCAACCCTATCTGGACGTGAGGTTCCCACCAAGCTACCACATCACTCCCCTCCTCAGCAGGATAGAGAGGGAGGGAAGGAAATAAAATGGGTCAGGATAAAGCCTGCTCAATAAAGCAAGTGCAGAAGCAAAGAAAAACAAAAGATTTATTCTCTACTTGGTGTCAGAAGGAGCTGTCCTGGGAAGTAGGGATTTAGTACATTGGTGGCTGCTCTGGAAAACAAACACTCTGATACAAGTTCCCCTCCCAGCCCCTTCTCTTTCCTTTTACTGCTGAGCACATGTGATGTGCTGTGGAGCATCCCTCTGCTCAGGTGCTGTGTTGTCAGTTCAATTCCTAGATGGGCCATTCATTTCAAAGTTGGACTTGATGACTCTTGTGGGTCCTTTCCAACTCAGAATATGCTGTGAGTAAGGTTTGGATCAGTTGTCCTGACTGTGTCCTTTCCCAAGATTTTGCCCAAACTCTGCCTAGTGGTGAAACAGAAATGGAGAAAATCACAGAATCACTGAATCTTGGGTTAAAGACAACTTAAAGTTCATCTAATTCCAACTCCCCTGCCATGAGTTCTGCTATCCCAGGGTGCTCCAAGCCCTGTCCAGCCTGGCCTTGGACACTTCCAGGATCCAGGGGAAGCCACAGCTTCTCTGGGCACCCTGTGCCAGGGCCTCACCACCCTTACAGGGAACAATTTCTTCCTAAAATCTAAACCATGCTTCCTTTTCTAATTTGAAGCTATTCCACTTGTCCTGTCACTCCAAGCTCTTGTAAACAATCTCTCTTCATCTTTCTTGCAGGCTCCTTCAGGCATTGAAAGGCCACAACGAGGCCCCCCCAAATACTTCTCTTTTCCAGGAGGAACAATCCCAATTGCCTCAGCCTTTCCCCCAAGCAGAGCTGCTCCATCCCTCTGATCATCCTGGTGCCTCCTCTTGACCTCATCCAACAGGTTGATGCTCAGCAATAGCCAAAATGCTCTTGTGTCCCCAAAATCTTCCTAGCCACCAACACACAGCTCAGCTGCCCTGTGGAAAATTAATTCCACCTCAGCCAGGCCTAGCAAAGTCAGGGACAAGGTCCAGACTGAAATCTGGGCACCATTTTTTCAGCACCTAAACGTACGTGTGCAGACGGAGAAATTTCTGACCGAGGCACTCAATGTCCTTGTCCTAACATGAAGCCTGTGGACATTTGAGAAATGCCAGGCTGTTGGAGACACCCATGCTGGTGAATTCAGGGAACATCTGTGCTATTCCCGACCAGCTGGAAGCTCAGCAGGAGGAACTAGAGCAGCTCAAATATCAATAGCCACAGATGTTCAGGTAACTGAATCCTGCCCCAGATGTCTGGGTGCACACTGAAGTCCACAAGGACCTTTTCAATTTGTCAGGTGATAATTTTCCTTTAGGAAGGTAAAAAAAGTCACTGGCAAAAGAAAGATATTCTGCCATTCTTTATAGGTCTCCTCACATTGCTGCTCACCCCAGAGATATCTGCACTCTGTGTTCTTGCATTAAAGGGAATTGGATTTATTAATGGACAGCAGAGACAGTGAAGCAGAACCACAGAGTCCTGACTTTTCCAGCATCCATGGTTCATCAATTCCATTTTTGAATGCATAGTACTCAGGTTTTGCCATTAGTCAAGGAGAAAAAAAAAGAAAGACCAAAAAAGCCTGAGTAGTATCTGCCATCAGTCCGCTTCTCCTCAACCTCTCCCGTGATTATGGTGTTCAGGGATGTAGTGATTGTCTTAACCTTTGGCCAAGGATACAATCAAAAGAACAGCCAGTGCCCTTCCCAAAGGAAAATTTGGCAATGCAATGGCTTGAAAAAAATAAATGTAATTTTGTAAAAGAACAGGGTTATAATTTAAGTAATGAAATTGCTATCCACCTGCTTAATTAAATACAAATGTTCCTTGCTTAGTCCCTGGCCAGGATAACAACAGTTTATTAAAGAACAGTTAGGAAAAAAAATACCTTAGTCCTATTCTATTCAATGAAAAGATAAAGGCACCTGATGACTACTTCAGTGGTCTCCTTAGTTTATTCTTAATATTCTAGTGCTGTGCTTTTCTGTATGGGGCATCAAGAACACATGGGTTTGCTCCTTACTGAGAGCATGCCAAACATTCCTATTTCCATTTACTAAGACCTTTTCTTTTTGCCAGGAATTGTTCCATTAATTTAGAAAAATAATACCCCTTTTGTGTCTTATTCCTACTCATTCTTTCAGTAAAAATGCTTTTTGATTTTACAAGGTTGGGAGCATTTGCACAATGGGGCTCATGCTGAAGTTCATCTCAGAGACATGAGAGGGAGTGACAATTTCAATCTGTTTTCTAGAAAAAGAAGGGGCAGAAAGATTGCCTTTTTTGTCTTTTCTCTCATTAGTTTCTGAACTTAAAAAAAAAAAAAAGAAAATAAATTAAATCTGGATTTCCTGCCAGTTTCACTAGGAAATGAATTCCTCATGTGGAAGAGAAAATATGGCACTTTTATAAACTTTTTTCCTCTCAGATTCTACTCACTTCGCCCACCCCTAAAGACAACTCCGTTGGCAGAGCACTTCAAGGACTGATCTTCTGTGACTGATAGAATTATAGAAAATATAGAAAAACAGCTTGAAAAGACTTCAAGACATCACCAAGCCATTGTCCTGCCCCAAGGCAGTCCAAGACATCACTCCCATGGTGTTTGTCTGATCTTTTACAAAATCCATCCAATGACCAAGATTCTACATTTTCTTCTCTTCATTTGTTGAAGGCTTTAACAATTTTCACTGACACAAAGATTCTTCCAGACATCCCATCCACAATTTTCCTCTTGCGCCTTTAGCCAGCATCTTTTTACCCAATCTGACACAGCAAAATTATTCCTCTTTCCTTTCCAAAGGCCTTTTGGAATGCAAGATGTCTCATGTCCCTGTGGTGTGGTGGAAGGTGTCCCTGCCCACAGCAGGGGGTTGGAGCTGGATCATCTTTAATGTTCCTTCCAACCCAAAACATTCCATGATCCTGTGGTTCTGGGATGGATCCACTTCATCTTCTCTTTTGGCAAAACCATTGCTTTCCTTCTGACCTTTCCCCTTACTCTGCATTTTCCTGGCCTCTCCTCAAACTCTCTGCTTGCCTCTGAGTTATTTCCTGCAGATCCAAAACTTTCTTGAAAAACATTTCCTAAAAAGGCTTTAACTTTTACTGCTCAAGTTGCTCTGGCAGTGTGACTGCTGACCACCATAAGCATTGCTTTTTGCAGGAAAAAAGTGATTCCCTCATATATACACCCAGTAATTTTGCCCTTTCTCCATTACTGTGACATCACCGACATCATTAATTCACCTTGTGCAGCCACCTCAACCCTTGGGTGCTTTCTTGGAGGCCTGTTGATTTTTCCAGCTGTTTCTCCCATATTTTATCCTGAAATTATTGCTGTGGAAAGTGAATTACAGTAATTTCACAATTATAAGCCACACCTGATTACAAGCCGCACATCCGGGTAGCCGGGTAGACCACAGGATTTGTCCATATATAAGCTGCACCCGAATATAAGCCATATTTTTTTTTTTTTAAAGTAAGGATCCATATGCAACAAAGTAATGAGTTAGTAACAGAATCGCTGCCAGCGCGGGGTTTGGTGTCAGGTGCTCAAGTTGCAAACAGTTTTCATAGACCAGCCAAGCCTTTAAAGGCAGCCACAGGCACCCTCGCCAGCCAGCTCTCACTTCCGGGTTGGCATTTCGCTGGGATTTGTCCATAGATAAGCCGCACCTGATGATTAGCCGCACTACTGGGGTAGGCTGGATTCTTCAATGAAAAAGGTGCAGTTTATAATCATGAAATTACTGTACTTTCCTTCTCTGACACAAGGCACTGGTTGAGTATGACCAGCAGATAATGAGGAATTATGAATTTAAGGACCATTTTTAGAACTTGCAAGGTCCTAATGAGCAACTCATTAAAAGAGGACCAAGAGAGAGAGATATTTTGGACCACACAATAATTATCTTCCTGTTTTTTCTGCATCCAAAAATTTCTGTTTTTTTTTTTATCCCCTTAAGAAAAATTTTAAATGCAGCACTCAAATGGCAAAGTTGTAAGTCTGAAAATATCAAGGCAGCTGCCCTCTCCTAAATCTGTCCCCACTCCCCTAGCAGGGGCTGCCTTCTCTCTTCCACTGCCAGCATTTACAAGGTGCCCTGGGGAACTGATTCTTCTGGGGGAAAAAAATTGTTTTTTTCTAGTCTGGATCAGCTCCCTGTTCCAGTTCCTTGCAATGCCCACAAATAGCTGTGCCAGGGAGAAATCAGCACAAAAGAACTTGAAATGGGAGAGGAAAGAAGAGCTGAAGCACTGTGTGGTCAAGTAGCTGTGCCATAGTCTTGCTGCCAAGCAGAAAACATTATCAAATAAAATAAAATTAATCAAGCATGCTGGTACAGGCCCCAGTATTCTAGTACTTAAACATATTTAATTTCACATGAGAAAGAGTTAATGCCCTATATTTTGTGCTGTTTAAGAAGCTCTAGTTGAAATCCATCAGCCCATTTCATACCTGAGGAAAATGATCAATCTCTTACACAGCCAGGAAAAATTAATTTCACTGCATAATTATTGACTCTGCATATATTTCAGTCTTAAAAAAAGGATGATTCTGGGCCTCATTTATAAAGCTTCTTTGGGTTGTGTGAAGTTTTGAACATTCCTTTTTTCCTCAGAAATGAAACATTCACCCGTCACGTCTGCACAGCAGAATCTCCTATTCTTGGAGCTGTGGTTAAATGACTTAGGCCCAGCCTTCCTCCTCCCCTCCCACACTTCCCTCTGAATTTCAATGGTATTAAAGAACCGTCGTGGCAGTAAGAGACTCTCTGAGACAGAGGTAGAGACTGAAATTTCCTTTTATTTCTCTGTAGATTTGCTCCCAGTACTGCAAATGTCACCACAGCACTCTGTGACCATCAGGGTGACCTTGGTAGCCCACAGGAGCATTCCTGGCTCCATTTTCATTTTGGACCCTGTTGGTTGCATTGATGACTTCAAGAAAAATACCACCTATAGCATCTTTCACCCACTGTTGATTTCTAATACCTTTTTTTGGGTATGTTCCTTGGGAAAAACGAAGCTGCAGCAATGTCATCTCAGAAGCTGTCACTATTTAACTCAAAGATTTCGCTTGTAGCTTTGGAAGATCCACAGAGTTCGCATGTCACTACAAGAAGTAAGTTGTCGCTGCCTTTTCTAGATAAATTGTGAAGTAATAATATAGAGTCTTAAGGTTTCCTCCATCTTTCCATCATCATAAGAAAACTCAAATCATGAACCATGGACTGCTTTAGATTGAAAGATCATCCATTTCCATACCCTACCATGGACAGGGACACCTTCCGCTGTCCCCGGGGGCTCCAAGCCCTGTCCAACCTGGCTGTCTTGGGTTACAATACAAAATGGGATAAAAGGTATCTATTCTATCACCATCTGTTGAGGGTGGGGGCAGTGATCCTG
>VRYO01002734.1:3385829-3413637 GCA_009812075.1 Sialia sialis | reverse complement strand
ATCCATCCATATATCCATCATCCATCCATCCATTCATTATCCATCCATCATCCATCCATCCACCCTCCTCTCACACACCCTAAACTCATTCAGCCTGGAGAAGGAGCCCTGCTTTTCACTGCTTCCTTAAGCTGATCCATGGCACTGCTGTGTGCAAATTTGGCAGGGAGACCATATCCTGCTAAAAGTGCAGTAAATGGGAAGCAGCTGATCTTGCCAGGGCATACAAGTGGAGATAATGTTTTTTTAACTACCAGGGCCCCAACCCCAGAAAAACAAATGCTGTGTAATTAATCCAGCACTCTCCAGCAGCCTGAAAGCCTCAAATTTTTGGTCAATATTCAGTTCAAATGCTCTGCAGGCCAATATGGACATGGACATTAACATGGAGGGGAAACACCAGCTTGCTGGAAAGGATACAATCTGTCCTCTGAATGAACTGAAAGCCAGAGAGTTATTCTCCATATTCCCTGAATATTAATCTTCTCTGGGTGAAAGAAAATGGAGCCGTATGCCAGCCACCTGTTCACCATGCAAGTCTCACCCTGGGTTTATTTTCTGTTTTGTCTCTGTGTTTTTATGTCTATATTCACACATGCAGAGCACAGCAGCACCAGTGGCCAGGGCATAGAGATAAAAGTCAGAGTGTCTCTGGTCACAGCTGATATTTGGGGCTGGGGACAGTGCTTAAGGCTGGACAAGCACACATTTTTTAATCTGTGTGAAGTAGTCCTGTGCACTCCTGCTCACTCAGCAGTCTGGGTGTGACAGCCTGGGTAGAATTTGTCCTTTGCTGCCCCAAGTTTGCTGGATGCCTTCAGATCCTTCTCTGGTTCCCATATAAGCAAAGGATGAAACAACAGAATGTTTCCTGCTATTAAAACCCTGGGTGTCACATTTTTCTTTACACCATCACACCAAACCAACAAATGCTTTGGTGCAGAGTGCTTTTTTGGTTTTTTTTCCCCCAATAAAGTTTTGCCTCCCACCCTGTGTAAAGAAAGGCAGATGGCAGAAGGGAGAGAACAGATTCACTCCTTTTGGAGTGAAAAGCTCTTTCAGGAGACAGTTTTGCAGTAATTGTCTGTGATTTCACGATGATGCTTCTTTGGAGGTTGGCAGGGGTTTGTCTGTGCTCAGGCACTGCAGCATTTCCTGCAGCACTGAGCCCTTCACTGACAGGAAAATGAGCCTGGCCAGGTGCAGTGTGAATTTCTGGGGCCAGATTTAACAGGGTCTAGATAAAGTTAGGGTATAAATGAACCCTGCACTCAAACCCAGGACCTAGCAAAGAGATCTTTTTTTATGAATACAGCCAGAGGAAATTATAAATTTTCCAGAACAGAGCTGTAACTACCAGCTTGAGAAGAGAGTGGCAGCCTTTGCTCTGTCTCTTAAACCAGCCCTGCTAGATGCAAAAGTAGGTCTGGATTTAATGCCTGATGAGATCCCATCCATCCCTTCTAACTAATCCCCCAAAACTCTTCTCCCTGTAGGTTGCTGGAAGTGTCCACCCAGAATGTGATTTTATGGTAGAGCTGAAGAAAAAGGAGGCTGAATGTCTGGAGGCCCCACAGGAGCAGGGAAATGCAACATCACCAGGTATCCATGCACATGTCAGGGATGGAGGGAAGGGACCAGAGCCAGGACATGGCCAGGCTGCCAAAGCTCAGGAGGGTTTTATTTATGTCCCACATGCCATTGTCTTGTCAGCTCTTCTTCCATCTCCCCCCATTCCTTCCCATTCTTTCCTTTTTTCCACATTCAAATGTGGACAGTCAATTTATCAGAGTGAGTCTTTGTATCCTTGTCCAATTCCTTGGCATCACTCCTGCTTGTTTGTGAGGGTGTGTTGATCTTTAAAAATAGACAATTACTGTGATCTGATCTTTCTTCCAGCATCACTCTTCATTTATTGCATTCTTTCTGAAAACTCACCTCAGTCTGACACAGGGGTCTATCTAAAGCAGATTAAATAGCACTCTGGGGCTGTTTATTTCTCATAATAAAAACTGTGGCTAAACTATTTTTATAAGATATGCAAGGGGTGGAGTGGCAAAGTTTAGAAAGGCTTGGGGTTTTATTTTGCTCAAATTTAACCATGTTTAAAAATAAATTTTGCCTTCTGTCTGAGGTTGCAAGAGAACTTGGGACAAATTGCTGTGCTGGCCAGAGGCAGATGCTGGGGAGATTCTTTCCTTACCATGTCCAAACATCCTCTTTCACTTCATGAAGGAGCCAGGTGAGGTCCTGCCATAGTTACTCCTGATGTGTGTCTGGCAAGAGCATTTCTAAAAAGGGAGAGTGAAGACAGAGCATTTCATGTTCCAATGAGTTGGCTCACAGAAGTACTGAAAAGGTTTTAGAAAGATCTGAGGGACCTTAGCAACTCTTCTCATATTTTAAGGATTATCCATAACCAGATTTGATTTCCATGGTCTCTGATGAGGCCCTAGATCAAAAATATACTGAGATACCAGGAGTGATTCCATTGGTTCCATGTGCTTTGGGATCTGTCTGTTGTGTGAGTTTCCTATAAACTCATCTGGAGGCTGTCTAGGCCAGAACTTAAGCTTGGGGTTTCTTGAGATTTCTGCTGTGATTGGTGTGGGATGGAAATAAAAGGCAGAGGAATGAACCATGGGATTGTGCTTTAAGACCAAGGTTGGAGATACAAAGCAGAATTTAGGCCTTGGAGCAGTACACGTGTTGCAAAACTGCAAACAAATGCCTTTGTGTCTGTTTCCTCTCTGGGTGAGCGTGGCCAGCAACAAACTGTGAGCAAGGCACCTTCCAGGAAAGACCTGGATTTGGCAGCTCCACAAGAAAAAGAAGCTGCAAAGCCCAACCTCAGCCACATCCAACACATGCTAGCTATAAACGAGGGATAAGGAAAATCCCTTTCATCTCTGCACATTCATTTCCTGCCCTGGGATTCTCCGCTTCTCCTTCATCTGACTCGTAAATCTTTTTTATGGAAACGTGCTGTACTCATGGAAGAGGCTGCTTATCCCAGCTTCTGATCTAGGGATGGCCAAGCCCCAGGGGAGGTGGGAATGAGAAGGGATTTGGTAGAAGGGGGAGTGTTGTGCAAAGCACAAATTTATGGAGCAATACTTCCCAATCTTCTCCAACGTGCCTGATACAATTCCTTCCTTGGTCCTTCCCTCTTTTACCCTGTCACTTTGTTCTCTCCCTTCTTCCCACCATTTGTCTATAAATAAAATACAAAGTTTTGTGTCTGATGACCTGAATGTGCACAGGAAAATTGTCCCACCAACTCTGTGAGATGCTAGTGATCTTCTTCTCCTGGTACAACTTTGTACCAGCCAGAGGTCTTCTCCTGGATTTTGTTCTCCATATAATCTGGCCCTTCATTGAGAAAATGAAATAATTCTTTTTCAGCTGGGATGATAAAACGAAACTGCACCAAAAAGGGTTGGTCTGACCCATTCCTTCCCTACCATGTGGCCTGTCCAGTGGAAGATGAGATTCCTCTTGAAGAAGTAAGTTGAATTACATAAATAAATGTGAGTGGTGTGCTGATGTTACAGCATTCCTTTTCTCTTCCTGAAGGTCACTGCAGAGGGAAACTTAGAAGAAACTGAATTTTTTTCTAAGTATGGGATATAATTTCAATTTTTACTCTGGCCACCTATTTTATAAGGCAACCAAGAGTGTTTTATTATTTAGGTGTAACAATGATAAAACCAGCTGCAACCTCACAAGTATAACAGACAAAGATGTATCACAAAATGTTCACAAAATGTGAATTAAGACATTTCAGTAATATCAGTCAGCAAGCTGAACTTGCAGGATCACAACATCTGAAAATGTGCTATTTAAGGATCGCTGTTCCAAATTTAACAATATCTAAGGACAAGAGGGGTTTGGGGTGTCTTACTCTGCATGAAATATCTAATTCAACAATGAAAAAGAAGCCACAAAATCTCTGTAATCTCTGCAAAGCAGATCAGAATTGGACATATTTCTTCAGCCAGATTTTCACTGTTGGTGTTATCTTGAGGTTGCATGCACAGAGACAATATAGTGCTTGATCCATAATTAATAAGGATAAAAACATGATTCATATCACCATGGGGAGATTTTGCAGAAAAGCTGTGGCTGCCCCTGGATCCCTGGAAGTGTCCAAGGCCAGGTTGCACAGGGTTTGGAGCACCTAAGGATAGTGGAAAATGTCCCTGCCCATGGCAGGGGGGTTGGACTGAATGTTCTTTAAAATCCCTTCCAACCCATTTTGTGATGATTCTATTATTTTACCTAGAGGAAACTCCTCAGCTGCAGGTTTATCCACTTCAGGAGTTGATTGTTTTCTGTTTTACACATCTGATTTGTTGGCAGCTGTGGTCAGCCTAGCACAATTTTGATGTTTCTCATGGAGTGGTGCATCCAGACCTCCAGGCAAGCTTTGGAGCTCTGAGGTATTTCTGTGATCTCAGGCTGGAATTGGGCACAGGGATTTGGTAATGGTACACAACTCCCAGTTCATCCACTGGACAAAAAACCCCACATTATGTCTGATTTCCATCTCATTTAATTTCACTAACCTCCAAAAACTAGTGTGAAAATTGGAGTACAGCAATTTCATGATTATAAGCTGCATCTTTTTCATTGAAGAATCCAGCCTACCCCAGTAGTGCGGCTAATCATCAGGTGTGGCTTATTTATGGACAAATCCCAGTGAAATGCCAACCCGGAAGTGAGAGCCGGCTGGGGAGGGCACCTGGGGCTGCCTTGAAAGGCTTCCCTGGTCTATGAAAACTGTTTGCAACTTGAGCACCTGACACCAAATCCCGTGCTGGCACAATTCTCTTACTAATTTGTTACTTTGTTGCACATGGATCCTCGCTTAAAAAAAAAAAAAAAAGTGGCTTATATTCGGGTGTGGCTTATATATGGACAAATCCCGTGGTCTACCCGGCTACCTGGATGTGCGGCTTATAATCAGGTGCGGCTTATAATTGTGAAATTACTGTAACCTCTGCACCATGGTGTTAGTGTTTTGCTCAGGACCAGGTGGGAATTTCCAGGGATGTCTCTTGGCTGTCCCCACTCACTGCATTCACACTGAGGGATCTCAGGAAGGATAATCTGAGTCCTTATGGATAAAACTGAACTGGAAAGAAAATTCAGGGTGCACCAATAAAACAGTTCAGCCCGTTGGGTCAGACTGCGGATAACCATAAATCTGCACACATGGATGCAAAGTCCTTGGCATAAAAAGTTTCACTCTACTGATCCAGGAATTGGAAGTAGGTGATATTTAAGGTTCCTTCCAACCCAGTCAAGGATTTATGATTCTATGACCTGCTCTTTCTAAGGCAGATGTAGTGAAATATCCTTTTTGTTGGTCACAGAAACCAGTAAATTCTCATTTTCCAAAGACATGAATTGTCTTCTGAGAGTGTTTTCCTGCATTAACTATCAAAGAAAAATGGTGAGAAAAAACAGGATTTTATTAATAATTAAACAGATCCACCCTCTGGCCAGGTTCTTCTCGTTCTACTACAGACTCATGTTTAGGCAGTTAATATTGAAGCACATGAATAAATTAAATAAACCCTTCTCAATGTCAGTTTTATAATGCCTTAAGGCTCAAAACGAGCATCTCCCCTTCCCCAAGTGAGCTGTAGGAATGCACTGCACAGCTGTGCAGATTTCAGGTTATAAAAGCATGGAAATGGGACCCAAGAGACTAGAGTTACATTTTAGATTTGCAGCCTAGAGCTTATTCATTCTGTTTCCTGCTCTCATCTGTGATAGCTGAAGTCAACTTATTCTCACTCAGGGATTATGTCTGATAGAGGAGACACTTAAACTGAAATGGATTTTGATTGACATTCCAACTGAGCAGCAGTGGAGTTTGGCAGCGAGCAAAACAGAGAAAACAGAGGAAACAACCCAAAAAAAAACCCTAAAAAAAAAAAAAAAAATAAAGAAACAACCCACCACAACACAATAAAAATTGAAAGGAGGAATAGACAGCAAAACTGGAAGTAAGAAAGCAGAGAGTAGGAAAGTGGAGAAAAATAGAGAAAGTCTGATAGAATTCTGTGTTCATCATGCTGCCAGCAGCATTGTCCGGCATCTACTGGGGAGAAAATGTGGTGCAAACTACAGCATTTATAAAAATTTCATAAGATTTTTAACAATGCCTTTTTGAAAGACTGCTGTGGGTTTTTATAGGTTTTTTTTTTTTGAATGATCTTCAAACTACCCTGATCAATAAATGTTTCAGCATCAGACTGAGCTGAATCCACACAAGTATGGCATGGGACCACACAAAAGAAACATCATGAGTGATTTAAGTTAAATTTTGCTGTGGGATTTGAAGAGAAGGGAAAAAAGGCAGTCAAGGATGACAACAGAATGGAAGCACCAAACAAAGCAAAACTGACAGAATCAGTAAAAATGTTGTCACTTAACAGCAACTTGTGTGACAAATCATTCTCTTCTTTTACAGCAATCTTACTTCTCTACTATAAAGATCATCTACACTGTGGGATACAGCGTGTCCATCACCTCCCTCATCATTGCTGTGACAGTTCTTATTGCATTCAGGTAAAAGTTCCTCTAACCTCCATTCTTTTCACAGTTCTTAATCTCTTAGACTGTAGAGGACAAAATTAGACATAAAAAAGAATATAAATAGGAATCCATGTGAATAAAAATAAAAAATTCCAGCCATGTTGGTTAAATAATATAAAACTGAAGGTGGAAATTAAAAGGTATCAGAGGGAGGCAGGACTAAGATGATTCAGATCTGGGAAATAAAGCTTGGTTGTCTCTTGGCAAAACTCAAGAAGTCCCTTTGATCCTGAAGAACCAACAGAAAAATTTACTTGCTTTAGGCTGGAATAAAATTTTTTTCATAAACATATGTGCCTGTTATGACTCCAGGGAATTTTTAATAAGAATATACACAAAGGACTTGATTCTGAATGAATATTCCTATGGCATTGTATAGATTACTATTGAAAAATTTACCTCTAAAGACATGTTAAAGTTATTCTCAGAATGTGGTCACATTTGATGAGAATTCTTTCTTACTGAGTTATCCATCAATTAGGTGTTTTCAGGTCTAATTTAGAGTATTTAAAGCATTTTATCATTTAATGTTGATTTAGTGTAGATTTAATGTTTGCCCCCATTTGGGATTTATTTTATTAATCTTTGTATTTCTGTGAGACAAAAAAGCAAACCAAACCAAACCAAAACAAACCAAACAAAATAAAACAAAACAAAACAAAAAAAACAAAAAAAAAAAAACAGCAAAAAAAAAAAAAAGAAGAAAAAAAAAAGAAAAAGGAAAAAAAGGCAGGAGTTTTATTATGCTGTGAGAATCAGGGTTCTCTAGGGAATGTTCCTTGACCTCTGCTGGCTCCTAGTTCATGTCTGGAAGCCACCAGATATGTTTATTGACATCCACTCTGACCTCAGGGAAACAAACCAGCCCAAATGAGGGGAAAGAAAGAAACAATGGACATAAGGAGACGTAGTAATAGGGAGGAAAAAGTCGTAATTAACAATGGGGTTGACATTTGAAGTCAGCAATAAAATTCTGCACACTCGAGGTGAACTCTCAGATATTAGGTGACCTTCCCATCACGGGGTCTGGATTCAGCTTTTAGTGGAACTTTGTTATCATTAACTAAAGTCCTCATCTCCAAATGAAAACATGAAGTTGAAGCTGTATGATGCCCTTAAAAATCTGTGTTTAATAACAGATTAATAACTGATTAATAACTAATTTAATCTTAGTTAACTGGAAATTTAAGGTAGGTGTGTAAATTGAATTTAAAGTACATGTGACAAATTGTTTTAATTTTAATTGTTTTTTTCTGTGCTTTTACTTAAATAATCTAAATAATTTTGGCAAAGGAGGGGAAAACCTGTAATTCTGGTTAACAAGGAAAGAAATTAGAAGTAGACTGTGGCTGATTTTCTCCACATGAGGAAATTTTCTGCAGCTCTGAAAGAACTCTGTGGTTCAAAATGTTCTTCCTAAATGTGTCTGGAAATACCTGAGATAAAACAAGGGCTTATTGTTTAATTACTGCCTGTAAAAATAAGTTAATTATCACAGAGGGACCTCTCTTTTCTTCCAGGAGGCTTCGCTGTCCCAGGAATTATATCCATGTACAGCTCTTTTTTACATTCATCCTAAAGGCTATTGCCATTTTCATTAAGGATGCTGTCCTTTTCCAGGAGGAGGGCATTGATCACTGCAGCTTCTCTACAGTAAGCACATGAAAAGCAGGATGTTGTGGTATTTGGTGTTTTTAGGTAACATTTATTTATGGTTTCACCTTTTTTGCTTCTTTTTTTATTATTTATTGGGGTTTTTTTTTCCCCCTTCTAACTTACTAATGAAAATTATATAATTATTTTTTCAGCATATTTTAATTCCATAAATTTCTACACTTACTATATTCTTAAAGCATCAATTTGCAGTAGTCTAAATGGAATTTGACTTTCACAGAGCAACAAAGTAATATCATTACACTGTTATGCTTCAATAATCTGAAGCCTGAAACTGAAGATCTCTGAGTACATCAAAGAACAACTTCTAAAGCTTATTCTACTGGAAATTTAGATTTCCTTTTCTGGTGGGAAGCTCTGATCTGTAAACCACAAAGCACTCAAGGTACCAGGCAGGGAACTTAGTGTTGATCCAGCCCCAGATCTTGGCAATGGTTTTCAAGCAGAGTTTTGTGGGATGGGTCTGCATTGCTCACAGCCACACAGAATTTTAGAGCTGAGCACAAGGAGAGAAGTGGCTCCTTGGACCTTTATTCAAGGAGCATCTGACGCTGAAGGTTCACTCAAGGCAGTGCATTTGTGAGAGAACTCACAAGCTTGAGAGCCCAAGTTAGAATTCTAACACAGAAAGCAAAATGCAGTGGTGATTCCCAGGCATTATGATGGCTAAAGCCATCAATTTTACATAGGAATATCTCGATTTAAACACCAGTTAAGAGTGAGATCTATTTCTTGGTAGAGTTCAGCCAATATTACAGATGTCTACTCCAAGTTCCAATCAAAGAGATGTGTCTCCAATGCCTGAACTGTACCTTTCCTGTTCCCCAGACCCAATGCAAGATCTCCGTGGTTTTCTGTCACTACTTCATGATGACCAATTTCATGTGGCTGCTGGTGGAGGCTCTCTACTTAAACTGCCTGCTGCTCTCATCCCTTTCTCATGGGAGAAGATATTTTTGGTGGCTGGTTCTCTTTGGCTGGGGTAGGTATGGATTTTACAGGAAATTAGTAAAAGGCAAGGTGTTAAATGGAGAAAAAAGGCTTCATAGAGAATACAGAGCAACTTCCAAGGGGTACAAGAGAGCTGGAAAGGGACTTTTCCCAAGGAATGGAGTGATGTGGCATGGAAATTCTCTATGATGAGGGTGGTGAGACCTGGCACAGGTTGCCCAGGTAGGTTGTAGACTCTCCATGCCTAGAAGTGTTCAAGGCCAGATTGGATGGGGATCTGAACAACCTGGGACAGTGGAAGGTGTCCCTGTGGGTTGGAACCAGATGATTTTTAAGGTGCCTTCTCTCTCAGGCCTTTCCATGACTCCGTGATTCCATGGTTCTATGATTCTAAGATTTCATGACTCTGTGATTCCATGGTTCTTTGGTTCTATGATTCGATAATTTCATGGTTCTATGATTCTACGATTCCATGATTCCACGGTTCTATGATTCTATGATTCCATGATTCTGTGATTCTATGGTTCTGTGACTCTATGATTCCATGATTCCATGATTCCATGATTCTATGATTCCAAGATTCCATGTTCCATTCCCATTAAAACACTGGAAGTGGAACCCAATTGATCTAACTAAAGTACCTAACCTGAACATTGCTTCCATTTTATTTTTATGTGCATGCTAGCGAGAAGCAATCAAGTTTTTTATGGCAATAAAGCCCCTGTGAAAGGGGTGGAAAATCAAATAGATTTGAGAATGCACGAGGAGACATCCAGTCTTAACATTTGCCCCACTGAAAACACCTCTAAGGAGTTTTCACAAACACCAGAGCTCAATATGCCCTGCTCCTGCTTGTGCAGAATAGTTGCACAGGTTGGGAAATGGAATTGTTTTTTCCTAAGCAGGAACTTTTTTATTCCTTATTTTCTACAGCCCATCTTTTTTTTGCTCTGAGCTATGGTATGAATGAAGCAGCTCTGTCCACTAAATAACAGTGAAACAGCAACATCTTCCCCAGTTGTGTTGTCTGGAATAAATGTAATTACTCAGACTTAGAAATTTGAAACCAAGTGGGTGTCCACAGAGAGCTGCTGTGACAAGGAAAAAGCAGAGAATTCCTCTATGGCAGGTGAATGCACTCAGCCAGAGGAATTTTTTATTTGATTCAGTGAGGGAAATCCATGTCTGCTGCCACCAAAGGTTGAGGTAGGCCTGACAACTCAGCAAACAGGATCACTTTTTGTGTTTTGGAGACTGTTCAAAACAATTCCTGTTACAGGAGCTGACCCCAAATGATTGCAGCTCTCAAAAATGAGTGATCTGTATCATTGTAGCACAGCCTCAGTGGACAAGGCTTGGATTAATTATACCTTATTTTAAAATGTCTGACAGGTTTTCCAACACTTTTCACTCTTATATGGATATTGACAAAATTCTACTTTGAAGACACAGCGTAAGTCACCGTTTCTCACATTATTCTAAATTCTTGGGTTATATTTTCCACTGATTGCAGTGATTGCATACACATCTTTTTCTAAACTGGCTGTCATGTTCACAGATGCTGGGATATTAATCAAGGCTCTCCTTATTGGTGGCTAATCAAAGGACCAATTATAATTTCTGTGGGGGTAGGTACTTCTGAGTTTGCTAATATTACTTAGAAGAAAAAAAGGCTTTTGTATTAAAATTGCTGTATTAAAATTGAAGTTGCTGCTTGCTGAATATGAGGAGAAGGAATGATAAATTTCTACTGTTAACTGCCTGTGCCCAATGCAAACTAAAAAGTTTGTCTTTCAAACAAATTAAAACTTCCTCAGAATTGTCAATTTGGTTGAAATTAATAGCAAGTGAGTGGAATAAACCCTCCTTATAATATTTGAAAATAAAATTTTAGCAAAAGAGCTCAGATTCAGCCACAAATTTTTAATACTGAACTTTCAAGGGCGATAGGTTTCTGTTCAGAGCTGATAGCTGATAACAGCTCTTTGAGCCCAGCATTTATTGAATAAACTAATGGGCTTTAAATGATTATCACAGAAGATTACTCCCACAAGTAATTCAACCCAAGCAGTGTTTGAGAAAGCAGTTAATGGATGACTTAAAGGCCAGCTATAAAAACCTTCATTTAATTGGAGGAAAGATGCATGCAAATGAGGGGTTATGTAGAATAGAGTGCTTTGGGTTGGAAGGGATTTTAAAGAAACAAACTACTTGAGTGAAGTTGAATTCAAGCTGAATTCTGGTCAGAGCTCACTGTGTTTCAATAAAATATTTCATGTCCTTCTACCTCTGTTATTTATTCTGCTGGAATGTACAAAGAGCATCACTAATGGATGGAATGAGGCTGGGCTGTGGTTAAAGGAGGGCTTTCTTAGGCAGGATTAAACATTCAGCCTCACCTTAGGATGTGCTGGTGTGTACAGACTTTTAAAAAAATGCACAGGGAGATCCCTCTGATGGTGGAAAACTGAGCAACCTCACAGGCTGAGCATAAAGCTGTGCCAAGTTGCAATTGCAGATTTGATTTGCAAGTTAGGATTGACCCTAACTGCTTTGGAGCTGAGCTGATGCTCCTCAGAGGCTCCTTCTGAGCCAGAAAAAGGAAATATAAACTGTTGGAAGTGATTCACCTGATTTAAACCAAATATCTGCCTTGGGAGGAGGTGACCTGCCCCCAGCCCCACCTGAAGCTCTTTTAACCCTCCTGGCTGGTTCCCCACTGACTGCAAAGGCAGAACAGGGTGAATCTGCTGGAATCTGTTGGAATCTGATGGAAATATTTCTTTGTCAAGATATTTAGGCAGAAAAATTCTGCTAATAATGCCCAGAGAGATCAGCCAGAATTTAATGCAATACTGGTCTCTAAGGAGAGTCCAGCTGGTTGGAGCTATAAAGGTAAGAGTCACGCAATAGTGATGAAAATATTTTGCTGAACAAAGTGAAATTCTCAAGTTTTCATCTTCAGACATTTCTTCAAGTAGGAATCAAACTCATTTAAATACTTGAATGCTGACAGCAGGAATTGCATTAATGACCTTACATTGAAACTGCACAAATTACATTGTAAATAACAATAAAAAAAACCCTACCATATTTTCACTGCAAAATTTTACATCAGATATTAATCTTTTCTTTTTCTTCCCTCCCACTCCTCAAATGCTGTGAACAGGTCAATTTTGTCCTATTTATCAACATCATCAGAATTTTGCTGAAGAAACTAGATCCTAGACAAATCAACTTCAATAATTCTTCTCAGTACAGGTAATGTATGGAATAATTTTTAAAAATCAATTATTTTAATAATAATAATTATTATAATAATCACAATAATAATAAATATGTATTCTTTTATAAACAGAAAAGTATTTGCTCAGTGTCACAGACAGACTCAGTTTACCTAAAATTCAATTTTAGAATTCCCAACTTTATCCCATTCCAAAGGAATTTTGTTAAAAGTTGAGAATCAAGTCACCTAATTCTGGCCAATGGAGTGTGTTCAGATCAGCTCAGATATCTGCCTTCCAATTAAAATCAATGGGGAGATAATAAAATTAATTGAATCAGCATTAAATCTCTTATTTAGGACATGAAAAAAATTACCCTTTACAGCTGCCTTTGTGTGAGAACTGTAATGGAAGACAGTGTATTTATTTCTATTATATACATATATTTATATATACTTGGGGTTTTTTTTCACTACTGTGGCACACTGTGCATTAGTTTTTACTCAGAAAAATAATATTTTCTTATTTCTTGTCATCTCCTGTGCTAGACGCCTCTCAAGGTCAACCCTGCTTCTGATTCCGTTATTTGGAACCCATTACATTGTCTTCAACTTCCTCCCAGAACACACCAGCCTGGGGGTTCGCCTCTACTTGGAGCTCTGCATTGGATCTTTCCAGGTAAAATTACCATGGATCTTTCAGTTCTTTATCAGTTTTTTTGTTTTAGCCTTGTGACCTCATGACAACAAGTACAGTAATTTTATGACTGTAAGGGGCACCCTTTTGATTAAAATTTTGATCGGAACCCAGAAGTGCGCCTTATAATCCGGTGCACCTTATATATGGACAAAGTTCGGAAATTTGCCAACCCGGAAGTGCCAGATGGAACCAGGGGTGGGCGGGAGTGCCGGGGCCCGTGGCACGAGGAGGGCGCCTGGGGCTGCCTTCAAAGGCTATGCCAATCTATCAAAAATGTTTGCAAATTGAGCACCTGCCAGCAAACCTCGTGATCATGTGATTCCGTTACTAATTTGTTACTTTGTTGCGCGCAGATCCTCACTGAGGGGGAAAAAAGTGCGCCTTATAGTCCGGTGTGCCTTATATATGGACAAAGTTTGGAAACATGCCGACAACCCAGAAGTGCGCCTTATAATCCAGTACATCTTATAGTTGAGAAATTACTGTATTGCACAAAAAGATAAGATAAATCCTGGGATCCTGAAACCAGTGTCTGCTCACAAAGTTCTTTGTTCTTTGCTGAGTTAAAATGTCTGAAGAGGTGACAAATCCCACCTGGCTCTAGGCTGGCCTCCAGATGTTGCAAATACTTGCCAAAATTTCAGATAAGTGTGGAAATTGGATGGGGGGAGCCAAAGTCAAATGTGAAAAATCTTCCTTGCTGCCATTGCTTGTCCACCTGCCTTCCCTGACTTCACTAAAAACTCCAGCTGACTTAGGCTGATATAAATCATCCAGAGGCAATCAAAGTTGTAAGTCCAGCATCCTTGCTGATTCTTTGTCAAAGAATGAATTGCTAATTGAACATAAACATCAAGCAGTGTGTGCACCCCACACAGGCTGCTGTCCCAAGGAATGCCACAAGGTTTCCCTTCCTGCAAATATTGTTTTGATGCCCTCCACTGCTCTGGATTGGCGCACAGGGCATGGACAGCTTGAGAAGCTTGATGACAACAAGAAAATCTCCTCTCTGATGTCCCCCCCAGGTGGTTTTGCTCCCTGCATGGTTCCATGGAGCTGCTGGTCAGGGAGCATCACCAACAATCCATGAGTTCTGTGCTGTTTTATTCCTCCTGAGGATTGAATTGTGTCAGTCCTGCCCAACAAACCCTGTCCATGAATCCCGACCCTCTGTACAGGGAGGGGACTTTCACTGAGTTAATGAATAGTTAATGAATAATTTAATAGAACGGAAAGTTGAGGTGTTGAGCCAGGATCTGGTCATGTAGGTCCTTTGTCATCATAGGATTGTCCTGGGTTTATCTCAGTTCAGACTCTTAAAAAATATATTCAATAGGCCAGGATTTGATCTCATCCAGTTATCTACAAAGACAGAGTTTGACTGGGAGCTGTGTGAGCTTCATCCATGGATCTCCTTTTGCAGTCTCTGTTTTACTTTCTGTAGAGTGCATAAAGAATCAGCTGTCAGTGTGTTGGGCAGGGGATGAACCACAATTCCATAATCATCAATTTCTTTTGTGAATCATAGCATGTGACTGATTTTGGTGAAATGCCACTCAACAGGTATTTATCTTCAATTCCCTTTCAACTTCTAGCAATTGTCCCACTTTTAGTGATGCTAACTAATTCACATAACACAACAACCGCTTGAAGTCACACAAAGCAAGTGGCTTTTTAAAACTGTTTTAACATTCAAAACTTTTTTCTTCTGTTTTTTTTTTTTAGGGGTTTATTGTGGCAGTTCTCTACTGTTTCCTGAACCAAGAGGTAAGGAAACTATATCATATATATCTTCTACAATATTGCCTTCAGTAGCAAATATATAGTTAACAATCATTCTCACACAAACAGATAATCAAATCTTTCATTTTCTTGTGACTGCTGCATGGGGAACGATGCTGATGAATTTCATTTCAATTATTTTCATGGGGATGAAGCCATCTAGTGGAGAAATGAAATACTACTTTGCTATTCCATCAAGTATTTTTTTATCCTTTCTGCACATTTTTGTCCTATAGCAGGGCTTGGAAAATCCCTGCTAAGTCCAGATCTGAAAATACAACTTGCTGTAGTGATGCAAGGAGATCTCAATTTACTAAAAGTCTGTGTTTAAATAGGAAAGAATTTAAATGCATTCCTTTACCTAATAGTGAAATACAATTTTACAGTATTTTTCACAGTCTCATGGAATATCTCAGTATTTCTTCATGTTGGTAAATCCAGTTTTCTGTTTAAGGTGTTTAAGTCAGAATTTTACTGCTGTTGGGAGAGGAGTCTTTCTTTTTAGCTTAGTGTCCATTTACACAATCTAGATGTGATAATAATGCATCTTAAAGGAATGATACAAAGAATATGAAAGTTTATCTTCCATATTTTAGAATGTGTTGAAACTCTGGAGTTTCCCTTTTTTCTGACTCCAGAGCAGCTAAGATTACTCCTTTGCAGTATGATTGGTTCCGTTTCAGACTAACACTCTGCTGGATTCTGTCTGCAGCTCCTGAAAAGGAGAATCCTGTTCCATAAATGCCCAGAAAGAGCATTCCCTGGAGTGCCAAAGGTGTGTTTAGGAGGTTCATCCTGTCCCTGATCACTCTAGACTCCCTGGGCTATACTGAATAAACCTTCATTTTCCAGTTTATAGTTTAAAGCCAAGGCCTGATTAAGCTTTCAAGCAGCTTTTAATCACCTACATGTGCCATGGGCCAGACTTTCTGAATTCTGTCAGAAATTTCTGAAATATTGAGCTAAATATTCTTAAATATATTAACATTCTTAGCCTTTTGGTTGAGTTTATGGCCATGAATGGCTGCTCTAATGATGCTCGTGTTCAGATAAAAATCCCATCATTAGTTTATTAATAACCCTAATCCCTTCTAACCACAGACCACAGCCTCACATCCAGCTCCACTTCCCAGACACACAGCACTCCAACACAGAAACTCCCTTCCTCTCCAACATCTAGGGAGGCACATTGCTAACAAGAATCAGATGTGACAGGAGGCTGTGGTGGGTGGCCTGGACCGACTCTGTGCTCCTGTGAACAAGGACACGATACCCAAAGACACAGCTGTCAACAGCACACTGCAAATGTCTCCTGGCTGCTGCTGCCTGTAATCTCACATGGCAAAGCAGCATTATTTCCCAGCCACAAATTGGTGGATGCTGATTAAGAAATTTGCTGCAGATTACACATCTCTAGAAGCAAATGGAACCAAGACAACATCCCTTAGCAACTGAGGAAGAGCAGGCAATGTGGAGAAAATATGTTTAGTAGGCTATGTTGGTGAGATTGATAGTAGAAGAAACAGTCACACAAATATTTTTTTTAAAACGGAGAAGATATTTTAGTAATGGCGAAAATTTTTTATGGTGCTAGAGATCTCAGGCTTAGTACTGATAGAATTTCAAGAGAAGCTATAAGAAAGAAAAGCTGGGAAGATATTTCAGAGTTGAGAAAATGGTTTATAGTGCTAGAGACCTCACTCTTAGTACTGATAGAATTTCGGGAGAAGTTTTCATCAGTGCAGAAAGATGGCCATGCTGAAACAGGATTCTACTTCTCCCTATCAGCTAAAAACAAAACTAACTTAGACAGAGATGTCTAAAATCCTTATTCTTTTCTAGCCCCTCTTTCTGTCCTGCTTTTTTCCCCCACTGGTCTGCTCCCCAGCTGTATCCAACCACAACATTTCCTTTTCCTTTGACCCAAGGTGCAGACGGAGATCGGCCGGCGGTGGCACGGGAAGAGATGCAGGTTTGTGCCAGTGTGGAGGAGGAGCAGGTGGACGGTGCCATCCAGCTCTGGGGTGAAAATGAGCACATCTGTGTGCTGAAAACGGCCTCAGGGCCTGCAGGGGAAAAAACCCAACCAACCAAACAGAACCCAAACAACAAAGTTTTACCAAATGTCACTTGTTTATCCTGAACCAATTGGAGGAGGATCCATTTCTACAGTTCTCACAATGGGGCATTTTTTGCAGGACAAGCATTAACAGACGCAGGACAGATTGAACCCTGACTGACCCTCTAAACACAAAATAATCCTGTCATTGATAACTGTGCGCCACAGCAAACACAGAAATCACCGATTCTGGTTCGTTTCCACACTTTCACTGACAGAGCACAAAGTGCTGATGAATGGGCACCAGGAGCATCCTCCAGCGATACCACAGATGATCCCCTCTGGAAAACAGAATTCAGTTCTAGTTCAGTGAGAGCTGGAGCCTGTCCAGCTGCTTCGAGCTTTGTTCCATGTTTTGAGTCTGAAAACATGCAAATAAGAAACCAAAAGTCTCGTTAAACCCCGACACAATGACTAAAAAAGTCCTTTAATGTTGTCTTTTAACATTGTCTCTTTGATTCTTTTTGCTACTCAAGTTCAAATAAAACACCCTCAGGTTCTGATGTTATTTCAGGAGTTACAGGTTAGAAAATTTCTGACAGCCAAGCTGAAGGAAAGGGAAGCATTGGGATGGCCAAGGCTCCATATGATAATAATTAAGGAAATTCTTTGCAAGGAAATGAAAAGAAAAAGCCAACTTTTGCATGGAAAGAGAATGAGACCCCCAGGAGATGGACTGGGAGACTGCTGGGAACACTGCTAAATAGTTTCTTATGTGTGACTGTTTTTGCTCTTCAGTGTTGTAAAAGATACAGAAGCTTGAAAATAAAATTGGATTCCCAGTGTTTGTACTTGAGTGGCTTTGTTTTGTTTTATTTTGTTTTGTTTGTTTTTTCCCCCACAATTGTGATTGTAACCTGTAAATGAAAAGATTGATTAAATATTTTGATGGGAACATCAGGGCTTGGAAAGGAGTGAAGGAAGCTAAGCTGCACCAACCAGTGAGGATCATACATCAATGCACTTTACCCTGCTCTTCTGAACATTTCAGTGAGCTGCCAAGTCTGATTAAAAACCAGAAATTTCCCTTTGCTGAATCCAGGTAATTACAGCTAACCTGAAGAAATTAAATGCTACTTCACCTAGATTTGGTATAAAAGCTCACTGCCCAGGAGGCATTCTCTTCTTCCAATTAAAAAAATGAAAAAAAAGGAAAAAAAAGTTGTTTCTGGTTTTTTTCCCCCCTTGTAATTCCTCTGTTATTCTATTTTTTCCTTGTTATTCTATTATCTGAAAATTACAGCAATTTCTGGTTTCAGACCTGAGGGTGCGATAAGGTTTTTATTTCCATTTTTGAAGTGACTCCTTAGAACACATTTTACAATGTGGAGCCCAATATATTGTTTTTACTGGCTTCCTTCCATTATCCAGAAAAGTTCAATGTGATTTGGGTAACAGACAGAAGCCTCCACATGACTTCTAGTGCCCCACAGCATCCAGCTCAGGTGGAAAAGGGGCACAACCAGTAAACATGGGCTCTTTCCTGGAGAGAAATGTTTTTCACCCCCCAGAGTTCATAGTCTCCATCAGCTCAAATGGAGCCTGGCGTAATAACTCAGGAAAGACACAGACATTTTACCCATCTCTCCCCATCTGTGTTTAGATGGAAAATTTCTTGCAGCTGCTGGGTTGCTGCTGGTGTGAAAATTGGCAAATTTACTGTGGACACCATCATGCTCCAAAAGCCTAAGACAAAAAGCAATAAAAAGCAAACACAATTCCTTCTTCTGCTGAACAGATCAAGTGCTGTGAGGCTCAGCTGATTTCTGAATGAATGATGGCACTTGCTGCTCTCCCTGGCTCAAGCAGTGGTTTAAAGTGCCATGTTAAGACTCTTGTACATCTTGACCATATCAAGTGGATTTTCTGGATTGTAATTATTATATGGTACTTCCACATTAATTCTGACTTTGAAAGGATGGGTTAGTTACAGATATGAAGACACATGAACACAAGGACTTCTCAGGGCTCTTGTTCTCTGCTTTTACAGAAGTTTGGATTAAGGTATCAACCTCAAATCCTTCTGCATCAAAAATACAGTAATTTCACACCGGATTATAAGGCACACATCTAGGTTTTAGGCATTTTTCTGACCTGTGTCCACATATAAGGCGCACCGGACTATAAGGCGCATTTTTTTTTGCAGCGAGGATCTGCGCGCAACAAAGTAATGAATTAGTAACGGAATGGTGCAATCATGGGGTTTACTGGCAGGTGCTCAATTTGCAAACATTTTTCACGGATCGGCGCAACCTTTAAACATAGCCCCAGGTGCCCTCCCAGTGCCGCGGGCCCCAGCACTCCCACTCGTCCCTGGCGCTGGCTCCTGCAGCTTTCGTGGCTTGGATTGCGACTCACACTTCTGGGTTGGCAAATTCCCAAACTTTGTCCATATATAAGGGGCACCGGATTATAAGGCGCACTTCCGGGTTTTGATCAAAATTTTAGTCAAAAGGGTGCACCTTATAGTCGTGAAATTACTGTACTTGGTCTGCCCAAATACTTTCCATTGGCTCTGTATCATCTATAATAGTTATAATTATACATTAATATAATATAATAATTATTTGGCTGCATTCCAGTACCTGTGGCATTCATTGTCACCTAAATAGGGTTATTACACACAGAGTTGTTGTCCTTCTCCAGTCATCTCAGCTTTTTCTAGCATGAAAAAGAGCAGGAATCTTAAAGATTTCATTTTGTCCTTTCCTGAAACAAACCCTGGCTCCTATCCAGGGAATATTTTCCTCAAGGATGGTTGAAATTGGAAACAGAAGTGGTTAAAATCACAAGATATGACTCAAACTATTTAATTAGTGTATTAATATCAGTTATGACAAGGCATGACATGGAGATTAGGATTCCATTACATTTTTATTGAATTCTCTATCGAATATATAGTGTTGAGCAGGATTCAAAAACCTAAACAATTCAGCTTTTCAGGATGGGAATTGCATTGAATTTAGATTATTTTCACTGGTCTGAATGTGAGTTTAGGAACACTACACTTATCATATTAGATTATTTTCCTACATGTTCTTGCTGTCACATGCCAGGTTTGATAACACAAGTATGAAAAGCATAAGCAGCAGAAACTCCTTAACCTTTGAAGAATAAATTTGATTAAGCGTGATTTATTTTCGCTTGAAGTAGGGCAAGAGCCTGGAAAAACTGGGTTGAAGACAGAAAATTATTCCCAGGGTGTGCAAATTGCTACAGGGTTTACAATACAATGAGTAAAGACAAAAATTAATGACCTGGGGGCGTGAGCTGATCTCACTGCAGGCTGCAGAAATTAAAAAAAGAAAAAATCAGTTTCAGGTGCTAATTTTCAAGTTTCTACCAGTTTAGGTGGAAGTTTAATCACTTGGTGTTGAACTGAGTATCTTACCACAACTCGTTGCGTGATATTGGTTCACTTTTGTGCTTCTATCTTCAAAAACACCTGCCAGATACCCAGAAATTATCAATATCTTCCAAGTAGCTTTTTTAATGGAAATATCCCATTTTTTGTAAGAGAACTTGACTAGTTTATTTTACATTCACATTCAGGTGGCATTTTCTGTTGGGTTTTTGCCCACTCATTTTGGCATCATTTTTTCACCTTCCCTCAGTCAGGCAATAATCCTTTCACACTGATTTTTTTTCTGTCTAGCTTACTGCCTTACGTGCTTCCCCCCACACTAGAACTGTTAAGTTTAATGGCAAATTCTCTTCTACTAACAGTAGATATTTTATATAAACAAAATTAAAGGACAGCAAATACTTTGTTTCATTTGAATTATGATTCAAGCTCAGGTACAGCTCTTCCAAGGGATGTCCCACAGTGATGACTTGGAGTGGGACACTGGAGAAAACATAAAAATATTAAAAGTGGCCCAAAGTGCATTTTGATTGATTATTGAAATAAAAATTCTCCCGAATCTGAATTTGCATCTGAAATCCCTCCATGTGAGATCCCAGACCTGCTGTGATGTCTGTAGGTACCTGCAGGAAAAGGGAGATGTCCCTGTCTGTCTGTAATGGGTTGGCAACCCAATTATAAAAATTATATGAAATTGAGATCAGCTTTGATAGCAAGAGGCACAATCACATTTAAACCACCATTGTCTGGCTGAATTGTGCTCTGGTTTTATCAAATTAAGATATTAATATGATTGATTGCAATTAACATTATCTTCAGTTCTGCCACTATCCCTGAAGGACAAAGGTTTTACTCAAATCCTGCCCACTGCAAAATATGTCAGAATGACGAGGAAGTTTTTGGTCAATGGAAATTGTTTTTTGGCACATTATGAAAATCCTATATCCAAAGAGCTTAAAAAACAAAAAAAACCAAAAAAAAAAAGAAAAAAGAAAAAAAAAAAAGGCAGTTTCTGTAAATATTTCAGGATTTTTGGGCTTTCAGAATGTATTGTTGCTAAGCTGCAAGCAAAAATATATCATGTTCATATTTCCTGACTTAAATTAAATGATTGGAATGTTTGTTTCTGCTATACTTTGTTTCAAATGCCATCAACTTTTAATATATATTAAAATTTAACAGTATGACAAAAGAATGTGAAAATATTATTTGTCATTTTACGGAGCAATAGGATTTTCCTGTCATTTTGGATGTGATTGAACAGAACCCCTGTGTCAAAGTGGGCAATAAATACCTTTCTTAAAGCAACAGGAACTAATGCAATAAATATTGAATATTTTAAACACAAATGTCTGCAGTGGATCTATGTTTCTTTATTTTCTCCATCACATCCAGTTAAATTTTCAGACCAATTTATCTATTTTGTAGCTGGACCTTGCAGAGCTTCTCTATGGAAGGTTTCTCTGACCATGGCAGGGGATTGGAACTAAATTATTTTTAAGGTCTCTAGCCCATTCCAGGATTCTGTGGTTCAGGAAAATCTAAACCCACACCTTTAAACTGGGAGCTGGATTTATCTGCAGCTGTTTTAGCTAAATCAAGTGTAGGAAATGATGAGAGGGTGAGGCAGTGCCTCTCCTTCCCTTCCTTAAGCACAAGATTTATTTTCATAACTCAGGTTTCCAACCAGAAAAAGCTTCATGTTCCAGCTGATTAGATATACAGGAAATTGTAGAAACACCTAGTTTTGGTAATAGAATTAATTTCTGGTGATTTTGGAGGGATTTTAGAAAAATAGCTCACTAAATCCACAGTGTGCTTTAACAAGTTAAGGATTTTCTCCATCTCCTGACTGAACACATAGTGACAGTGAGTAAAACAGAACTCTAAATCCAAGCTGCTTGATGGGAAAACAACCACCAAATATTCTGTTTATTCTGTGTTAACTGTGCTTTCTTAGCCAGTGGGACGTACCGAGAAAAGGTAAAATCCCATAAGGGAAAATGAAATCATTTTAAATGAAGAATTAAGGGTGGAAGTGAGAAGGTTTTTCCTTGAAAAGCTCCCTCACACCCTGCCAGGTGCTGAAAGCATTGCAGGCAAAGTCTAAGTGGGTTCAAGGTTGGAGAAATGAATGGAAAATTTGGGAAATGCCAGAGTGACAATCTTCTGCTGTTCTCTGGATGTGAGGTTTGACCTCACAGATGAGCAGCATGAACAAAGTGCTGATCATCAAGTTCCAAGGGGAAAATTCTGAAAATTCTTGAAAATCCTTGAAAATTGAAAATTCTGCCCCCTTTCCCAGCAAAGAAGTGCAGTTGTGTTGTAAAGAGCAGACAGTGGAACACAAACCGGGAAGAGGGAACCAAAATTTCATCTGATTGCTTTGGAAACAGCCCAAAATTATTTCGTTGGATTGAATACCCTTGTGTGGTTTTCATGGAGGTGAGAGGGAGGACACAAACTGGTCCAGAAAACAGAGGCAAGGGGTTCTTTTACCTCCCGATCTTTAATCCTCTGTGTCCTGGGATTGCAGTGGGGTTCTGCTCCCAGTTTCATTTGGTTTCTAGGCTACTTTATGACTTTGTTTTTTCCCTCGAGTAAAGGCGATTTATCCTACGCACCACAGATTTGTTCTCTGTGCTGTGTGGGTTTATTTTAGTTCAAAGACACATCCCTACTCCACTAGATGGCAGCCGGGACCTTCCCAGTCCCCATCCCTCTGGAACAGGATTCTCCTTTGGCCGGATTCCCTCGGCTCTCACCAACTCGGATGTTCCATTCATGGGTGAATTATCTCCCCTTTCCTGTGGCACCCTCAGCATTCCCCAGCAATGAACTCCACCCTCCATCCTACAGCCAGGACATCACATCTTTCTTTCCCCTTGCAGCCTGGCCAGGCTGGACTCGATGATTTAGATGTCTTTTCCAATCTGGACAATTTTGTGATTGCTAAAGCAGCTGGAAGTTCCTCTGGAAGGCTGTGCCACCTATTTATGCTGGGTGCCCCTTGGTGGAGTGAGCCCAAGGAGCGCTTGAGGCCAATATGCCAAGACTTGTACAGCTTGTGAGATTCCCAGGTGTGGATTTAGGCATGGCTGGAGCTATTTATAGGTAAAAGTTTTATTTCTCCCATTAAAAAGACATGAGACACACAATTCATTTACCAGAAAGGTTGCCTGGACTGATTTAGGCACCTACCTCTTAGACTACCAAATATTGTCAGATGGATCTCATCCCTTTGATGGTAAAAAGAGTAAAAGTTTTATTCTCCTATTTAAAAAGACCTGAGACACACAGATCCTTTGCAGGCATCTCTTTAGCAGGAAAAAATAAAAGAAAAAAATAGGTGTCTATTCCTTGTTGGAGTGAGCTCAAGGAGCCCCTCAGGCCAACCTGCCAAACCTTGTACAGGTTGTGAGATTCCCAGGTGTGGATTTAGCCATGGCTGGAGCTCCTACTCATCCCTGAATAAAATCCAGAGTCTCCTGGAGCACCCAGCAGGCAGCCTGGGAGCCGGTTTCAAGGATGCTGGTGGCTGAGAGCCAGGTGGAAGATGTGTCACCTCCCTGTCCCAGCCACCCTCGGGGACACGATGATTTTCCATGGCAGCAGACAGACAAATCCAGGGATGGAGGGAATAAACTGCACCCTCTCTTTTAAATTGCCTTGCAGCGTCTGCAGGGGATGGTCTGTGGGGCCATCCCCTCGCTCTGGAGAAGCAACAGATGGCAAAGTTGCCAAAGCAGAGGCTGAATTATTTGGGTGGATTAATCAGAGCTGGAGCTGGAGTGGAAGCAGCTCCTGCCAGGAGCAGGGATCTCATCCCAACACACAGCAAATGTGGCTTTGGAGCAAAATCCTGGAGCTGAGAGCAGGCAGCCGGGTTGTTGTGGTTGTACAGAGCTCATTTCAAGCTTTAAATCCACCTGATACGCCAAGAAAAAAAAAAAGAATTAACAGCTGGCCTGGGCTTAGTGCCACAGCTTCTTGGCTGCTCAGCTGTAGGAAATTCATTCAGTGTCCCCTTGGTCACTTGGTTGTGACAATTGTGAACACATTTATGATGTCAGCCCTAAAAATCACAGAGTGACACTGTAGCACTGGGACAAAACCTCAGCAGTTCCCTGTCATTTTGTTTCCTTAGAAATTTTATATTATTTAATTACATTTCAATGGATTTTTCAAAAACACTTTGTTGGGTTACAGAGACCTCTGTCAGGATCAGTTTTGGTAAAAGCTGGACCTGAAGTGAAGATGGATTCTGGTTTTGGCAGGTGGTTGGATATGTCTAGATTTTATTAAAGAAAACAAAAAAAAGGGGATTTTTTGGTGGACAGGTGAGGGAGGGAGGGAAGGGGAGGGAGAAGAGAAGAGAAGAGAAGAGAAGAGAAGAGAAGAGAAGAGAAGAGAAGAGAAGAGAAGAGAAGAGAAGAGAAGAGAAGAGAAGAGAAGAGAAGAGAAGAGAAGAGAAGAGAAGAGAAGAGAAGAGAAGAGAGAAGAGAAGAGAAGATTTTATGGCTAGAAGAATGTTAATGGACATATTTCCCACATAACACCATCACATACTCCAGAGCTCTCATATTTTATACAGGGGATTAAAAAATATCATTCCAGTTCTGACTGAAAATAGCTTTTGCAATTTCCTCCTGGTAAAAAAAGGGCTGCAACAATGCAGAGATTGGCAAAAGCAAATTACTTTTAGTCTCCTACCCAGAGCTAGATGGAACAGTGTAGATGTTTTGGCAGCTGGTCCCTCCCAGAACACTCTGAAAAAAATTCTTTGTTATGAGCGTGGTCAGACCCAGGAACAGGTGTCCAGAGCAGCTGTGGCTGCTCCTGGATCCCTGGAAATGTCCAAGGCCAGGCTGGAACAACCTGGGACAGTGGAAGATGTCCCTGCCATGGCAGGGCTGGAATGAGATGATCTTTAGGATCCCTTCCACCCCAAACCATTCCACACTTCTCTGGAAGTTCCAGTTTTCAAGACCACCCTGGAGTCTCCTCAAAGCTGATTCCCACAGCTTTAGCAGTCAGCTCTTCTGTTCGGCACCCCCAGGCTCCTCCTGCACCCACAAGCTCAGCAGCAGGATGTGTCAGCATCCCACAGGGCTCACATCCAGGGCACTCTCAGAGCCCTGCAGACATTTGGGCTCATTCCAGTCTGTCCTGGGTCCACTGCTGCTCAAGAGCCCTTTCTTGTGCACCCAATTCTGTCACAGAGCAGAAAGTGGCAGCCCAGCTCTCCTTGTTTTTTGCTCTGGTTGTTGAAAAAGCTCTTCTGACCGAACTAAAAACGAAGTTATGCCCCAGTCTTGGTTGCTAGTGCAGTTGCAGGCTTATTTTGAGATTAAATACAACAAATGTCCTTTCACATCCTGATTTCTGTCACCTAACTGCACAGACAATCCTCAAGGTTTTTTTTTCAGCGTGTGCTTGCCTGTTTTCCTGGCATATGGCACTCGTTTTGTTTTTCATGACATAAACATGGGCACAGGACAAAATACCCCAGAGTGACCAGGTGCAGGTTCTGTCTGCCCTCCTCCCTCAGCTTTTATTGTGTCTGTTTTCTGAGTGCTCCTTCAGAACCTCAGTAACTAAAGGAAAGTAGCTTTTAACTACTGGTTATATTTTAATCTCCATCTGTCTCTGCTTTAAAAGGTTTGGAGAAAAATAGAGTGGCTTTTAATAAAGTAGCAGCTATTGAAACACCAGTAATTTTCTTTCCTCCCAGAGACTCGTTGGAGGACATTTAATTGGATTAATTCACCATTCACATTTGATATGTTGGGCTTTTTTTGTTTCTCCTGGTTTTATTTTTTCTGCCTTTCCCCCCTCCTCTCCTTTCTGATGCTTGCATTTATCAGCTATTTCACAACAATTCAGATGCTTTTAGAAGGAAGTTGTTACCTCTGTACCCAGCAAGAGAACCGCCAGAACATTGGTAGCTCAGCTTCTGATGTGTGATGGACAGGAATATTTGGTGACTCATGTAATGACAGACTGAGACAACAGGAAGTTAAATTCCTCTAATTTTTCTGCTTTTTTTGCTTCACAGGGGACTGCTCAGCTTTTGGTCATGTACTACTCTTCCATGAGAGCTCCACTTGTCTTCCTTTATAGCCACATATTTGAGCAATGGAACATAAAATAATGAAAGAAAAATGAAGTGCTCCCATTACAGTTCAGTGTGCGTGTCAAAAATCCTTCCTTAATGAAAACAAGGTGTTTTTCAGAGGTTGTTGATTTTGAGGAGCGATTATCAACCCCATGCTGAAATGTTTGATGTATCTGAAAAACTAAAGTTCAGATGCAGAGATCAGACCTGAACAATTCATTGCAATTTAATACCAGGAATAATTATGAGCATCTTACTTTTGCATTTTCCTTAGGGCTCCTCTGAGCAGCTGGAACAGGTATTTGCTTAATATTGGTTTTGCACATGACACAAGACCAGGCTGGATGGGGCTTGGAACAACCTGGATAGAGGAAGGTGTCCCTACCCATGGCAGGGAATGAGAATATCTTGAAGACCCCTTCCAACTCCAGCCATTCCCTGATTCTGTCATTCTCTAATTCCACATTGTTTTTCCCCTGCATGCGTGTTTACCTGAGCACTTACAGAACATCTCCAGGAACTGTAACCACCTAAATATCTCCATAAAGAGATTATAACCAGTCTGTGCCAGCGTGTGCCATCAGCAAGAGTGGATACAAGCAACGGTAGAGCATATGCTGATAAAAGATGCTCATAAAAAACATGAGGTTTTTGCGATTTTGACTGCTGAGGGCTTTTTTTGATGCAAAAAACAAGCCTTTTAGGAGCAAACTTGGGCAAGCAGCAAGCAGCTGGTTTCCCACTGGGTGAACATGAGCAGAGGAATCGGCAGCAGGGCACTCCAAGGCTGCTCTGTGCTCACCTTGAAAGCCTGAGAATTTCAGGGACTGACATGTGCTGGGGGAAAACACAGTGTGAGAGCCCATTGCTGGGGCTGTGTGCAGCTGGGAGCCTGGATAAATAACCCAGCAGGGCGAGGAGGCACGAACTGCTCTGCTGTGGATGCTCAGGAATCAGTCCTGAAGCAGGGGGACGCTGGCACGGGAGCCTGAGCTCTGCTCAGCCCAGGACAGGTTGTCAGTGCTGCTGAGCAGCTCTCTATTGCAAGAGATGCTTAAAAATCTGCCTGAGGTAGAAGGCTGCAAAACCTCCAGGAAAAAAATCCCAGTCTGGTTGATTTCCCAAAATATGAGTATTGGTCTAACACGGATACTCAACTGTGATGGACAAAAAAACTCTCTAACAATTTAAAGTTTCAAAGTGTATGTTTATTCAGCACTGGCCAGCAGTGTGGGGTAGCCCCCTAATACGCACTGCAAAATTACAGG
>VRYO01002734.1:3339011-3362400 GCA_009812075.1 Sialia sialis | reverse complement strand
TCTTCTAACAGAGGAGTTCACAAAGTATTCCATCCACCCATCCCAAGTTCCCAAACCCTTCTCAAGTAAAACTTTGTGATTCACTAAGAAAGCTGAAGTGTTTAAATCCCATTTCAGTGGCTTAGAAAGTCCTAAAGAAGCATCAGTTTTCATCCTGGTCTCTACCTGTAACTCTGAAACTGTTTTGGAAATCTGAATTGAACTCCTAAATAGTGGAACTGCCATAAGTCTACCTGTATTTCCCAGGCCTTCTTCCTAATTTGTTGACTCCCTTTCTGCCATGATATCTACAGAAACATCTACATGAGAAGAGATAAGAAATTACGTAATACCACGGAGCAAGGACGATGTGGAGCTCACAGAGGATCAGGACTAGAGGCATGGAAATGGGATTACCTTGGGGGGAAGGTGTCAGCAGAGGGAAACACACACTCACATTGTTTGGAGAAGGATTATTAGGAAAAAAGAATCATTAATTGCACCATCATATCCTTAGAGCTGTGTCACTGCAAAGGCACAGTGTGTGGCTCCAAAGAATCCTGACTGGAGTGAGGAAAAACTTCAAGGATGAGTTTTCCTGCTAGGAAAAATGACAAGGTCAGATTCTCACTGAGTCAGTTGGGGAGAAGCTATTAGGAGAACTGCAGGCAGTGGATGAACTGAGGAAAGGGTTAATTGAAACTGGTTCTTTTGAAAGGAAAATTAGCAAATGGAGTAATTTTCCAAGGGAGTCAGCCTCAGAGCAAGCAGGAATTCTGCTCCACTAAATATTTTGTCACACTAAGTGCAGCTCCTGAAGATGCATTTGCAGAGGCAGGTTCAGTGTGGTGTGGGACTGGAGAGTCACCACAAACACCCTCAAGAAGGGCCAATGGATAATGGAACAACAAGGAGTGGTATCAGAGATGATGATCAAGGGCTGGGGGAGCAGCACAAAGAATCTTGTTTTAAGTGGAAATTTGCCATATGAATAACTAGCAAGGGAAATTACAGAGAATGAGCAGTACCTGTCTTATCAAAGATGCCAAGGAAAGCATCCAAGCACTGAAATCCAGGATGGATGTGATAAATTGCTGTAGCTTTCTCTGCTCCCCTTTGGACCAGGGTTATTTGGGACTCCTGGCACAGTTCAGTCTTTGAACTTGTCCATGGACTCTACACAAAGAACAGTTGAGTACAGTCACTCTGCCTGAAAGCCTCAAGGGAATCAAATAGTACAGAAAGTGTGCCACTTATCTGGGGGTCAGGTTATGGTGCATTGCACTAGCTGAAAACTGCTGCCTCAGTTAATATTAATACAGAATATTCTAAAAAATACAGAGCCTTCTAATGTCTGTGCATTAGCACAGACACGGCTGAAAACTGCTGCCTAAGTGAATATGAATACAGAGTGCTCTAAAAAGTTTCTTCAGTAAATATACACCACACAATAAGTTTGGCACCAATCCCCCACCTCAGGAGAAATGTGCTTTTCCTGGCCTGTCACAGACAGCACTTGATGGCCAAGTTGAGCATGTTTTGAGATTAAGGAGATCCAACAGTATGACAGACAATTTTATGTCTCCATGTGCTCATGCTGATGCGGAAGACCCTACTTTTTCAGAAAGCAGTACTTAGGCAGAGCTCCAGCACCCTCATCCCTTAGGTTTCGGGGTCTGTGTGCTGACACAGCCTTTTCACTATCAAGCAGTGCCTGAAAATAGCGGAAAGCAGATGGTGCTTCCTCACTCTCCATTAGAAACAAACAGCAAGAGGAGCATTCTGGCACTTTTCACTTTTCACTTAAGCACTGGCACCACTGTGAAAATCTGATTGAGCCTCCTTAGTACTTAGTATGAACAAACCTGAAATTAAACCAGATTTCAGGCACCTCACTGAGAGGGAAGACAGCTACTTAAATGCACACACAAAACCCCTGGTTTGCTTTCTTTTCAATTTTCATTTTTAGAGATGCTGATTTTATTAGCAGGGTGTGCAGGGCTACATCCAAAGACTAATTAATTACAGTAATTGCACGACTATAAGGTGCACCCTTTTGACTAAAATTTTGATTGAAACCCAGAATTGTGCCTTATAATCCGGTGCGCCTTAAATATGGACGAAGTTTGGAAATTTGCCAACCCGGAATTGCGAGCTGCAAGCCGAGCCACGAGAGCAACACCAACCAGCACTGGGGGTGGGCGGGAGTGCCGGGGCCCGCGGCACGGGGAGGGCACCTGGGGCTGAGTTTAAAGGCTGCGCAGATCCATGAAAAATGTTTGCAAATTGAGCTGTCAGTAAACACTGCGATCGCGCCATTCTGTTACTAATTTGTTACTTTGTTGTGCACGGATCCTTGTTGGAAAAAAAAAAAGTGCGCCTTGTAATCCGGTGCACCTTATACATGGCCAAAGTTCGGAAATTTACCAACAACCTGGAAGTGCGCCTTATAATCCGGTTCACGTTATAGCCGTGAATTTACTGTAATTGGAGAAGGACTCCTTCACTCTGCACATGTCCTCTGCAGCACTGTTCATGTCCCACTCAGCTTGCCCTGCACACAGATCCCTCCTGGGTGAAGGAACAAAGCCAGTGCCCTGAGCAATCCCTTGTCCCATCCTCTGGCCATGCTTTCATTCGTGCTCCAAACCTCTCCAAGTCAATTCCCTGCTGACAAGCCTGCAATAGGTGAAATCTTTACCAAAGTTGAAAAGAGACACTGGCACAGACCCTCAGGTATATGGCTGTCCTGTAGAGGAGAAGTTAAAAAAAATAAAATCCTTTAGTCACTCTTATTGACACTGAAACAATTTTTATTTCTAATAAAACTCCTTTTTGTGTATTAGAAATATTGCCCATCATTTGTCCAAAAGTCCTCAATTATCCTTCCTCTTTGCCCTTCTTTCTTTTTGATTTTTTCTATTTAATGCCCCTTAGACATTGTCATTTTTATTTTTAAGAGGGGATTATTTCTGGCTTTTTGGAAACAGCTCCATAAGGCATGAGCAGAATTATGGATCACTTCTCAAAATTGTTTCATTATCCCTGATGTGCTGTAATTAGATGACAAGAAATGCTGCCTTTCATGTGTGTCAGCTGGTTGCTGAAGGAAAAACCAATAGCCTATTTATACCAATAGCCTGTTTATAGAGATTTTTACAGGTTGTTTTTTTCTGAAGCAAAACCAATACATAACATGAAACCCTTTGATTAATTTCAGTAAGCTTCACACCTAAAATGCTGAAAACAATGTTTATATTTCCATGTAACAGCCTATGACCTTGTGCATTTCCAGTAATTCCTCCTCTGTATTTAAATTCTAGACCTTGATTTTTCAGAAAGGATTTTTTTAGATTTTTCTAAACAGAAGGTAGATCCTAGCTCAGACCCATGTACACAAGTCTGGCAAGCATCGCCAGCTCAAGATTTAGCTTTTGTCTGGGGAAAAAATGTTTAAAAATCTCGTGGTGAGCAGGACAAGAGCTGGAAATATAGGTTACTTTCAAAAATTCAAAATTGAGTGATTTTTTTAAAAATTCTTATTACCTTTGGAAAAAAAAAGTTGTGAGCAGTGGTAGAAGACATCTCCTTGGAATAAGAGAGTTTCAGAACAAAACAAGCTGACAAAATTCCATATTTTTTCCTGATTAAATCTTTTCGGCTTGGGAGAACCATTCCTTGAAAAAAAAAAATAAAACTTGATTCTTAATTCTTAACAAGTGGTGATTTTCATCAGTGTAGACATTTGCCTGTGAAGACAAATATGAGTTTATTGGTCCCAGGTATGAAGAAATGGTTGCATTTGAAGAAAGGGTCAGCAGTAGGAGATTGCTCCAAGAGAGGCTGAATTTTCACAGCCATGAAATTCCTCCATCTTCTTGTCCCATGGAAAGAGAACTCCAGAGTAAAGGGGAAAGTTTGAGAGAAAAAGTGCCAAAGCTGAGGCTGTGAACTGAGGAAGCTTTGTCTTCCCTTTGGGTCTCCATGATTACCAACTTCCCAAAATTTTAAGGAATCCTCACCGCGATCCCTGGGAATTTCAGAGCACCATGTCATGTCTCAAGGTTGGTGTAGGAGTCTAAAGTGATTTATTCATGTGCTGAGCCCACCTGGCCTGACCAGCTTCTCTTTCAGTCCCCACTTGCTGCTGTGCCTGAGTTGTAAATTTTGGAGGGGATTGGAAGCCAGGCTGCCTGGGAACATTTCTGCTGCCTCCAGTTCTTGTGTGAGGTCAGCTTGTCCATCTTCCTGACACATTCAGTTTTAAATTCTGATCATTGAAGGAGGATTTAGCTGTTTTCCCATTGTTCCCCTATTACAGTCACAGGATAACGGCTGATGCTAGAAATGAAATCTGGAAATCCTCTGGTCCAACCCTTGTGCTCAAACAGGACCACCCAGGACATTGCCAGAGCTGTGTCCAGACAGATTTTAAATATTTCCAAAGAGGGAAACTCCACAAACTCCCTGGGCAATCCATTCCAGGGTTCCCCCCCAGTGAAAAAACATGTTCCCTGATGTTCAGAGGGAACCTGCTGCATCCCAGTTTGTGCCCACAGCCTCTGGTCTTGGCTCCCTGAACAGAGCCTGGATTTGCTCTGTTTCCACCCTCACTTCAGGTATTTTTACACATTCGTAAACCCCCTCTGAGCCTTCTTTTCTCCAGTCCCAACTCTCAGTCTCTCCTCAAAAGAAAGGTGCTCCATTCCCTTAATCCCCTCTGTGACCCCTAACTGCTTTCTCTCCAAGATGTCCACACGTCTCTTGCTCTGGGGAGCCCAGAACTCACCACAGGACAGCAGAGATGTCCTCACAGAGGGGAACATCTGCTGGTGTCCCTTTCCCTAATTCAGAGCATGAGTCAGAGCTCCAGGGATGTTGGAGGTGCTCACCCCCTGAATATGGAATTGCAGCAATTGCTGTGTTCAGTTCCTCATAAAAAAACTGGAAGGAGATTCCTTGTAGAGTTAGGAGGAGAATTTCCAAAGCAGAAGAGTGAATGAATATTCAAACAACCTTTAGCTACAATCCCATTCCAGACCCTTAGGATGGATGTTTGGTTTTACTTCACGGCAGTATCTGAGTTACAGTAATTTCACGACTATAAGGCGCACTAGTCTATAAGGTGCATTTTTTTTTGTGCAGCGAGAATCCGTGTGCAACAAAGTAACGAATTAGTAACAGAATAGCGCGATTGTGGGGTTTAATGGCAGGTGCTCAATTTGCAAACATTTTTCACAGATCGGTGCAGCCTTTAAATGCAGCCCCAGGCGCCCTCCCCGTGCCGTGGGCCCCGGCACTCCCACTCACCCCTGGCACTGGCTGGTGTGGCTCTCATGGCTCTCGTGGCTCACACTTCTGTGTTGGCAAATTTCTGAACTTTGTCCATATATAAGGTGCACTAGATTATAAGGCGCACTTCCGGGTTTCGATCAGAATTTTAGTCAAAAGGGTGCATCTTATAGTCGTGAAATGACTGTAACTGAATTATTCAGATTCCCTTTGCAGATGTCATCAAGAGAGTCACTGAGACTCAGGGCCTGATTCATCCCTGCAAAGGCAGGTGGTTGAATATGCTACATGAATCATGAGCTAAGATCCATATTTTTATGTAAGGCAGCCCGGACTCCCCTACAGACACCTAAAACCAGGGGAAGTGAATTCTACAGGTTCAATGCATTTAGAACACGGCCTAAATATCCACAGCTTCACCAAAGGTGTTAATTTTGTCCTAACTCTGACCAAGCTTTACTCCACCTTCATCACTTGCTTTTTCCTGCTGAAAGCTGCTCATAATGAATTATTCTCTTTTAGGTTGTTCTGATTAAATCAGCATTTCTGAGGAACAAAACTGACACCAGCATCCTCACCCCCACACGAAACAAACCCTGATGAAATGTAGGATAGAACTGCCTGAGTCTGAGCCTTTGTGTTTTTCAGTTCGAACCACCCTGTTATTACTGCAGCCACTGTTCTGGGCAAGAAAATGCAACCAGCTGTCAGTGCATATTTAAAATAGTCAGAAATTTGTTTTGATTTTTCTCCAGGTAATTATCCTCAAACTAATAAAAACAGGGAAAGATGCTGTGTTTTTTAACTATGAATCCAAGTTTTAATAGTTTAGTCTGTCTTAAATGAAAAAAAAATTGAAATTATTTCTTATTGCTTTCAATTTTGTGTGTCTGATTCTTTCTTTCCTCTAAGGCCATTTATACTCTAAATTTATACCCATTACTCCAGTAAGTGTATATATTTATTTTCAGCTTGTTCTTGTCTTGTTTTGTGCACTTTGTGAAGCATAAAAACCAATTTGCTGTTTTCTCCTAGATGCCAATACATCCTTCCCACCTGCCCCTCTCACAGGTGATAAGAAAAAGAGTCAGGCCAGGGCACCAGTACCTCATATAAAAATTTTAAACCATAAGTGAAATTTTTTCTTCTGAAAATAGGAACATTAATAAGCAGGATTGCTCCTGAATGAAATCCCTGCCAGTGCTGTGCTTCCCTTGCAGGTGTCTTCCATGGGAATGGGCTTTGGAATTCTGTAGGTATACATCAAACTTTTATTTCTTTTCCACTTTTCTTTTAAGTTCCTCTCTGTCTAAGACGATATTTAAAATGCACGAAACATAGATATTTCCCACACAGGAGTCTCAGGAGTCCTCCTGGAGATCTGGAAGCTGTGTTGGTAATTCAGCCAGGCTGGAGGAGTGAATCCAACACACTTACATTCCCTCAGATCAGACTTTGTTATCATTGTAGCAGGAAAAACGACAAAAATCAGAACTTTTTGAATTTCAGATAGGTTCCAGGGAACGTTAATTTTGTGAAAGAGCAAATGACAAGTTCTGATTTTTCTATTAAATTACTACTATTTACTGAACTAGCACGAGCAGCAGAAATTCAGGCCCCTGAATATTTCTTCAAAGGCAAAGGGAAAATATGCACAAGCAGCATTCCTTGGAATAATTAAAGCTCAGCTTTGATCTCCTCCTTCCATCTCATCCCACAAAGGCAGCAGGCAGTGCCCACTTCATGGTAAAATTCTTGCAGTCGCTGTTTGGGTACAACCTTGAATCATTAAAATAATTTCAAAGCTGTCTTATAAATTTCTACTCATTTATGAACTGGAGTTTTGGGGAAATGAGAGGAAAATGGGTGAAAAATTCTCTTTTAACCGAAATGAAATTAATTTAGAGTTGGGGCTCTATAAATAAGTTGCATTCCTTCTGCATTCTTTTCATGGCCTTTTTCAGTGCCACGTGGAATTTGTGTGTATTGTACAGGGAATAAAAAAGTGCTTTTTTTAAAATTATCATCTTTCTCTTTAAACTTTATTTGTATTTGTACGAGGCCGAATTGCAGCCTCATCAAGCAAAACTTTATCCAACCATATTTAAACAAGTTCTTGAGCTTCAGATCTTAAATTAAGCACTTAAATGAATTTTTTAAATATTTAAATAGAAATTATTGAGAAAAAAAATAGTGGAAGTTGGAGTCCTTTTCTTCATTAAAGACAAAGAATTCAGTTACCACATGAATAAAGAGGGAGAAGCAGAACTGTAACATGAAAATAAACAATTTCTATACATTTTGTCATTCCTTGTTTTGATTTGATTTTTTTTTTAAACCTGGAATAGATTCATCACTCCAGTAATCCAGTGTAACTTTATCAAGTTATTCTGTGATTCTTTGTTGAGGTGTTAGGGCTGGGTTGGACTTGATGATCTTGGAGGTCTCTTCCAAGCTGGTGATTCTGTGATTCCTTTTCTAAACTCCTAATGTAATTGAAAAAATTTCCAAATTAACAGAAAATAAAGTTAGAATGTTTCAAATAAGTTCAGGATGGCAAAGACCTCTAAGATCATTGAATCCAACCATTAACCCAGCACTGCCAGGTCCCCCACTAGGCCAGATCCCTGAGCATCAGGTCTTTGTTTTATTTTCAGTCCTCGAGTAAAGGGATGCTGTAATGAAGAATGAAGCATCAGGGTGTCCAGACTGGGGAAAAAATATAGATCTTTATTGAATTTATATAAATAAGGTAAAATTCTGGGACAAAGAATAATTCCAGAAATCAGATTGCATTTTCCCTCTTTCTTTTTCACTTTGAATAATTGTTCTTATCAGATTTTTTTTATTTGTTCGTTTGTTTGGGGTTTTTTTATTGGGTTTTTTTTTTGTTTGTTTGTTTTTTAGTTTTTTAGTGGATTTGTTTTGGTTTGGTTTTTTTGGGTTTTTTTTTTGTTTTGTTTTGTTTTGTTTTATTTTTGGTTTTTTTTGTTTTGGGTTTTCTGGCTTTGTTTTTGTTTTTATGGTGTTGTTTGTTTGTTTGTTTGTTTGTTTGTTTTTGTCACTATTAAGTAACAGGCAAACTAGAGCCAGGAGAGGCACTGAACTAGGATGGGCTTTTTAGGTCTTTTTTCCTCCAATTTCTCTAGCTGGGAGCACATAAAAGTTGTTCTGCAGATGCTGGGGACACAAGTGACAGAGAATCAAGGAGTGCTGAATTTCCAAACCAGCCTATCAGGGGCTGCACTCTTGAATCAGTCAGCAGCAAGGATTTGTTGCTTCAAAGTGATTCCAAGTGGAGTAGGTGCATGAAAAGGATTCTGTGTGGATATCATGGTGCGTTTTACTCTGTACAAATGTAAAAACACCCCAAACACCGTAGAGATAAAACTTTTCTAAAATAAGAAAGAGGAAAACCTCTGTCTGCAGCAAGCCAAAATTGCCAGTATTTCATTTTTTCCTTCCAGGCAAAGCAGATTGGACAGCTACTGAAGCACAGTAATTCCATTACTATAAGGCGCACCAGACTATAAGGTGCACTTCTGGGTTGGCAAATTTCCGAACTTTGTCCATATATAAGGCGCACCGGTCTATGAGGCAATTTTTTTTTTTCCAGCGGGGATCTCTCGTGGTGCGTGGCTTGGCTCGCGGTGGCCGCCGTGGCTGCTGTCGCCCACGGCTCGCACTTCTGGGTTGGTAAATTTCCAATCTTGGTCCATATATAAAGTCCACCAGATTATAAGCCGCGCTTCCGTGTTTTGATCAAAATTTTATTCAAAAGGGTGCACCTTATATTCGAAAAATTAATGCACTTTAAATCCTCACATCACCAGCTGCACGAACTCGCTGTGGTGCTGCAAACCTGGGTGACCCAGGCTCTGAAGCCAGCCCTTGCTTTGTCAATAAACTGCTGCAGCACTATTGACCGGAGCTGAAATGAATGTTGGCATGATCCAGCCTCAAGAGCTTGCAGAGCCAGAGGCATTAAACGCTCACAACCTGTGGGGAGATCAGAGGAGGCCAACAGATAAACACATTACCCAGGGTGGGCTGGGCTGTTGGGATATGGGTATCCACATCCCTCGCAACAGTGTTTTTTAAATTTATTTAGCCACAATTTGATGTACATTTCCAAATTCCTTAAATATTAAATTGTTTCCTCATATTCATGCACCTTTTATTTAGAAAATCAAGTTGTTTTACCTTGTCAATCACTCCTTTTTATTCCTCATTTGTTTGTTTTTTTCCTTTAATCTATTCCTTCTTATATTTTCTACATATTCTCAGCATTATTTTATCATTGGTAATGATAAAAACAGTTATGCCTTTAATATTTAGTAGGATCAAAATTCATATTGCCTGTTCCAGAGAAAATTGTTTTTCAATCCCATTTTTATATTTGAAAGCTTCATTCATGATATCAGGGTTGGAGAGGTGTAGGCACAGAAATAATCCAGGAGTTTTAAGGATGCTGGTGACAAGGACATAAATAAATAAATCAGCTCTATCACTAAATTCTTTATAATCAGACCTAGAGAAAATGATAAGGAGAAGATATCAAAACACAAAATCCCAACCAAACCCAAAACAGGAATGAGCTGTTATCCTGAAGAGTTTCTGGGGTGTTTTAATGGATTTGCTGTACTGACTGTGAGGTTTAATCCTCTGCAGTGCTGGTCACCTGTCTTTCCCAGGACCTCAAGAAAGGAGCTGAATCTACGGTCCTGTCCCTGGAAATTTATTCTTTCTGGGCTCTATTAAGTTTAATTGATTAAATCTTCTTTGAATAAACACCCAATGCACTGAGAGGCATCGAGAAATTCATTAATCTGCAATCTCACATTTATGTGTCTTGACCATCCAGGGGATCCCACCCCGAATTACCAGTTTATTCTCTGCTTAAAAAACACTAAAAATCACACTCAATTCAGTGTTTCAAACTACATTGCAGAGTCAGTTTTCACTGGTTTTGTTTTGGTTTGTTTTTCACACATCGCTCTTAATTTCCCAGCTATGAACAGAGCAGGTGTGAGACCAGGTGTGCTGTAGTAAGAAAATACTCAAAATTTCTAATAAACCTTCAGGAGATGGAAATATTTACTGGAAATACTGCAATAACCAAGATTTCTTGGAAGTTAGGCTGCAGCTGCTGACTGGAAACTCATCAGTGCCTGAAGACAAATGCCCTGGCCCTGCTCTTTTCTCTGTGGGATCCTGGGCTGCCTGAGCTCACAAGTGTCAGGGCTGTCAGCTCTAAAGATGATTGTGGTGCATCAAAATGTACAGGCACACTTTAATGTGTTCTTAATGGAACTGCAATCCCTTAGTTCAGCACTATTTTCTACCTTGTTTTGTTCCACTGACAATCAATTTTGGGGTACTATGCCCCAAAAATATCTGTTTTTTAAAAGAACTTTAAAATAAATAGTAATTAAACAGCTAAAAATTGACATTTAATTCAGTTACATTTGCAGGAGAACTGACTTATTTTGTATTTTTTTTACCTCTTCAACGATGGGCCAAATCATGCCCCTGTGAAACAAATGTTGAAAAAAGTCTACATAAGAGATTGAAGTTTTCCTTATATTCAGCCCCATCAATTTCTTTATAGGAGCCAAGATGAAAAGATTTGCAAACCTATAAAAGTCTAGCAACTTTTACACCTTTTCTTACATGGAAATTTCAGAGAGTGACAGGAAGAAACAAAACTCTGATTTCTCCATTTTCTCTTTTCTGCCCCAGGGCTGAGGTTTGGTGGGGAAAGGGGACAAAACACAACCAATGCTTTGTAAACTCTGAGCTGACGCCGGGTTGTGGGTTCTATGGAGACAAAATATGGACTGCTTGTTTTCCACGCACTTCACCTTTTTTCAGTGCAAGTTGCATGGATTTAACTCTGCACAATATTTCTTCATATCCACTGTTGATACATTGCCGAATCATAGGAAGTTTGGGTTAGGAGGGACCTAAAAGCTCATCCAGTGCCACCCCCTGCCATGGGCAGGGACTGTGGGCAAGTGTCTGAGGCCTAGGAAAAATCCAGCCAGGATTTTTCCATCCAGGCTGCTATCAGTTCTGACTTTTCCCAGGAGCAAATTTCTTCAGACAAGCTTTAGCTCTGACTTTCCCAGGAGAAAGGTTCCAGACAATTCAATAACACAGATAAACACCTGTTAGAGGACGTGTTGTTTTTCACAGAGCATGTTTCTAAAGGGGTGTTGCTCCTCTGCCCAATGAATTGTCTCTAATTTGTTTTACACAATGTATATTATTTAAACTCCTGATTTTCTTGAATAAAATTGCTCTTTCCTGCTCCTGCAAGAAAGTTGCCATGTTTATTACTGCTCTGGAGCCATGAAACAAGGGACACCTTCCACTGTCCCAGGGTGATCCAAGCCCTGTCCAGCCTGGCCTTGGACACTCCAAGGATCCAGGGGCAGACACAGTTTCTCTGGGAATTCCATCCCAGCCTCTCTGCAGCCTCCCAGCCAGGAATTCCTTCCCAAAATCCCATCCATCCCTGCCCTCTGGCAGTGGAAGTAATTCCCTGTGTCCTGTCCCTCCATTCCTTGTCCCCAGTCCCTGTGCAGCTCTCCTGGAACCCTTCAGGCCCTGCAAGGACTCTGAACTCTATCTGGAGCCTTCTCCTCTCCAGGTGAGCACCCCCAGCTTTCCCAGGCTCCAGAGCACAGAATCTCCTTACATCATTTTTTTCTCCCTCCTCTGGACTCACCCCAACAGCTCCACATCTTTCTTGTGCTGAGGACCCCAGAGCAGATCCCAGCACTGCAGGTGAGCTCTCACTTGAGCAGAGACTGGGGAATACATTCAGCCTGGTACCTCTAGTGAATTGCAAAAAATAATCTAGCATTCAATAGAAAGATAAAGTGAAAAATGTGGAGAAATAACCAACCTGGCAGAATGTGGGGGGTTTTTGACCCAATCTGGCCTGAAGTTCTTAAGTTTTGGATAGAGAACTTGCTCTTTATTTATTTAGCTCAGAAGAGCTCACTCTGAGTGTATCTGGACAGATAATCTTATCTGCCTGTTTATTTCTGGAGTAGCAGATTAAACACCCAATTTTTACAAATTTATATCAACCTGTCTGCTGTTGTGGAGGAAATGTCTTCCTTCTCTGAGGATTTTTACTGAATTAGGTTTAAGTTCCATCTGGAAAAGATGTCTTCCAGCTTGCAGTGCATGTTCTGTTCTAAGATTGCACCTCATCACTTCAAATTTCAGGATCCATTTCCGAAATTGTTTTGCCTGATTGGAGTTATGCAATGTCTCCCTCGTGTTTATAGTTTATGGTGTCTGATTTATTTCCTGAGATCTTTAGGGTGCTCAGAGAGTGAGTAGGCTGCTCTCTGCAAGTGTATTTTAAGTCCTGCATTATCCCATTCTGATCACATTCAAAGCTGCTTCCATAGCAACACCTAAAAATATTAATTTCTAAAAATAAGCAAGTGCTTTAGTTGCTTACCACATGCAACTCTCCTTTTGTGACAAACAAAATTATCACCTCTTAAATTCTGGAATTGTTTTCATTAGTTTTGGTGAGATTTAACTGACTTCCCAGATAGTTCTACCAACAAAACTGTCCTTGAGCGGTGACAAGGATCTTTTAATTCTGCCAAAATACTACTCACCTCTCAAAACATGAGAAACCCTGTAAGTAATTAAGATGGGTTGTTTTAAATTAGGAGATGAATGCTCTTCCTGCTGGAGGCAGGGATAGGTCTCCACACCCAACCCCAGATGGACTGGAAAGAGGAGCTGGGGCATGAAATCCACACAAATAACAAACCCATTGTTTGCACTGGAAGGTAGCAGTTGGATTAATTGGATCTTAATTGGATTAAGATTTTAAACTGTTATAGAAAAACCACAGAGAGTTAGAAAACATGTGGACTGTAAAGAGAGAGAATCATTATCCGTGCAAGTATCGGTTATGGGATCTCAGCTCAGGGATTTCACTCAGTATTCTCCACTCTCATTATTAACTACACTGGTCTCTCCTCAGCCCGAGTATTTTGGAGTGGAGATGCAATAGGTTTTTCTGAAACAGGTCACTGGAACAATCACAGAATCACAGAATATCCTGACTGGAAGTGTGGGAACCCAGGACATTGCCCTGGCTTCCTTGGATCCCTCGAGACCCGGGCAGGGGGCTAGGAGACCTTGGCACAATACCCAAGACCCCTGTGGGTTCGATTGCAGTCCCTGGGAAAAGTTGCCATCTTTGTATGAAGAATCTAAACTTACAGAAAATAAGTAGAGTGCAAATTGGACTATTAGAAAGTAGAAAAGGGGATTTTTGAAATTGTTTATAATAAGGGGTCTAAGGACAAGATGGAGGATTTTGCGTGTGGTATGTCTTTCTTTCTCCTTCTTCAAGGTGTCCATCTTTTGGGTTAGGATGGCACTTTGGGATTGGCTTGGGAGAAAGCTGGACATGGCAATGTAAGTGGCATGTATTGGAAAGTAATTGTAAATTATAGTTACATAGTTTGTAGTATAAAAGATAAGACCTGCCCCATGGGCAGGGAGACTGCCTTCGGCTGACCTGCAGAACGGACCTCTGCTAGTCAGCATAGAAATTCCTGAGATAAGGAAGAATAAACAATCTTAGAAACCTCAGAAAATGACTCCAGTGTCTTCCTTCGGTGCCCGAGCTTGAAAGCAAAGACCTTCAAACCATCACCTAATGTGCGGTCGGTGATCTCTGGCCATAAATAGAGACACCGCCGTTCACATGGAAGGAATTGTTGTGTGCAGCTCCTGGCCCTGCACAGGACATCCCAAGAATCCCACCCTGCACCTGAGAGAAGATCTTGGTGCTTTAAGTTTTGTTCTCACTTCCAGTTTTGAACTCCCTTGGAGTGGGAGTTTGGGCTCGAAACAATCATGGGATAAATGTTCTCCAGTTTTGCTATGCTAAATCCAGAGATATCCCACTCCCTATTTACTGAAGAAACAAAGTGGTGTTACACTTGTGACCTGCAGGTGTGTTTTTATCTTCACAGAGCATTTTGATTCAGTGGTTTTGATTTGAGAGGGTGGTGCTGGATCAGATGAGCTCTTAAGGTCCCTAATTCTTGAATTTCTTGAAGGGAACTAAACCCTTCAATGACAACCAAATGTTTTACAGCTGCCTTTTCTCCTGGCTGTTAGGACAAGTAATTTCTGTAAAAGGACAAGGTGTTGGAATGAATAAGAAAACATAATACAAGGTCAAAAATGCCTCCTGAAAGCAAGGACTGTAACACTGCTGAAGAGCCTGTGACAGGAAATCCTTGAGTCTCATGGATTTGAGGAGCTGAAACCTGCTAACCTTGGGAAATAGCACTGAAGACCTGTGGTGTTACACAACACACACATTTTCTGTACAGACCTGTTCTTCATGCTGTGACAGAGCAATGGGAATGTTTTTATTCTGAATATGAGATGTTAATCTATAGTGTCCCTTACTGAGCAGGACTCTGGAATGAGGTGGATTTGGGACAGGAACACTGTGTTTGATTTCTCTCTTCAGGAAAACAAATTATGCTTTCAAGGCAACTCACGCTTTTCCTAGCAGAGGCACAAGATTTCAAGTTGTCATTGAAACTGAGGAGCAGTGCAGGAGGTTTGGTGTCCCATGGTAGCTCTGTTGGAATGTAGCATCCTCAAATTTCCTGGAATTTGCTCCAAATCAATCACTTTAATCTTACTAAATTCAATAATCCTCTCTGCCTTTTCACATTTATTTTTTTATTCAGTGTCTCAAGTTCCTCATGTCTAGAGCAACACCCTGACCTGGCTTCTGTCTCTCCAAGCCCCCTCACTCCTTTAATGATGTCACTGACCCCCAAGCACCACATATTGACCTTTTTGTGCAGAAAACAGGAAAGGACAGTGCTGGTTGAACATCTGGCCACAGGGATTGTCTCAAATCTTCACCACTGGCATGAAAGAAATGACACTGGGGCTACCTGCAACTCCTGCTGGATTTTAATGTCTTTGAGATTCTAATATTTTGTTGTATATGTATGAAATTGGCTATTATTAGGTGAAAATTATTAAAAATATATACAGACAAACAACATATTGCATAACCTGTATTTCTTTGCAGAACTGAGCCATGCCCTGCCCACACAGAAATAGGCACACACAGATTTCTCTTTCAGTGAGATTTCTCCATCTCACAGTTGTCTAGTAATAAGTAGGTTAATAGCAAGTTGTAATTCCTTTTTGAAGCTGGTTTTAAAAATATTCATCTTCCTCTTCTTCCCTAAATATCCCATTAATTTTGCAACTTATTTCTGCCAGTGACACTGCCAATGTTCTTTTATTTCATCCATCTGCTATGTCTTGAAAGATCTTTCAGTTATGATTTACATCTCTATACAGCATCTGTCACAGAAGCTCCTTGAAATGGAAAATTATTTAGACTAAAACATCAGTAATACAATATACTTCTAAGTAATTTCTATTTCTAAGAGTACAAGTCTTAAGCATATATCAAAATCTTGAATTTGGAGAATTTGTCAGTGATGGTTATTGAAGCAATTCTTTTTAATTGTTTTATTTATTTTTTTCCCCCCAAACCCAGTTAAACTTATCTTGGTACCTCTGAGTGCAAGGCAGTTTTACTTGGAATCATGGAGCACAATTCTCCTGTGTTTGACAGGTACTGTCTTGTTCTGTCCCTGACATTGATCCTGAGCCAGGCAGCAGGAAGCAGGGAAATGTAAACATTTCCCCCATGCCTGGAGACACAACCTCACAAAAAGCTCTCTTTGCCTGGTTGATATAGATTTGTGGAACAGTCAGTCCCAGGGCAGTGCTGTAGTCAGTTATTGATATTACCATTTAATACACTTCACTAATGAGTGGAACTGCAGCCTTAATCACTGATAGACAAACAAGCCACCAAAGGGAAAAAAAAAAAAAAAAAAAAGAGAGAGGAAAACAGCTGTTGGGAATATGAATCCTCTTAAATGAGCTCACCATTCATCTCATGGGTTAGCTATTACTCCGAGGTCTTAAGCAATATGTGAAAGGTGAGCTGATGAATAGATACAACAGGAGGGAAATACAGACACACATTATACAGAGAAAATTTATGCAGATTTTTCAGTAGTGGATTTGTAGGTGAACCATTAGCCTGGCTGCGTGGGAAGAGAGGAGGATTAGCAGTTTATGAGGCTGAGAATTTAGACACACGCCTACTTCCCCATTTGTAAAGCATTTCCTATGTGCTGTTGCATTCCTGCAACGTGAAGTTCAGCTGTGGGTGGCTGCATTTCATCCCAGCATGAAGAGGTGCTCGTGTGTGAGATGGATGACTGTCATGTGTTGAGAGCAGTGCTAAATGGGGCTTGCCAGATGCTTTCAGCTGAAAACCACTCTGAATAAGGACTTTTCTCTGGAAAATATTGTTTGGGGTTTTTTTTTTCTTAATTTCTTTCTGCCCAACTAACTAAGAGTGGACAGTCAGTGTAATTTATCTAAATGTTCTTGATTGGTACTGAGTATTTTATTTGACTTCACTCACATCTCCATTTTCTCTCTGAAAACTCTTTGATGACAAAGTGCATGCATTGAGCTATAAATCAGGAGAAGTCATGAGTCAGAAAGAAAATTTTGGTCAATGAAGATTTATGAATCTCTAAACTTCAGATTCAGTAAAAACTCCTTGTTTTGTTTTGTTTTGTTTTGTTTTGCTTTGTTTTGTTTTGTTTTTAAATCACACAGCCTTTAAAAACCCGTCAATATATATTTGTGCAGTGGATGGGTAGTTTGACACATTGGGCAAAAGTTTACTCCCATTTTCTTCCAGTCTGAGTCTTAGGTCTATGCAGGGAAAACTCAGGGAAATGAAAGCTCAGGGAGTCAAGTCCAGACAAGTTTTTAATGAATAACTGAAGCACAGCCACAGATTTGAACATTTTGAAGTGAAATTCTGGCTGGGTCTTTGGCGAAAGGGATGGTTGTTTGTAAGGTGGCTGATAAACCAAAAATGATCAGAGGATCTGTTCCAATTTTCTCTATGATCTTCCACTATAACCTTGAGAATAAGCACTCAGAAAAAATTGGCTTTTAGAAGTCTTGGCTCCTAAAAACCCTTTGATGCTCCTGGGTGGGTGTCACAATCAACACACAAATGGCTTTTCTCAAATGGATCATTTCCTTTTGGCTTGCAATGAGAAATTTTTGACAATTCTTGTGTTTAGCCAGACACAGATTGGAATGTTTTTCATAATCCTGAAATGTTTTCTGGGATGTTGATTATTTTCCATCATGCAGTCAAGACTTTCTGGTGATATAAGCACCTAGAGGAGAAAAGGTGACCAGCTAGACAAACAGCACTGATTCAGAGAGAATTGGACCAGCTTTATGTGGCAAGATTGTAAAGAGGATTTTTTAATGTGAATTTCCAAGAAATTTAATTTTATCTCTGTAAACATGACCATTTTAATTAGTTGGTAAGTAATTCACTATAACCATGCTCATAGAGGAGTTGTCCTCCAAATTTCCTCACTGAAAGAGTGGTCAGGCATTGGAACAGGCTTCTCAGGGAAGTGGTGGAATCACCATCCCTGGAAGGGTTAAAAGCCATGAGGATGTGGTGCTTAGGGCCATGGTATGGGGGGGATCTGGCAGTGTTGGGTTAATGAGTGAACTTTGTAATCTTAGAGTGCTTTTCCAACCTAAATCAGTCTGTGATTCTAAATTAAGGATTAGTCCTCCAGGACTTGGAAATACACTTGGATCTTGTCAGTCCTTTATGTTGGCTTCAAATCATCAGGCTTTTTGGTATTTTTTTCCCCAAAATAAGTACAGCAATTTCACAACTATAAGGCGCACCGGATCATAAGGTGCACTTCTGGGTTGTCGACAAATTCCCGAACGCTATCCATATATAAGGCGCACTGGACTATAAGGCGCACTACTTTTTTGCAGTGAGGATCTGTGCCCAACAAAGTAATGAATTAGTAACGGAATGGCGCGATCGTGGGGTTTACTGGCATGTGCTCAATTTGCAAACATTTTTCGCGGATCGGCGCAGCCTTTAAATGCAGCCCCAGGTGCCTCCCCCGTGCCGTGGGCCCCGGCACTCCTGCCCGCCTCCAGTGCTGGCTGCCGCAGCTCACACATCTGGGTTGGCAAATTTCCAAACTTCGTCCATATATAAGGCGCACCAGATTACAAGGCGCACTTCCATGTTTTGATCAAAATTTTCATCAAAAGGGTGAGCCTTATAGTCGTGAAATTACTGTATTTTTTTTTTAACTCTACCCAGAGATAGAGGGATTGAAGAAAGCACCTGAAGTACAGCTACAAATCATCTCTCATTTCTCTCTCTCTCATGTGTTTAGCCCTAATCCCATGAAAAGGTTTAATGGAAATGTTATTAATGGGCCATTGTTCAAATATGACAATGTGCAAATGTTTGTGAATTGGCTTTTCTTGTCATGCTTAATGTGTCACTAAAATAATTCTTCAAAATTTTGCAGCAATTCTGCAGCACATGATTGCCCAAATTATCCACGACTGACACTGAAAACACTCTGTTGCAGTGCAATACCATAATTTCTTTATTGCAGTACATTGTGGAATATCATTTATAATTAGAAGTGTTTCAATGTATTTGTTTGGCTGGTTGGGGTTTTTTTGTGGTTTGTTTTGAATTTTTTCTTTTTTTTTTTTATTGCTGTTCCTTCCTCTAAATAAGCTTTTGAAGAAAACAAAAAAAGACAGCTACAAATTCAGGAAATCAACAGCAATTTTATTTGCTGTCATAGTAGAACTAACATAATTTTTGACATCTCAATGCATTTTTGTTTGTCAGGAAATTTTCATCATATTGGATGGAGATGGGTTGACAGAATATTTTTCACTTGAAATAAGAGAAATGTATTACTCTGTTTTGGTTCAGAAGGGCTGCAGGACAGGGCAATTCTCAAAAAGAAAGATGAAGCTAAATGTTCATTTCTGGAAATAATCACTTAGATTGTGCAGCAAAAATCCTCTCTATGCTTGTAAATCTGTTGCAATTTTCTGAAATGGAGTGGCCTCTGTCCATAAACAGCAGTGCTACTAAGAGCAAGTTTTCCTGCCTGTTGTTGGAACCAATTTTGAGATGATTTTATCAAGGCATGGGATGTGTCAGAATGAAACATAGCAGCTGTGAGAGCAACCTTGGAGCTCAAAATGAATTGTGCATCCTTCTGCTCCTCGCTCCTAAACCACATAATTCTGATGCCTTTGCAATTCTATGGATTCACCTGCTGGCCTTCTGTGCCTCCAGATTTATCTTTATTGAATGCAAAAGAATCCCAGGATACTCGAGGTTGGAAGGGATCTCTGGAGTTCTCTAATGCAATGACGGCACTCAGAGGGGGAATCAAGAGAGTCTGGCTGCCCAGGGCTGTTTCTAACAGGGTTTTGCATATTCCTGAGCACAGAAACTCCCCAGTCTCCCTGGGCAACCTGCTCCAGTATTGGATCACCTCATCGCAAAGAAGGTATTTTTTGCTTAAGTTGAATTTTCTGTAATTCAATTTGTGCTCATTGCCTCACATCCTGAAAAATCTCCTGCCTGATGTAGCTGGCAGTGCTCCTACTTGGAAGAAGGGAATCTCAGGGGAGGCTTCCTTTTTCTGCACAACTATGTGAAAGGAGCCTCAGCCGGGTGGGGTCAGGGACTTCTCCTAAGCAAAAGGATGAGAGGAAATCTCCTCAAGCTCTGCCGGGGGAGGTGCACCTGAAAATGTGGTCAGGAATAGGAACAGGGGTAGGAACAGGGACAGGAATAGGAGTAGGGATGGGGATGGGGATAGGGATAGGGATAGGGATAGGGATAGGGATAGGGATAGGGATAGGGATAGGGATAGGGATAGGCTGTCCAAGGAAGTGGTGAAGTCACCATCCCTGAGATCAAAGAACCTGAGGATGTGACTCCTGGGGACACAGGCTAGTGATGAACACAGAGGTTCTGGGCAAAATGTTGGGCTCCAGCTTGGAGGTCTTTTCCAGCCTTAAACATTCTGTGATTCTGTAGAAGCTGTAATTTACAATTCCATTTCACATTATGTTGTTCGTGGCCATGCCATAATTATGCTGTAAGTCATAATTAGATATTTCAGTGATGTCCTCATATGGCAATCCCGGCCTGGCCACTGGGAAAAGCTGTCATAAATAAGTAATTTTCTTAAGAATGATTTTAAATAATCAACAGGAATTATATCCCTGAAAAACCAGACAAGGAAATGCAGTTCTACAGTACCTAAGGCAGCATTAACAATTCCTATTGACTCACTTAGTGAGACGTAAAAGAAGCATGGGAAAAGACATTTTAGCAGGTTCTGTTTAATGGGACAAGGAGCTTTAAAATGAAACAGTAGAGAGTCAAACTAGATGCATGAAGGAAGTTTTTTACTGTAGGGTGGGCAAACACTGGCACAGGTTCCTCAGAGAGGCTGTGGATGTCCCATCCCTGGAAACACTCGGGGTCAGGTTGGATGTGACTCTGAGCCACCTCAAGGGGGCTTGGACTCGGTCCCCTCTAAAGGTCCCTTCCAGCCAAAGCTGTTCTATGATTCTTTGATTCTGTGAAGGTTAAATCTCCCCAAAATGCCCTATTGAAAGCCAAACACTGCATCCCTGATGCTGCCACCCGCAGTCCTGCTCACAGTCCATAAATCTTCCCTTCAAAATAAAATAAGGCATCCTCTTTGAAAATTCACCAGAATCTGGGAGCAATTTATGTTCATGCACTGGGGGAAAGTAGCATGTGTCCCTATTCACATGGAGATGACAGTGTGCTGGTTTCTTTCCATTCTTTTGTTGCTGTTTGTTTTTTCCTTTACAAAACAGCTGAGAAAGATTACAACAAGCACAGGCTGGAGTGCTCCTTAGCCAAACCTCATTGCTGGAAAAGAGAGGAAATGGCAACACTGTCGGTGTCCATGAGAAAGGAAACAATGATTTAAGAAAAGAAAGAGGAGTTGGATGCATGAGAAAGGAGAAGAAAACAAGATAAATGGTTGTGACCTTGGAGATATGGCTCCTGGGGATGAGGGAGAGGAAGGAGGTAAATGTCAGGGTAAGTCCCAGGATGGTTTGGGTTGGAAGGAGCATTACAGATCCAAAGTCCTGCTATGGACAGGGACACCTTCCTCTAGAACAGCAAAGGCCATGTCAGGAGGTTATTGCAGTCCCTGAGCACTGAAAAGTTCCTCTGAGTAAATATACCAAATTTGTCTTCAAAAAATAGTCAAATTCCCACTGCCCAGTTTCTAACCTTCCTGGGCAGATTCCTTCTTGGGATGTGGTCTGTCTTGGGGAAATGAATCCAAATCAATGAAAGGATTATTTGGTTAAAATTAGTATTTCTTGTACTCTGGGATACAGCCTCCACCACAGCAGCTCCATTGTAGATTTCCCTGTCTAAAATACTCATGAATTTTTTTTAACCATGCCTTTGCTGTTTCATGTTGACTTAGGGAATGTTTGGGTGAGTGGATGCCCTTAATTCCCTTACATTTAACCCACTTTTAAGTTCATTGAAACACTTTCAGGTTCATGGTTTTCTAACTTTAATTACTGCAGTGTATTCCTACTCTGTTGTAAAATCCAAACTGAACCATGAGTTATTTATAAACCCTTGTTTAACTGCACACAGAAATTCTTGAAAAGAAGACTAAAGCCTGCACATAGAGCATAATGGAATTGTTGCCTCACTATCACATATATTTTATATCAACTTCATAGCCCCAATGCAGTCTTCCCATGTTCTCACTTACCCTGATCACAAGTGGCATCTAATTCAGCACAGGACCATTCCTGGTTAGAGTTGTAGCTTTTTGCAGAGGCCATTTTTATAGCACCTCAAAATATTGAACAAATCTGCCCACGGCCTCCTCCAGCATCCTCCTCCTCTCCATCTGCGCCACTCCCTCCCTGTGCCCTATGGGCTCATGCAAAGGATCATGGTGGGAAACACTGCAAACAAACATTCCTCTGCAGCCTCCACCCTTGACACTCATGTTCTGGGTCAGCTCTTCAGCCCTCTGCAATCTTGTGCTGCTTTGGCAGCTCAGGGGAGAGCCAAGCCCCCGGTGTCATCTCTCCAAAAGCAGTGCTGGCTAAATGCAGACATTGCCATTACTCACTCAGCCCACACTCCCTTGTAGTCGATGCACATCAAGTCCACAGAGTCAATATTCAAGGCATGATTCATTTTCTTCTGAAGCAAACCTGTGGCAGTAGCAATGTGCTGCAACAAAACAATGAGCTGCTGAGCAGGGATTTGGGGTGATGGCACAGAAATAAAGCTTTGAAGGGTCCTTACCTCAAACCCAACCCATGGCTGGTGCAGGCTACTCAGGGTCCAAAAATGTTGAGTTAAAAGAAAAAAAACCATTTAAACAGAAGGTTTTTCGAAGAAACCTGCATTTCATGCTCATTCTCTGCCCCAGAATTTCCTTCCAGGGCTGGGAGAAGGTAGGGCAGATGTAAAACCTTTCCCCTGTGGAGCAGCTGCCTTACATTTGCAGAGGATGTTAACCTGCTGGCAGGCTGCTATCTGCCAGGATGTGTTTGTAGGTTGTTGTTATTCCATCAGCCTGCTGGAAGGAAATCAGATGGAGCACGCTGATATCTGGGGATGATCATTCAGACAGGTCCAGCTGCAATCTTTCTAATCACTGCTGTGTAGTTCTCTGTTTCACACAGGAAACAACCCAAGGACAGAAACTGCTGGATTCTCACACTGCCTCCTACCAGGGCTCCCTCCACATTTCAGGTAATCTGGTGACCATTTGTTTTATCTTCCTTGAGGAACAAAGATTCTGTGGAAGTCTGTTGTTGGCTTACTTGAAAAAAGTCTGAAAAAACCCCCTAACCCCAGATAAACAGCATTTACAAGAATCCATGTCCTGATCTGCTAAAAATGCATTTACGACACACCCTTTTAAATCTGTGCCGTTGGTCAAATAGTTTACATTTATTACGAATAGAAGCCCTGATTATATTTCTCCATGATTAAAAACGGACTGAGACCCAATATTTTAACAAATTTCAGCTGAACTCAGTGGCCTGAAACCAGCAGCTGACTTGGCAACTGAGC
>VRYO01002734.1:3297580-3316791 GCA_009812075.1 Sialia sialis | reverse complement strand
AAAATGATTGCAATAACCTGGAATCTGTTCTGCATCATAAAACTGGCTAAAAGAATGATGCTTATAATGAGCTTTTAGCATGTTGCCTCCCACAGCCTCATTTGAGTTTATCACTGCCTTGTTTCCTGCTGGACATGAGTCATCCCAGAAAGTCATCAAGCAAATCATTTCACTTTCCTCTCTAAATATCAATTAAAAGTTGTCTTGCCATCAGAATGCACCCCAAAGAGTACCCAGAAAGAAAGAAACTTTTACAGAGATGTGATTGCTACAACCAGCTCAAGTATTTTGCCTTTTACTTCATGGGAGTTGTGTTTTAATCCACATGTAGAGTGCTCCAAGTAAGCCATGACCTTCTTAATCCAAGCCTTACCAGGGAACCTCTTTCAGTCTAGTATGACATTGGTAGGTTCTCAAAACCAAGCAAGGTCACAGCAGATCATTTCCATTTGCCAAATACACCTTTCAACAGAATCCTGGGCCTGGACAGCAGCTGAAAAATGAGTTCACACTGGAGGTGTTCACACTGGAGGTGTGAACTGGATTTGTGCAGCTGCCAGAGACTCTGTCACTTCTGAGTGACAAGTGCATGTCAGGTGGTTTGCAAGGATTCTTCTGGCAAACAGATCATCCCTTCAGGTCTCCTGAAGTTTTGAAGCTTGCAGTGCCAGCTTCTGTGTATTTTGGGATCTTCTTCAAAAACAAAGATTTTTCCACTCAATGCTTTCTTTTCCTGTCATTTAATGACAGCCCCTTAGGAGTCTTCTCCTCAGTTTGGAGGCAGGTTAGAGCTTTCCACAGCGACTTTACACATTTTACAGCCTTTCTTCCTTAAACTGGGGGCAAGCTGTGCTTGTACATCAGTAGATAACAAATTTCTATCATGTCAGGATTGTGAAGCTGTTAAATTCCTTGTCTTTCTGGTGGTGTATGGGGGCAAAGAACTGAGGGAACCACATGCGGTCAATTGCCCTTGATGGTCTTCAGGTAATTAGCCATGACTGAAGTCAATGATTCAAACTCAAAGCTGATGTGGAGAGCTTCCCTCCTCAGATTTTCTGTCACCTTTTCCAGGTTATGTGACTTGTTTTTCAGTTTTTTTGGTTTTATGTTTGTTTGTTTGTTTGTGATAGAGTATGTTTTTTTTCTCTGACTTGGACATGAACGTTTGGGTAACATTTCTTAGATCTTGGCATTAAAAGCTTTTCTCATACATGATGAGTGAACAGTTCTGATACCCTTATTAATGCTCATGGTTGATGCATTTTTCAGTGTCTAGCCAGGGTTTTCTCCAGTGGGGCTCTCCATGTTCAGCTGTGTGTGCACATCACATTTTCAGGAAAGGCACTGAGATCCCTAAGCTGGAAGAAATCAAGACAGAACCCAACTTGATGTGATAACTCAGCCACCACACCCCAGCACCCCAGCTAATTAGTTCCACAGAGGAGCAGGATTAATTAGCTCAGACACAACATCAGCCTAGTTAAACTTTAGAGTTTGGGCAGCTCCAGGCAGTGTGACAGCACCTTGTGCTGCACTCCAGCAGTGTGGAACACAGGCACCAGGACATCCCCTTGCTCAGGAGACCAGTGGGTGCTTTGCATAATTGAATTTATAGCAGACCTAACAGTCTAGCGAGTCAGGGAGCCAAATAAAACAGAGTGGGCTGGCAGTATTAATTCATGGGTGTTCTGGATTAACTGAGAGATTTTTGCAGCTCTTTAATGGCACAAAATGATAAAAGAACCACAATCAGAGCAGTAAAATTTTATGTGTTAATAACTTTTTAAAACACTAAAAGGGAAGGAGCTATGTAATGAGCCACGTTATCCTTTTGTGTCTGATATCTAAGTACTTATAGAAGACATAAATCTGACTCTGGCATCCTTACAGTTTGGCAAAGAATGGGAAAACAGAAGTGTTTAAGAGGAAATTGAAGCTGGACAAATCAAACCAGAAATGAGAACACATAATACAGCGGGGTGAGAGGGATCATTAGTAAAATCTTCATGGAGATAATCTTTCAATCAAGATTGGTTTCAGAAAAATGGGTAAAATGAGTGGTGGGGTGGAATTTTGGGCTGTTACAGAGGTTGGTGTTTGGCTCACAGAGCCAGGGGTGGCAGCAGGGTTGGGATGAAGAGCCTGAAGGAGCTGAGGCAGGCAGTGCTTGGTTGTGCAGGGAACAGAAACTCCTGAATGAACAGCATGAGAAATTTCCCCTCCTGTGCTGGCAGGATTTGCTGCTTGCAGTTTGGAGAGTCTGTGCACCTCCACCAGGCAAGAAAAATTTGACTTACAGTGTACCAGCTGAAGTCTCAAATTAATGAGCCAATTAAAGTTCTATCATCACCTGAGCAGTGGTTACTGATGAGATGCACTCTGTCAGCCACGTGGCACATGTAATGAACTGTCTTGTAACTTAAACTCACTGAGATAATTTTAATATATTTCACTTAGCTCTTGTGAAAAGGCCAAGCACCCGTAAAAAGAGTTCAGCTTTCAGGCCTTCGTGTTTCCTGCAGGCTGATGTGGTGCATATGGGCCATTACAACAACTTAGTTATCTTGCCAAATTGTGATAATTAGAACCCAAAACTGAATCCTGAAGAGAAAATTATTCTCTGCTCTTTAAGAGTTTGGTTTATAGTGAGGCCTCTGCATGTAATGTCATTCTCTGCTTCACAGCTGGGCTGAAAAACACGGGGGAATTTTGCCTTTGCCTGAAATGTGTGGGTGCATAAGACAGAATTTCTGTCATGTACTCAGTCACAGACCTCAGAATCAGAGAATTATAGAATATATTTATTTTAACAGCATACTGCACTTTGCACCTCTGCCTGTCCAAGGTATGTCCTACTTTTGAATTAGTAATGTCAAAACTTAACTGAAACACCTCTAAAAAAGAAAAGTGTTCACAATTAAGTCCATCATTATGATAATTTTATGTACATCTCTCCCTGCAGAACCTCCATGCAGTGCCAACCCTAATGTAACATTTAACAATAATATAAAAACATAATGGGTCGAATTCCCTACAGCAGAAAATTAATCCAGTGCTGCTGATTTCAGTGGAGAAATGCCAGTTCTTAAAAGCTAAGGAGCTGCTGTTTTCACAGGGCTCATTTTAATGATTAATAAGATCCCAGATTGGTATTTGTTGTTGTTTGAAGCGATCAGTGCCTGATATCCTCACATTATTATTTAATTCAAGCATCAAAACCATTATCACTTAATTTGGACGAGTGTGTGTGCATAAAACCCAAGCCTCACAAAGCCTATTTGGGATAATCCTATCAGCTGGCAGCCAAGAATTGACTGATTTGTCACCCAGTATGAAGCTGGAATCTCTCTTTCTTTCTTTTCCTGCCTTTATGGGGATGTGTTGCATTGTTACAGCCAGATTTTATCCAGCACTGGAATTAAAGGGAGTCTCAGAGAAGATAATTAACTGCACACAATGAGCAGGGCAAGGGAAGGATGATGGAGGGTTTGTAGCAAAGGAAGATGTGTCTGTCACCATCCCTGTTAAATGCACAGGATACACAGCCTGGTGTTCTTCCAAATTCCCTGCTTGAAGCAGAAAAAATTGGGACAGCTGGGCATGGAAAAGGAGCTGGTTTATAGGAGTATTTAGAAGGTGTTGATGGAGATTTAGCAAATGGACTTTAGCTGCTGAGGCAATATTCTCTGGCGTTGTGGAGTCCTTCAGAAGTAACAAAGGTGCTGGCCACTCTGTGTGATCCAATGAGAGCCTGATTCTCATGGTTTGGATCCTTAAACTTGAAACCCAGCACAGCCCAGATGTAAAAGAGAGCACAGGCACTGCTCCTGAGGACTGCCAAGCTCTCCTGGTGTGCCACTGCCTCCCTCTGCTGCTCTGACACCAAGGCAGGGTTATCCTGCTCTGCTCCACCCCAGGGCAAAATTTGGTGAGCAGCATGTGCCCCTGGCTCCTGCAGCTTTCTTTCCCAGAACACACCCAGGAGATCTCTTCCCTCTTGTGCACAGGGTCAGGAGCCATGGGCTGGAGGATGGAGCAGGGAAAGCTGCAGAGCAGCTCACAGAAGATTTTCCTGTGGCTAGGAGGAGGTGAACATGGAATATTGAAGCACAGAGAGTGTGCAGAGGGGTATTGAGGAGGAAAGGTGCTGTTCCAGCCACCTCCTGTTTGTTCTCTCTGCTCTGCATCCTAATCACTCCCCAGGTTCCACAGGGAGAGAACAGACAAAGAAATCCACACAAAACCTGTCTCTAATTAGTGCTGAGCAGATCTGTAGGAGTGTAGTAACAAGTACAGAAAAACATTAAAAAAGGAAAAAAAACCCTTCACAACAAAACCACCCACAATGTTTTCTTCTTTTATTAGTACATTATACTGCATCTCTGAATCCTAAGGATAAAGTAAAGCGTCTTGAAATAAACCCCAAGACTCTGATCTTTTCCCTTTATTTTTTTTTCACCAAACTGTCTTTTCTGTCTAGAAGATATAATGATTTTTGACAGTGTGCTTAAAGCTTAAGGGCTGTGTGCTCTTCCTTAGAGTCAAGCACAGTGCAAAGGGCAGGGATCTGCAGGGATCACATGGACAAGGAGGAAAGAAAACATAATTTTCACTCCTCTGGATTTTCAACACTTTTCATAGAGAGAAGAAAGCCAGGGCAACCCCTGAGAAGCATGGAAAATTCTGAATTTGGAGGTTTCTAATGGGATTTGGATGCTAGGAAATAGCTATAAGTGAGCTGTACATAAGCTGCAAAATGAATCCTGAACAACCCATTCCTTCCAGTCACCCTCCACAGATGCAGAAATCCAGTGAAACTGGGATTTTGTCTAAAAAAATCATGCAGATTTATCTGGAAGGAAAAATTATTGGCCACAGGAAGAGCAAAAATTTATAGGATTATTTTCATAATAAGCAGAGATGTATAAAACTCAGTTTTCTGAGTCACTTTCTACTTCACTGTGTCCATTCCCATAAAAACTTTCAAGACAAGCAAAAACTGCTGGTGCACCTGTGAGAACCTGTATTTAAAGGATAGAAATCTTCCCTCAAAATATAAATCATTTTTCCCTCTGTAGAAGTACAACCTTCCAGTCTGACCCCATGATTAAATGTCTCCCATAAAGTGAGATATCTGCATTGTTGATGATACAGCTCAGCAGGAGCTGAATTTCTTGCTATGAGTAACACAGAGAAACAGATGATTCCCTTGACTTATTGCAGACACTTATTTCAACATGAGATTAATCATCCCCAACAAATCCTTACTTCCCAGTGGTTCTGAAAGAGTTGAGAGAAACAACCAAGGTACAGATATCTACACAGTACCTTCAGAGAAATCATATTCTTGGTTCTTTTCAGACTATTCTTTGTTCTCTAAGACCAACTGATATTCTGGGTCATAACAGCATTATCATAATAATGATTATTATTCTCCAAGATTAAAAGGAATGAATAATGAAATTCCTAATACATTTCCATAAATCCCTGTGTAAGTCGCTTTAGGGCTCAGTGGACCAATATTTTTTTGCAGAAATAAAAAAAAAAATAGTGCATTATTGTCATGGTTTCTTGGAACCTTTTTCTTTAGATCTTGGGAGGTTTGGTGTTGTTGTTTCCCTTGTACCAAAAGGAACCTGTACAGCTTTTTTTTTTTTTTCATCCCTTCAATATAACTCAGGTTTGAGGAGAGCTTTTCCTGCTGGTTTACTCTTGTATAACTGGAAGCAGAATTAGGTCCACAGCAGGTGAGCCATCTAAGGCAGGAATAGTAAATTGAATTGGAAGAACACAGCAATATTTTAAACTCTGTGTCTTCTGTGGCTGCAGAGAAGTCAACACAAACTGGATGATGTGCAGACTGCTGGGAATGGAGGATTCACACGGCTTGAAAGCACACAGACTTCTCAGAGTGATTGTGAACTTCCCCTAAAAGTGCAGTTTTTGTACAAATAACAGCCCTGCATGCTTGGCACCTGAACGAGTCTTTGTTTCCAGCAGAGAAACCGTGGGTTTATGGCCTGAGAATGACAATAGGAATGTGTTTATAGCTAGGGTCACAGCTGGGGATGATTATTACTTTTTTCTTTGTCAAAAGGAAATGCTACAGGCAGCTAAATGTGCTTTCAGGCTGATTTGAGGGAGCATTCTTGGTACAAAGTCCTCTCTTGCTCTCTCTGCTTTGATTTTCCTTTGCCAGACCCAGGTTTACTGCAAACCCATCATGTGTTTGTTCTGACAGGAAACCTTGCAATATTTGCATGATTTGTCTGTTGAGGAGGCTGGAGAGATATCAGGGTTAAGGTTTGGAGGATTAGGGATTATTATCATTCCTCTGAAAATTTACCTCAGTACCTGTGCATAGAAATGGGCAGTCAGAGAGATTGAGCTGTGTTTTGGAGATTTTTTCTCTCCTTAGAATGTAAAATCTGAAAGTGCTGGGAAAATCTGCTGGAACCAGGCACCAGTGCTGGCTCACCAGCTTGGGGTGGTGACAATCTGCTTTAATACCCCAGGCTGTGGGAAACCCTCATCTGTGGGAAATAGAAAAGGTATAAAATTCTCAGAAAGCTGTGTGAAAGCAAATCTCAGGATGGAGAAGTATAAGGATGCTGAAGATGCAAAGACAAGAAACAATAGAGCTGTGAGCTGTGTAAAAATAAGACTCAAGAAAATATGTTAAGCAAAATAACAGAAATATTTAAGGTTAAAAATGAAGATTTATCATCATCTTAAGCTATTACAAGCAAGCAATGTTCAAAGCATGATGTTCGTGTGGCTTTATTAACTGGCCTGAGCAAATGCTTGTCAGCTTTTAATATCCTGCTATTGGCTAGAAAGTTGTTAAAAAACTGTAACAGAAAGTACAGTAATTTCACGATTATAAGCCACACCTTTCTCATTGAAGAATCCAGCCTACCCCAGTAGTGTGGCTAATCATCAGGTACAGCTTATTTATGGACAAATCCCAGGGAAATGCCAACCCGGAAGTGAGAGCCGGCCGGGGAGGGCGCCTGGGGCTGCCTTTAAAGGCTTGGCTGGTCTATGAAAACTGTTTGCAACTTGAGCACCTGACACCAAACCCTGCACTGGCACAATTCTGTAACTAACTTGTTACTTTGTCGCACATGGATCCTTGCTTTAAAAAAAAAAAAAAAAAGAAAAAAATCAAAAAATCAAAAAACAAATGTGGCTTATATTCAGGTGCGGCTTATATATGGGCAAATCCCGTGGTCTGCCCGGCTACCCGGATGTGCAGCTTATAATCAGGTGCGGTTTATAATTGTGAAGTTACTGTATTTTGTCTGCTGCTCTTAGCAGCTGAAGGTGTTCCATCTCCCTTGCTTGGCTCTGTAAAATGAGGCTGGTGATTGTGATGGAATAAAGCCTTGAGACAGCTGCTCCAGCATTCCCATCCTGTTGTTTGTGCACATGAATATATGTAAATATAATAGAAAAAATCTCAGGAAATCCTAACACTCGCCACAGCAAAAGATGCTCTAAAAAAGACATTTTGTGGCAGCATCTCCTGTCTGCAAGCCAAGCCCAAAGGAAAGCATTTTTCACTGTCCAAGGTTCACCTCCCCTTCCAAGCCCAGTCATCTCGATGGGAACCTCAGCAAATGGCTGCTCTCAGCCTTTGCATGGACACGAATGCATGGCTAAACATCATCTTTTTTAATTAATACAGTCCATCCCTCCATTCTCCCATCGACTTGGGGAGCTGAGATGTAATCTGATTTCATTCCTGTAACATAATCTTGTTTGGTTTTATAGTACTTCCCCCTGCTCATATTAAAATCCTATTCATTTATGTGTATGCAGTGAGAGATGGATGTGCAGTTGTGGGTGCACTGGACATGTGGAGCAGCTGGTGGATAAAGAAAAGCTGAAATCCAGTAATTCAGGGGGGCTGAAATTATTTAAGGCTGGCAAAACCTCCAGAAAGTGTCTGATACATCTTTCAGAAATGTAGTCACAAAATTCCCCACTCCAAGGCAGCTCCAGGAGCTTTGTTCAGTTTGTCTTGCCTGACTACAAGCAACACTCTTTACATGTAACTCTAATTTCATAAGGTGGCCTTGAAGAGCCAGGGAGCCTCATGTTTCAGACTGAATCAGTTGGTGAACATCCAAATTGTAAATACAGGCTGGTGCCTGACCATTTATAGACAAGTGCAATGTAAACATCTTCAGCTGAGATTCCCCCTAGCATCAGAAGGGAGAAATAAGTTTTATTGGGAACATATCAAGTCATCAAAAGGATAGACATTGCTAATGCATCAACCATGCTTAAAAGGGTTTGTCTCCTCCTGATTGCAAATTGTTCCTAGATCCCTGCACTGCAGAAATAAAGGAGCTGCTGAAATCAATTGAGAACAACTCATGGCTGGAACTGGCTCTGTGGGGTGCAGGAGCAGCTCCTCACAGGAGCCACCTCTGTATTCACCCCCTGCAAACCCAGCAGTGGTAAAGAGGGATTTGGATGCCCAGTACGATTTTAAATGGCTTCATGTGGAGCTTCCCCACCCCTGAGGGAGCAAAAAGCAGGTGTAGCTCACCATGGATCCCATAGGGAGGGGTAATCTTCAGGCCCTAGACATTATTGGAGAAAAAAATAAAAATCCACCTGACATGTCCCAGAAGAAACCCAAATACAACTTTAATTTTGCAAAACAGTCAATTTCTTTCTGGAAATAATAGGTCCTTACATGGGAAATTCACATGTAAATACCAGAACTAGGCAATTAAGTCAATTAATACCCTATCATGGTATGAAGTTATAACCTGGGATCTGTATCAGCACTTCATGGATATTCCAGCTCAGATGGGAAACACATCATTTCAAGTATGATATAAAAGTACAGGGAAGGATCTTGTTTTGGCCCTAAAATACTTGAAATGAGATGACAAGATAAAGGATGTCAGAGGTGAAGAGCCTTCTTTTTCTGAAGCAGATTAGGAACAAAATCATCTCAGCCATCAGACTTCTGGAGTTTTCCTCTCCCAGGGGGTCACATTGCCTTCCTACCCTGTGTGTGCTCAAAAGACAGCAATGGGCAATGAACTCAATTACTGTAATTAAAACCAGAGCCAGCTCCCACTCCCTGCCCCTTGAGGAAATGCCTGGACTTTACTCCCATGGAATTGTTTGAATACACTAAAATAGTGTGGCATAGATGATATTAAAGTCCTGATTAACCAGAGACAGAGGCAAAGACAGAGACACACAGAGGTCAGGGATGCTGCTCTGTGTCTGAGCAGAACCACAGATTCAGCTTCAGGGTCATCCCCTGTTTATAGAGAAAAAGCTTTAAGTCTGGTTTTATACACAGATTATCTCAGTTCCTAGATGTGCTGACCCTTTCAAAGTCAGCAGGATGAGAACAGCTCAGCCTGGGACTGAGGGCATGCAAACACAGGTAGAGAAATGATGATATCATTATATCATCTGTAGGAAATGTTACTTCTTGCCTTCTCAAAGCTGAGCAAAAGATAACAGAATTATTATTATTTTTAAGATTTATATTTAAGACTAGCAAAAATCGTTCATACCTCCTCACTTTCCCTCCCTACAAACAAATTCTGACTGAAATCACTTTCTTTGGGTTAATCAGTTTCCTTAACATTATTACAATCAAGAAAAAAAACAAAACTCACCCCCCCGCTCCCCAACAAAATCTGCTGATTAAGTATTTACATGAGATGCTGCCTGTGCTGCTTGATTTCCAGTAAGCATTTTGTCTCAAAGACAATTCTTTAAAAATATGTCTTAGATGAGATTATTTAAAATAAAATAGCCAATGAAGGCTTTTTTTCTCCCTAAACTAAAAAGCCCACAGCTGTTTTCTGTACTGCTGCAGTGAACAGCAAGCAAAAATGCAGCTGTTGAATCAGTTGCAGATCAGCGTGGCAGGCCTAAGTACAGCTAGTTGTGCTTGTCTTGCAATTAATGTCAAGTGAAAGGAGGTGACAGTAATTGGGGTTGTCGGGAAATGAGCTCTCCTGAGAAGGGAGCAGCTCTGTGAACAGAGAAATGCAGCACTGGGTGGATTGGGAGCTTCATGTGTCAAGGAAAAAAATCCAGATTCAGGAGTAAGGGGTGACATTATGCAGTTAATGAAATACACATCTGAGGAATCCCTCTGAAATATTCAGCTGGAGCCATCCTTAGATTATTTCTGGGAAGGCAAAGAATCCTGTCTGCTGATATCCCATAATATCTAGGGATGGCATTTTCCATATTATTTTAGTTATGGGATTTCACCTGGAATTAAGGCTCACTAAAATGAGTCCATCACGCAAAATGATCCACATAAACAACTTTTTCTGAAGTTCTGAGTCATATTCATTGCCTCTCACCTTTGTCTCCCTGGATGAAAATCAATTGATGGAGTGAGGTATCAGAGCTGAGCATCCCCGTGCAGGTCTGGGAGCAAACCACACAGGCAGGGCAGGGCTGCCTGCTGCTGTCGGTGGGATTCAGAGTGATTCAGCTCCTCAGAGATGTGTTTTGAGGCAAGTACTGGATTTTTTCACAAGGGAGAAAATCACAATCTCTGTTGTCCTCAGAAAGTCCCTCGAGATGCTCAGAGGTATCCAGATATCCATGTAGGGTTGATAGATAGAAAAATCATAAATTCAGGGAAGGATTTGGGTTGGAAGGCACCTTAAAAACATCCTGTTCTACTCCTGTTATGGGCAGGGACACTTTCTACTAGACCAGGTTGCTCCAAGCCCCATTCATGCTGGCCAGGAAAACTTCCAGGCATGGGGCAGCCAAAATATCTCCAGGAAAGTTTCAGTGTCTCACCACTGTGATTCCATGATTCTGTGATTCTATAACTCTATGATTCTATGATTCTGTGATTGTATAACTCTGTGACTCTGTGATTCTGTGATTCTATTCTTCTATAATTCTGTGACTCTATGATTATACAATTCTATGATTCTACAATTCTATAACTCTTTGACTCTGTGACTCTATGATTCTATTATTCCATTATTCCATGATCCTATGATTCTCTAAGTCTATGACTCTATTACTCCGTGACTCTATGATTCTGTAATTCTGTGACTCTATGATTCTACAACTCTATGATTCTGTAACTCTTTGACTCTGTGATTCTCTGAGTCTGTGAGTCTGTGATTCTGTGATTCTATAACTCTATGATTCTGTGATTCTGTAACTCTTTGATTCTTTGATTCTGTGTGAGATACCAGAGAGCTTCTGAGGATCTCTGTTAGGGCAGGCTATATTTAAAATCATTTTGTATTTGTAATTATATTAAGGCCATTATATCCTTATCAAGATCCCAGATGCTGATGTTCAATGGCAAGGAACTGATAATTACTGAAAGAAAGCATCCCTGGTATGTTCTGAGATATATGCAAATGAATATGGAAATGAGAAGGCCTGGGTTAAAAGGGTTCTATTTGAAGAATGTTTCTGCCTGAATTTTTGAGACAACTTTCAAAGTTTTTGGTCAAATTTCCTGTTAAACTAAAAATGTACATAAAAAGGGGAAGAAAAAACTTCTAAACATTTCTCTTTCTAAAAATGCTTTCACTTTTTTAATCACAAAGTTTTTAACTGCTGCTTCTTGATTTTTTCCAAAACAAGTCTGTCATTCTGAGCAATAATTTCAGTGAGAATAATGAGAGCTGGAGCTTGAAGCATTAACACATGTTAAGTGAGACTTCTCTAATTTTAACCTGATCATACAATGCACGAATTTGATAGGTCTGAATAAATGAGAGACCATTTGATCTTTATTAATACACTCTATTAACAGCAATGGCACTTCTCTCTAATGTACTGGTGATCAAGTGAGGTTTTTAAATAGTGTTCAAGTGCGCACAGATGGATGCAGATGGTGCATGAAGCAATTCTGAGTTCATCAATCAACAGCTTCAAGTGTGTTTCATACACAAGAAAATGCACATTGCTGAGGATGCCTTTGGATTACCACAATTATGCACTAAACTGAAGATTCCCAGGACGGCTCCTGTTTTGCAAAGACTGAGTCAATCAGCCAGAACTGTTTCCTGTGTCATTTAGGATTGCTGTGAAATTCTCCATCTGGACCAAACAGAGGGAAAAATATGAAACAGAAAAAGAAATTGATGTCCTTACTTCCCTTATACCACAGAAGGGAATAGAAAAAGTGAAAGGTGGAATATCTACAAATGAAACAGTGAAGGAGTGACAGTAAAGATCCACTTAGAAATGGAAGGAGAGGGTGAAAATGAGTTGTGGAGGTCAGAAATCTGACTGTATTCATTCATAAATGCCACATGGCATTAAGCCCTGTCAGGGAAGGTTTAGGGGGGATATTAGGAAAAGTTTTTTTACCCAGAGGGTGGCCACGCCCTGGAAAATCTCCCAAGGCAGGTGGTCACAGCACCAAGCCTGGCAGAGATCAAGAAGCACTTGGACAGCTCTCAGGCACAGGGTGGGGTTGTTCAAGTTTTCCTGTGCAGAGCCAGGGTTGGGCTCAGTGATCCTTGTGGGTCCCTTCCAGCTCAGGATATTCTGTGATTCCTTGATTCTGTTATGCTCAGGCAGGGCAGACATCACAGTCAGTAACAGGGTACGTACAGATACACAAGAGCATGGTGCTACTGATAATTTTTCCATCTTTTACCTTCTATTTCAGGACAGGAGGAACGTTCCGATGTGATGAGTCCCATGTAGAGTCCTCTTATTACTGGTATGCTGACAGAATTGCCCTGGAGAATTTCTTACAGGTGTGATCATAGACTCACAGAATCATGAAATCATAGAAGAGTCATAGAATCATGGACTGACCTGAGTTGGGAGGGACCTTAAAGATCATCCAGTGTCACCCCCTGATGGCAGGGACACCTTCCACTATCCCAGGTAATCCAAGCCCCAGTGTCCAACTTCCAGGGATCCAGGGGCAGCCACAGCTTCTCTGGGCACCCTGTGCCAGGTTCCCACCCTCACAGGGAAGAATTTTTTTCTAACATCCAATCTTAACCTCCTCTCTGTCTGTTTGAAGCCATTCCCCCTTGTCTTTTCACTCCAAGCTCTCCTAAGCTGTCCCTCTCCCTGTTCCTTGCAGGGTCCCTTCAGGCATTGCAAAGCCACGGTGAGATCACCCCCAAGCCTTTTCCAGGCTGAACAATCCCAATTCCCTCAGCCTTTCCTCCCAGCAGAGCTGCTCCATCCCTCTGACCACCCTGGTGCCTCCTCTGGAGTCTCTCCAGCAGCTCCAGCTCCTCCCTGTGCTGGGGACCCCAGAGAGCTGGTGATACAAACTGTGCATCCAAGGAGAAAATCAAGGGGGAGGAATTTACTGCTCTTACAGAGCATTGACCCTGCTCCTTGCCTGTGATGGTGGAGTCTCTAGAGCCTGAGATCACCACCTCAGTCTTTATTTTTCAGCTCAAGTACCGAAGAAAGAGGCAGAAGCTGTTTTCTGAGGTTTCTGAGGTGGTTTATTCTTTCTTATCTAAGGAATTCTTTCCGTTCAGCAGGTCAGTCCGAGGCACACTGCCCGCCCTCGGGGCAGGCATTATCTTTTATACTATAAACTATCTAAATGCTGTTTACAATTACTTTCCAATAGAGATCACCTTCATTGCACTGTCCAGCTTCACTTCAAACCAATCCAAAACTGCCATCCTAACCCAAAAGACGGATGCCATGAAGAAGGAGAAAGAAGGATATGCCACGCCCAAACTCCTCCATCTTGACTCCTGACCCTTAATAAAAACAATTTTAAAAATCTGCTTATTTACCTTATAACAATCTAACTTCTGCCCTACTTATTTTTTGTGACTTGTAATTCTTCATGTAAGGATGGTAGTTTTTTCCCAAGGGCTGAAATCGAATCCAGAGGGTTCCTGGGCTTTGTGCCAAGATTTCTGTGCCCCTTGCCTGGGTTTCCAGCTATCCAGGGAAGCCAGGGGGATGTCCTGGATTCCCACACTTGCCTTTGGGATAAATGTTGCATCCCTGAGGAGCTGATGTCCAGCTCATGATAATAATGAATAATGAATAATGAGAATAAATGCTCTTTCCAGAGGGAAATACGATAGGTATCAGTGATCCAAGAGATTCCAGCCTCTCCAGCACTGCACCTGCAGCGGATCTCTCATCCCAAAGGGAATCTCCATCAGGCCAGACTGCTGTGGGGAGGAGAGGAGCCTGCATCACTGACCCGACCTTTATTCCTTGCTGCTGTTTGCTCTCAAGAAGGAAATGCAGGACAGAGATCTTCAGTGTCCAAGCAGAAAGGTTAAAGGGAAACAATGGACCGTAAATTTGGATGTGGAATTGAAACACAGCAGCTGAAAAGGAAACATGTACTTAGATGTTGAGGCACAGACAAGGAAAATATGTCAGATTTGAAAAAGATACAGGGCAGATTGAGAAATCCAGAGCAGTGAAAGCCAGCACTTAAAAGAACAAAATTCAGAAACAAACATAATGTAGCCATACCAGAATCATGGAATAATTTGGATTATGGAAGTTGTTTTTGCCCTGAAATGTATCCAAATTTGTAAATCTCTGAATTCAACCTCTTTTTCTCAGCTTGAAAAATTGTTTACCCAGCAAGTCTTTGCAGGGCATGTGCACTTTGCTAATGGCTTATTTTAGATCTGGACAACTTTTTGATCACCTTTACATTTCCAAAATGAAACCCAGCATTGGGTAAAACCCAAATTTCTCTTTGTGATTTTTCAAAGAGATTTGTCCCCAAGGCTTTTGATTTATGTCATTAACTTCATGAATTTAGTGGTTTTTTACTCCTGAATTTTTGTTCCAGGCTTAAAGAATCTCCTGGATGCTGGTATTCGAGATCTTTGAGGGACAAATAAAGGACTAGAAAAGAGAGAGAAATTAAAGAAGATGAAAAAACATATTGTAGGGAATTGCGTTTATGAGAGGGCAATTACATGTGAATTTCCCATGTGAATACATGATGAATTAAAAAAGAATTCAAATTTCAGCAAGTATTTCAACTCTCTACATCAAGCTTTTTCATTCTGGGATTCACAAGTGATATGAATTTTCAAATTTATCTCCTGAATTTTCCTGCAGTATTCTGGGAATATTTAGGTTAGACAAGAGGTTGCAATTCAAGACCATTACTGCTAAGAAGCACTTTCCACAATTTCACATTTTCTCCATAAACAAGATAAATTCTGCTTAAATTTTCTCCATAAACAGGATAAATCCTGTCTTTGGAGACAAGACTGAATTAAATGACACATCCACAAGTATTGTGCAGGTTTTCTAACTCTATGTGTCATTTTAAGCACCAACAGACAGATTTTAAGGCAGAGAACAATTTATCTGCTGGGTGCTCCCCAGGAGGCCCGAGGAGGGAGTGAGACACTCACAGGGGAAGAACCTTTTTGGAAATCAGTTATTCACAAGAAAAACTTCGGGTTTGGTGTGGATTCACCCATACTTGGAATTTATGTGAAGGGATTAGGGTTATATTATATTAGCAAGTAAAATTCAGTGGGCATTTCTTCTTTTTTGTCCCTCACTGACACCTCCCACCATCCCATACCCCTGAACTCTCCACTCTCCATAGAGAGAAATCCCCAAAACTCACAGAGTGTTCCTGCTGCAGCCTGGTTTGTCTGTCTGCTACATTAATCCATCAGGACATTAAGGCTGAGATTCATCTTCAGATCTCCACAGAGTAAAAGTTTTGAGCTGCAGTGTAATCATCTGGATTTCAATTATTGCCTCAGCAGAACCATTTCAGGTTATGACTAGTCTGATATTAGACATTTATTGTCTACTGTTTATTGTCTACTATGACATTTATGTATTGTAAAAACATCAATAGCACAGGCCAGATCCTCACTGACTGTAAATTCATATCCAGGTGAAAAGCTGGAGCCAGATATTCCCTAAATCCCTTCCAAACCAAGCTGCTTTATCATTCTATGGTGATGACCTCTCCAGTGGAATATGGCTCAATTTATCCAACTCAATTCATTAAAATCCCGGGTTTTTTTTGTTTTTTTTTTTTTTTTTTCTTTCCCACCACTGGTTTAAACCACAAAGTACTCACCTCACCTTTTCCTGTAGTTTTATTTTGTTTTTTACCACTGCAGGCTGCTTGTCAAAGGACAGCATTCCACTCTAACCCAAGAATTAGTCAGGCACAAATAAATTCCTCATGAGAAAGCTTTGAGCTAATTTATCAAAATCTTCACTGAGGCAATTGTGGAGCTGTTATCTCTGCTGATTCAGCTATGGATAAGAAGTTTTGGCAGAGGAATTATAACAAGAAGCTCCAGAGTGGAACTTTTTTTTTTTCTTTCAGCACCTACTTATAGGAAAGAGGATGGAACAACTCCCTGTATTATCCAGCCAGTGGAACTACAGGGTTTAAAAAATCTGAGCATAAGCCCTTTATTTTTATCCTTTTAAATATTTTGTTTTAGTTCCTCATAATTTCTTTCATATTTTACTTTTCATTCAGAAGATGAATCTTCTCCATTCGTTGCTTGAAGAAAATGATACTGAGCCATCCTCAATATACACAGAATATCCCAAAAAAACCTAAACAAGACAGTAATGTATGAATCAAGAAAGAATAGCAGAATGGGTGCTGTGCTTCTCAAGGGTTCCTAATCACAAATAGGGGATATATTAATCTTGCAAATTTTTAAGTCCTTTATTTTTTGAGTCCTCAGTCATTCTCTTTAAGTTTGCTAGTTTTTTAGACAATTTCCTCTGGATTTCTCTTTTTTTTTGTGAGTAAAATGCTCCTATGGGCAACCTGTGCCAGGGTCTCACCACCCTCAAGGGGAAGAATTTCTTCCTAAAATCCTATAAATTCTCGATTGTAAGGAGTTTTTTCTTTCCTCACTTGCTGCACTGAACAGGTCCCACTGAGATGTCAGACATTCCACATGTTTTATGCTCAGGTTTGGGTGCTAGCAATCCTGTTTCAGACACTCCTGAGAGATTTATGCCACCACTTCTGCATTTATTTATCCATGAGAGGAATCAGATCTGATCAGACGCTGTTCATTGCTTCGCTGGTGCATCATCCTGGGTTATTCTGATTGTAAATTCTAATGATGTCGTTTTTCAGATGCAGTGGAAAGTGAACTGGCTTTTTGAGAATTACTAATACCCTCTTTTTTTTTGATCTGCTCTTTTGTTGTTGTTGTTGTTGTTTCATTTTGTTTTGTAGTTCTTGAAACATGATTAAGATCCCCACTTTTAAATGTGTTTTCTGCTGATGAACTGTTTGTGCATGACTAACTTTAATCTTCTGAAGTGCATTTCCTGTGGGTTCTGGTAATCTAAACACTGTAGGCCTTGAAGAAAACCAGTCAGCCTCTTCTTCCAATCAGTAGTAAATTCTGAAACTCAGTTTTTCAGTTTGAGCTGTGCCAAGTCTGGATAAACTCCCCAAATCCCTTCTCTTCCAGAAGCCTCATAACCCACAGCCCGTGGTTATCTCTGTGTGATTTGGCCCAGTTTGGTGCAGCAGATGCTGGGAACAGAATTTTGAGCTCAGTGAGGAGATCTGTGTGTTAAAGCCACATGAGAAAAGTTAAATTTTTGAGCCAGTGGTACGTAGGACTGAAAAGACTGGACATGAGGAGATATTAAAACCATGGGAATAACAGAGAAGTGAATTATGGCAAACCAACAAAGGGGCAAACAGGCCTGGCCAGCAGAGATGATCTGGATGATATTTTTAGGGTGATGCATGCATTAATCTTTCACTTGGTAGAGAATGGATCCACAGTAGGTGTCGGCCAATAAATATTTGCCTTTCTCTTCTTGACGCTCTGCTCACACGCTGCATTTGTGCATGGTAGGAAATACCCAACAATCCTGATCTGCTGAGCTGGGATTTGGGGATGATGGAAGCCTCATGCCAGGCAGCAGCATCATGAACAACAACTGTGTTGGAAAGGTCAGAACAAAGGAAAAAATAAAAAAAAAATAATGGTTTTAATGGATTTAAACTGAAAATGAATAGATTTAGATTAGAGATTAGGAAGAAATTGTTCCCAGTGAGGATGATGAGGTCCCAGCACAGATTTTCCTGAGAATTTTGTGGCTGCCCCTGGATCTCTGGAAGCATCCAAGGCCAAGCTGGACAGAGCTTGGATCACCTGGGACAGTGGAAATTGTCCCTGCCATGGCAGGGAATTGAAATGTGCTGATCTTTAAGGTCCCTTCCAACCCAATCCATTCCATGTTTCCATGGATATTTGCAGGGATGACTGCCTCAGGTGTTTTTCTCTGACAAGGAGGCTTTTTTGAGTGATTTTTTTTTTTTGATTGACAGTTTATAATCTTCAATAAGAAGCACAACCCTGAGAATCTGTGGCCCTCTTGAAAAGATGAAGTTCATTTTGCAGAACAGCCCACATTTTTCATGCCTATGAAGAGTCACACGTGCAGTCCAAAAAAGAGTGATATTTTGCTTTGTGCTTTTGATCAAAAAGTCTTACTCTGCTGAGGCTTTTTAGAGCACACCTGATAAAATCCATTATACATTTTTTTCTGCCTCACTGCTGATCAAAAGCCTCTGACAATTGACAATAGTGAGGCCATCTGTCACTTTGAAAACCTGTATTTTTCATGAAAGGAACAAAATCAATCTCTTTTGCCCCAGTAAGAAAGTAAAAAACACAGACAATTCCTCCCATACATAAAACATAAAGCTTGTGAATAACTCACGGGCATCCCATCATTCCCATTATCACAACTGGAAGGATGGAGTACAAGGAGGTGAATTTACTGATGAGCACCAGGCAGCAGCCTTTGACCTTTGAGAGAAGGAGCCTGAGTGTCTTACAGAGAATCTTTGTGCCCAGGGCTCACAGCTTTATCAGTGACAAACTAATCTGAGCTTGCTTTCCACTTTGCTTTCCAGGAAGGAAGCTGTACCTCAACTCCCCAGCTAAAACTCAACTTTTATTACAGCTAAAAAATGGGACTGAATAAAGGCTGAAACTCCAGACATTCACGGATTACTTCAAACTTTGGCAACTTTGGTTCCTGTCCTTCGCTCTTTTATCAAAAACAGAATTCTCAGAACTCTAAACAGTCATGATGGTTTGGGATTTGGTGTTATTTTACCTGTTTTGTGCTTTTTCGTTTTTTAAAATAAAGTTTGTAAGCATGAACACTTTATTTTTGTCTGCCTTCACCTTCTACCAAGTGTGCTCTTCTTGTTGTAC
>VRYO01002734.1:3281028-3296580 GCA_009812075.1 Sialia sialis | reverse complement strand
TTTTGTAGCACTTGTTTTCTTCTTTTCTCAGCACTTTGAAAAGACCACAAATCACTGGTCCTTGCAAAAGATTTTGTGTCCTGCTACAGGGCTTGAAGGTGCTTGGAGGTTATGGGCAGTAACACCCCTGGGTTTCTCTGCCCAATTTTTCCTTCAAGTTCAGTGGGGTTGCTGAAGGGGCAGGTTGGGGTGCTGGGTTCTATAAAATAAACACAGAACACAGCCAAGCCCAGCACAGCTGCACTTTGAGCACCTTTCTTGTGCCATTTCATGTGTGATGAAGATTTCAGCCCACCACATTTCAGGTTGCAGTGATGACCTTTAACACTCATGAGTAGCTTCACGACTCCAGATCACTTTGGGTATTGCTGTTGGACTCTGGAGTGTGAGCTGAGCAGAACAGATTCCATCCTGTTGCCATGTAAACATTGAAGTTTTGGATGCTAAAATACACAGGTGGATCTAATGCTCCAAAGCATCTGGCAGACACTGTGTGATAGATGAATAATCCTTCACTGCAGCCCACACAGTGCTGCCAGCTCTTTATTTATTTATATAGAATTTATTCACATACTTGTACCAGAGAGAGGTGAGTTCAGTTCCAGAAATCACTACACTGAGGTACAGATGAGTAATATTATGAAGCCTGTTAAATTATCACATATTTTTCTCTTTTGCAACTCGTGGAAAGTCCTGCTCTTTGCTGATGAATTTAGATAATTTTTATGAGCAGTGCGAACTGAAATTGGTGTAATAAATTAAGAAACTCTAGCAGACTTTAAAGCATAATAATTATTCCAACTCATCAATTTTTTGTGCTTGAATTTTTAACAAAATCAGTATGTCAGTGCATTTAATGATGTAAAATAGATGTCAGAAGGAGCAGGACTGGTTGTGAGATGTGGCACCTGCGGGAGTTACAGATTGTCCCCTGTGCTTCACAGGGTATAAATGCCCTCTTTGTTAAGCACCAAATTCTGGATGCTGACTCTACATCCAGTTCTGGGTCCCCAGTAGAGGAAAGGCCTGGAAGTGTCTGAGCAGATCCTGAAATGGGACACAAAGATGCTCAGAGAGCTGGGGCACCTGTGGATGATGAGAGACTGAGAGAATTGGGGTTGTTCATCCTGAATAAAGGAAGGCTCTGGGGAAATTTTATTCCAGAAATTCAGTAAATGTAGGGGAGCTTATAGGGAAGACAGAGATATTTTTACCAAGGCCCACAGTGACAGGACAAGGAGAAATGGTTTAAACTGAAATAAGATATGTTTACATTTGACATAAGTAAGAAATTATTTTTACTATGAGAGAGGTGAGGCACTGGAACAGGTTGCCGTGAGAAGTTGTGAAAATCCCATCCCTGTAAGTGTGCAAGGCCAGGTTGGATGGAGCTCTGAGCAAACTCATCTCGTGAAAGGTGTCCCTGTCCATGGGAGGGGAATTTTACCTTTATATTAATAATCCTCAATGGACTTTGTCACATTAAATATCTTCAGAGTTTTCTGTACATTATAGTGCGTGGCCTCTGGAACATCCTTTGGTGAAGAACAATAGTTAACAAGAAGTTACATGAAGAAATTTATCCTTTTGCTTGTTCTGTATGAACCACAAAAAACTTTCACTTCCATATTGTCTGTGAGAAGTACCTGCCATCCAAAATATCTCTGTAATTCCCACAGTTCAGGTGAATCTCCCATCACTGCACCTGGAGAAACCTGCATGAATTTTCTAGTGCTAAAACTCCATAAATATTGATAAATCTGTGTTTTATCTCCAAGCTGATATGAATTTTAAAAAGCTAAACTCTCTGGTAAACATCTTTTTCCAGGTTTTTGTGGTTTTTTGTTGTTGTTGTTGCTGTTTGTTTACTTTTTTTTTTTTTAATCTTCCTCTCCTCTTCTGATCTCTGTCATCCCTGCCATTTCCTTGTCTTGAATGCCAAACTAGACAAGGGGGATTCTTCACCTCTCACAATGCATATTCAACCAGAGAAATGTGTTTTTCTCCCTGGTGCCCAATTTGGATGCAAGAGACTTTGCTGCCCTTAATGGAGCCACCTCCATTTACGTCAGCCAAGAAGCTCAGCTCCTTCCTAGGGATAATGAGAGCCCTGAGTGAATCGTTCCTTGATGGGAAGTGTTCTCTAAGCTGGGAAAGCCCATTTGGTGTTGCTCCTAACAGCTCCTCTCTGATGCAGCTGACACAGTTCTCAGCTTCCTCACAAGCAAAGAGGAACAAAGTACGAGCTGAATGAAATAGAAGTTATGGCTGTGACGTTGCCATGGCAATCCCAGTTCATGCCTGATGCCAAAATGGTACCACTATAATCACCCATCAAAGTGTCCAGTTGCCATGGCAACTCTGAAAGGGCCCAGACTTCAACTTCAGCATCTCCACAATGGGAAATAAATAAATAGGGCTGCTGGTGTTTTAAATAATTAGAGTTTATATCTTTACAGTATCATTCTGTGATCATGACATGCTGAAGGCAAACCATTAGCTAAACACTATCAGTAAATCCCACACTTTGTCAAGAACAATTGCATTCACCATTACCTCACTGGACAAAGTTAACTTCTCTTTTCCTCATGTGTAGAAGTGTTCCATGGCCTGCTGCCTGCTGGAACGTGTGTTGGGACATCCTGCTACGTGGTGTGGGCCTGCCTTTGATCTTGGGGTCTGGGAATACACTTGTTCAGCTGAAGTTTCTGTGGGGTAAAAAAAAAAAAATGTTATATACAAACTTTTGGTAGAAATTACTTCAAAACTGCTCCTATTTTTATTTTTTTTCCTTTCTGCATACCTTCTGTATGCATACATATGAAATGCAGTCTGAATGGCAATTAAATAGGAGTCAAAAATATCCCAAGTCTACTGAGGGGAAGAAGAAAATCCTTTAATTTAAAGTGCACATAATTGGCAGAATTCTACTGGGGAGCTGGACTCTGGCCTAGCTGTAAGTCAATCTTTTTCCTGTGTCATATGCCCCAGTGATGGTGTTTCTGACATTAGCATTTACAGAACTGAAAGAGTAGAAAACCAAAGTGAAAAATGTTTTAATTCCAACAATTTAATGCGGAGAAAAAACCAACAACTCTTCATCTCTCCCTCTCATCGGTTTCTGTACCTGGAGAAAAGGATTATCTGTCCATTTTGATTTTGGATGATCCAAACTGGAATCCCATGACCAATATCACAATTCATTTTCAGTTTCTAAAGGTTTTGCCTGTACAATCTTATATCTCTCCCTTACAGAGCAAGTTCTTACAGCACGTCTAAGGATGAGAGCTTTTTATTTTACCTTGCAAATATTAAATCATGTGCAAGCCATAGATGTTCTAATGAATTAGGGCACAGAAAATATTTGTAAGTAGCTGATGAGGAGCTGTTTCTCCATAGAATCATGGAATGGTTTGGGTTTGGAGGGATCTTAAAGCTCATCCAGTGCCATCCCTGACATGTCAGGGACACTTTCCACTGTCCCAGGTTGCTCCAAGCCCTGTCCAACCTGGCCTTGGACACTTCAGGGATCCAGGGGATTCTCTGGGCACCCTGTGCCAGGCTCTCCCCATCCCCACAGGGAAGAATTTCTTCCTAAACTCTAAACCAAGTTCCTCTCTTCAGTTTGAAGCTTTTCCTGTCCCTCCATCCCTTGTCCCCAGTCCCTCTTCAGCTCTCCTGGAACCCTTCATGCCCTGTAAGAGGTTCTGAGCTCTCTCTGGAGCCTTCCCTTCTCCAGGTGAACACTCCCAGCCCTCCTAACCTGTTTTGTTTTTTTTTTTTATTTTCTTCCTTTCTGGAAGAGAATACACTCATGTATCAATGCAAAATGCCCAATATTTGAATTACATGAGACAAGTTTAGTTAACCTTGATGCTCATTTCTGTCCTGATGACCTTGCTTAGCCAAAAGGTTATAAAGGCAAACAAATCCTGGGAGATTTCTGCCTTCTCCACCTAAAACAGCAACCACTCATTTACCATTCCCCAGGATTTTTCAAAATCTTTCTAACACCAGATTTTGATTTTTTTTCTTGTTGGCTAAAGCCACTGAGTTTATTGCTAATGAGAGGAAACTTGGTAGAGCTCCAGGCAATCATTTTTGGATATTATATCCAGGTTCTTGCAATCCTCTATTTTTTGCTGGGAATATTGCCAAAAATGCAAAAGATAGCAATGTTTGGAAAAGATATTTTGAGTGTTAGGTTCTTTCCCTTGTAAGGAGGTTACAGTTAAGTACATGATGATATATGTATTATTTTTTATGAATCTATAGTGATAAAATTACATGCACATTTTACATTATTAATGCTGGAGGAAACAAGAAGTTATTTAATAAACCCATATTGATTAAAAACTCACTTTTTCACAGGATTATGCATTGAAATAGAAAGAAATAATTTTGCATATTTTATGTGGCCCAAGGAAGTAATTTTAAATAGTTTTCATTCCTCACAAAGTTAATAAAATATTTCCTTATTACGATGTTATCCTGTATTCTTGCTTTTCCTAAACCATGAATCAAGGAAATGAAAAATCAGAACTCAGCATCGCAAGGTCCATGGATCAGCACACCCTGATACTTTCATTGTCTTCTCCATTATTTTTCTCACAATTCTCCAATTCCGATTTCAGAAGTTATTATTTGTGCTGCTGTTTTTGTCATCTCCTACTCAGTCAAAAGCCAACTGGCATCAGATTACCTTTCTCTAGTCCCCCCAGCAGCACTTGTTCTTGACTCAATCAAATACTTTCTTCAGTAAAATGTCACAGCACCATTCACTCTTTCCTAAATCAGTTACAAATATTTTGACCATCCCAGGTTATAGAGCACTCAGAATGATCCCATTGCCAATGTCATCCATTGGGAAAAATTGTTATTTATTCCTATTATTCCTATTCCAACTTTTTATATAATTTTTAACCAAATAATGCCCTTCTCTCTAACTCAGCAATAAGTATTTTCTCTGACAGCCATTTTAACAATTGTTTAGCCCAAGCTTTAGGTATGTAAAAATCCATAGTGAACAGAGCACAAAGGGTAAGAGTTTCCATAAAGTGTGAATGGATCACCTAAGAAAAAGACGGCATTTTTCCCAATAAAGTTTCGCCAACAAATGCTTTGATTCCCCCTCACATTGCTCTCAGAGAAAATATTTATATTGCAACAAATTGTAGATGAAGAAAGCTCTAAACTGATAGTTCACAGTTTCACACAAATATTCACATTTCCTTGAAAAACCTTGTATCAACATTTCTGCATTTATTGCACGGAAGGTCATGATTTCCTTTCAGTAAAGGTTCTGATTCACCACTGCTCCTGCTTTTATTGGCAATTCCAAGTGGTTTTTATTATTCATAGTATTTCATGTCTCCATATTACTGATATTCTCTTTTTCTACTCATATAAGTTAGTTATCCAATATTATATTAATTGAGTATATTAAATATTGGACACCACATGTAAGGTTTGCAATGCAAATGATACTTTATTATTTGACCATGGCTCCATTTAAAAGGAAATCTGAGGAGAGGCATCTTAACACCAGATCAAAACAACCATAACCTCCCAGAGCAAGAATATCAACTTGTACAGAGATTCACTTCCAATTTATTCCAAAAACAGAATAATGAGAATGACAGGGCAATATGTCCTGACAGTCTCTAGGTCAACTCAAATACCATCTGTACCCTTCAGCTGACACCATTCAGGTTTTAAGACAGTAGTTGCTATAAATACTAAACCATGGGAGGGTTGTGTGATTAATTTGAAAGGAATACAAGTGTGTACCCACACCTGGGTCATGTTAAATATGTTTTAATGGGCAGTCTGGTGATGCACATATCTTGCATCCAAAAAAGCAGTTTTACACATCACTTTACTCCAAAAGGAGCCTCCTTGGCCACAGCTGGTCGTGATTTAGCCAAGACTTCCCTCTGTGAGGGCTCATTTACTTTTTTTTTTTCTGGGAGATGAGTACAGCAATTACATGATGATAAGGCATACAGGACTATAAGGTGCACTTCCAGGTTGTCAGAAAATTTCCGAACTTTGCCCACATATAAGGTACACTGGACTATAAGGCGCACCTTTTTTTTTTTTTTTTCAGATAGGATCCGCACACAACAAAGTAATGAATTAGTGACAGAATCGCACAATCGCGGGGTTTACTCTCAGGTGTTCAATTTGCAAACATTTTTCACAGATCGGTGCAGCCTTTAAACGCAGCTCCAGGCGCCCTCCCCATGCTGTGGGCCCCGGCACTCCCGCCCACCCCTGGCGTTGGCTGGCGTGGCTCTCACGGCTTGGCTCCTCAGCTCCACGGCTCGCACTTCTGGGTTGGCAAATTTCCAAACTTTGTCCATATATAAGGCACACTGGATTATAAGGTGCACTTCCGAGTTTTGATCAAAATTTTAGTCAAAAGGGTGCATCTTAGTAGTGAAATTACTGTATTTATCTCAAAGTTCTGAGAAATGATGTATGGTGATGGTGACAGAATTTGTAATTGTCACATTTTGGTGCATTGTGTGCTATCCTCCAAAGCTCACTGACATCACAGATCTTTCCCAAATCCAGTGGAGAATGGGCAGGAATCTTTCTCTTCATCAAAGTAACATTTTCCCCTCCCTTTTCCCTTCCCCTGGTCCTGGTGACACCTGCTCTGACTCATGTGCTGAAGCAGCACAGGATATGAGTAGTTAAAACTTTGTTGAGAGCTGGAAGATCCTCTACAGAGCAAACAAGATGTCTTTGCATTTCTATAGTGGCTCAAATGCATCATTCATTGAAGGGGGACAGCTTTCATTCAGAAGTAACAGCTTTGGAGGAAGATTTCAGCTGGCGTGGCATTTTAGTAGAGCTTTGGGTGTGATTCATGTGAGAGTCAAATGTGCACACACATATATTTTTATATATATAATTATATATATGTGTGTGTGTATGCATGGCAGATGATTCAGGCTTTTATTTCCCAGATGGTTGCTGTGACCCAACTTTTCTTAGGCAAAGATAAGATTTGTTATACAATTTGTTATGTAAGCAGTTTTCCCTGCCACTGCCTCATTAAAACGTTTGTGAAGGGAGTGAGAACGAGCTGAACTGGGTGAATCAAACCTTTGGGTGAGCACTTGTGAAAGGACAACTTTGTAATTTTGCAGGTCTTTTTGTGGAAAAGCTCCATCAGTGAAGTAATTAAAGCTGATCATTTAAAAGTTGGCCAAAACCAGCATGAGTCTTGAGTGATAAAAAAGCGGGGGAAAAAGGCAATATGAAAGAGAGCTTGTTTAAGATTGGATATTGGGAAGAAATTCTTCCTTGTGAGGGTGGTCAGACCCTGGCACAGGGTGCCCACAGAAGCAGTGGCTGTTCCTGGATCCCTGGAAATGTCCAAGGCCAGGCTGGAGCACCCTGAGATAGTGGTAGGTGTCCCTGCCCATAGCAGGGAGTAGGACTGGATGAACTTTAAGATCCCTTCCAGCCCAAGCAATTCCATAATTCTGTTATTCTGTAAAAGAAAGTTTACCAGGAGTGAATCTCTTGCCACTTTCTGAATTCCTGATGTCTCCCCAGTCCCCATGTCTGCCCTTTATGCTCCTTTCATAAAATTATCAAACCTGAAACCTTAAATTAAAACACAGATAAAATGTTGAATGAGTTAGGTAACATTTACCTACTTTAGAAAAGGGTAAGGAGAGGGTTGGGAATGTTTATTTCCCTCTTATCCCTCTCTAGGTGAGTCCTAGGCTTATTAAAATGAGATCTGAGTGGGCTGAGTCCTCTGAGCAATAAGAACACTCTGCATGGACGTCTAAGTTAACAGGGAAGGAAAAGCCACCAAAACAAAGCCTGATGCCACGTTCTGGTCTCCTCCTTCTAATAAACTTCAAGGCAAGAAGAAAATATAAAAAAGAAAAGTACAACTTTTTCAGTCTTTCTGATTCATGAATAAAATGAGCTGGGAAAGGAATCACAGAGGTCTGGTTTCAACAAGAAAGAGAGAAAGTATTTTGAGAAACTCCCTGGAGTGGGAGGTCTTAAACAGCCAAACAAGGATGTCAGTGAGGTCCTTATTTATAGCAATACTTATTTAATTTGAGACGAAGATTGAAATTAATTCCTCAGCCAAACTGCGTGAGGATTCAGAAGGGGCACAGAGTATAAAAAATACTTGGAAGGAAAAAGCAGCAACCCCTCCAACAAAGAGAAAGTGCTCATGCCCTCAATTCTCCTGTCTTTGTCCGTAGAAACAGCCTGAACCCAGCTGCTAAACTGAGTAAATTGAGCCTGTCCGAGAAGTGAGGACACCCATAGATCCAGGATAAAATACAGTAATTTCACAACTACAAGGCACAGCGGATTATAAGGCACACTTCCAGGCTGCCGGCAAATTTCTGAACTTTGTCCATATATAAGGTGCACCAGACTATAAGATGCACTTTTTTTTTTGCAGCGAGGATCCACGTACAACAAAGTAACGAATTAGTAATGGAATCGCACAATGGGGTTTACTGGCAGGTGCTCAATTTGCAAACATTTTTCACTGATAGGCGTAGCCTTTAAACACAGCCCCAGGTGTCCTCCCTGTGCTGCGGGCCCCGGCACTCCTGCCCATCTCCAGCGCCGGCTGTCGCAGCTGTCATGGTTCACGGCCCAGCTTGCGGCTCGGCTTGCGGCTTGCACTTCCGGGTTGGCAAATTTCTGAACTTTGTCCATATATAAGGCACACTGGATTATAAGGCGCACTTCCAGGTTTCAATCAAAATTTTAGTTAAAAGGGTGCACCTTATAGTTGTGAAATTACTGTATTTGGCTTGGCTGAAAACATCAATAGCGTGTGTCAGAACAGAACCCCAGAGCCATGGACAGAAAATGTGGGCCCTTTGGCTGAGTGTGGAGCTGAAGATCTGCTGGAAGATTTCTGCTCTTTGTGGCTGGGGCTGTTGTCAGCCTGTCACTGCAGGGGAATGAAAAGAACAACCTCAAAGCATTTTTCAATGCTGATTTTAACAAAGATAGATGCTACTTTGATACCTAGCTTGTGACTTGACTTTCCTACTAAACATTATCTAAGCTCCACCTTATCCTAAATCTGCCTGAAGGGCTTGGAAAGATTATTGCTGGAAGTGAAAGCTTCCTCCTGAGGCAGCATTTACCAGGAGAATTCAAATGAAAGGAGGTTCCTCATAACATTGATCAATGTAGAGTCGTCAATCTGCAGCTGAAACCTGTGGCTGAGCAAAGTTATGGCTCAGATTAAATCCTGGTGTAGGTTTAAGTCTTTCAGGATAAGTGAAAGCCTTGTGCAGATCTCTCTGTGTGGATTGTGTCTTCTCAGTTACTGGGTAAACCCCCAGACAGGGCTACTTCAAAGTGAAATAGAAGCTAGTAGCTAATTAATAATGATGATAATCAATCCTGGACAAATCCTTAGAACCCAAAGCAGCCAGGTCCCACCTCCCTACTCACCTATCTGCTGTGAAGGTTTGGATCCACCCTGCTGTGCTGAATGTCAATGCTGTCTCAGATGTTCTGACCTCCCTGGCCTCAGCTGGGAGCTGGAGTGTGGCAATTTTGGGTGTGTGTGACAGATCTGGGGAGTGGGGATGATGCCAGGCTCACCTGCAAGAGCTGCCTCAGAAATGGCAGATTGTCCACCAGCCACCAGCAGTTAAAATTCCCTTTGTAAAGCCATGCAAACAATGAGGTGTCTGGCTAGGAAAGGAGCTCTGGGTCAGTTCTAGCCCAAGGCTGTGTTCTGACAGCAGAAGGGAAAATTTCACAACCTCATTCACATTTTATTTCATTTCTGGGCTTCTCCTCATAATGATAATTTAAGAGAAGAAGGTGCTAAACTGCCTTCTCCAGAAATACATTCCTTTAAAAGTCTGTTGGATTTTTTAACCATGGCTTGGGGCCATGTAGTCTGAAATGTCCAAGCACCCAACATCTTTTTTTTTTCTTTTTTTCTCAAAATATATATTACAGTAGAGAAAATACTGCTATTACACTTCACAGCTGATTCAGAGTTGGATAGGTGAGGAATAACAAATATGTGGTAATTAGGAGCAGCCTGTAATACATGGCCTCAGTGGCCTCTGTTTAAGGGGGATGGAAACACACATTCTGCTGGAATTTATATATTCCCCTGATTTCTCAGCACTACTGTTCTTCCTCATCCTCTTTTTCTGGGAGAAAAGCAGCAGCTGATATTTCTGATGAACACAGAGAAATGGGCTGTTACACCTGTTCAGGTGGCAGTGATTTGTTTTGAAAGGAAATGTAGTTCTTTAGATTGAGTGTCTGACAGAGTTTTGTTCCATGTTAAAAAAAATCCAAAGTGAATTCCACTGAAGTAAATAGAATATGGGGCCTCTTAGCATCACATAAAAGCTCTGACTTAAAATAGCAGCTCAAGATACTTCTCTTTTTAGATTTTTATAGAGCAATAATTGAGTTGCCTGCTCAATTTTAAACTTTAAACTACTATGAAGATTTAGGCTGCTAAAGAAAAAATTATTTTCCTTTCTCCTCTTTAGTTTTATTTCCCTTCTCTTTCCCTTTGCAATCTCAGGTGAACTCATCTGAGTTCATCTCAGATGAACTTATCTTTCAAGCAACCAAATGCCTTTCTTTCCTACCCATCATCTGCTCACTGGTCTGGCTGATGCCACACCTTGCTTTTCTGTTTACCTCAGGCTGGGCTTAAATGAAAATGCTGGGCTGAAAAACTGTGAGCTAAGCTGTGACTCTCTTATTTTTGCTTGAAAATCTAAACTGAATGTGTGGGGATATGTTTAGACAAGTGAACGTTAAGAAATGTGCCTGCTTTGACTAAAATAATGCAGAAATGACAAGGGTTTTGTTTGAGCCAGCCTTAGAGGTCCAGAGGAGAGGCTATGACTTAGGTATGCTCTCTGAGACATATTCCCCCAAAAACATACTGCAGTTGTACTGGGAAATGAAAAAAACATCTTCCCAGTTTTGATTTAGGAGAGAAGATTCAAGGGAGTATCTAAAGGCCAAAGTCAACACTTTAGTGGATAAGCTGACCTCAAATAACGGGATTTATTGGCATTTTGGATCAGTGCTTTAATAAAAAAAAAATATTCAACTAAGCTGAGGTATAAACCCATTAGACTGTAGTACATTGCAAAGCTTAGGTCCACCTTCCCTAAGATGAAAATGTGCCTTAAAACTGTGAAACAATTTATTTTTTTTTTCCTTATCACTAGCTTATCATTATTAATTTCCTTATCAATAGCTGGTACATCCAAGCTATAAGAGGTTGCACCCCTCCCTGGAAGGTTTCCCTCAGCATCCAGGTTTCTGCTGTGGGGTGATCTAAACCCATTTTTAACACAGGGCATCCAAAATGAGGCTGTCTTACCTGGGCTGGCCCAAAGGCTTAAAATGAGCCTCCAAAAAATCCTGAAGCAGTTCAGGACCTTCAAACATCATCTAGTCCAACCCCCTGGAATGAGCATGGATATCTTCAACTAGACCAGGCTGCTCAGAGCCCAATCCAACCTGACCTTGAATTTCCAGGGATATTTCCAGCTCCTTAAGGAGGTCATAAAAAGGAGGGGAATGGACTTTCTCTGGTTGTAAACTGCCAGAGGGCAGGTTTGGATCAGCTGTTAGGGAGGAATTATTTACTCAAAGGGTGGTCACCCCCTGGCACAGGGTGCCCAGAGAAGCTGTGGCTGCCTCTGGATCTGTGGAAGTGTCCCAGGCCAGGCTGGATGAGGCTTGGAGCACCCTGGGATAATGCAAGGTGTCCCTGCCCATGGCAGGGGGTGGGACTGGATGAGATTTAAGATCCCATTAAATCCAAACCACTCTGTGATTTTATGATTCTGCTATTCTCCGTGTGCTTATTACATTGTTCTGTGCTTTCTAAGAAATGGCAAATTTCTACATTTTAGAGCAGTTCTAAGCATTGATCCCCAGACCCCTCTTCACAAAATCTTCACACACAGCATCCCCAAACTTTTTTATTTTCACTCCTAACACAAGCACAGCCAGATACTGAAATGTCATCCTTGCATGGCTTTGTAAGTAATGAGAAAATAAAAAAGCAGTCATGTCAACATGCCTTTTCTTAACTTCTGAGAACTTGCAACCGCTGATCTGTGTTGTATTTCCAAAGCGTTTTCCATAGCAGGGTGCTCTCCACGCAGGCACAATGTGATCCTTGCTGTGCCTGCCTCTCTCTCAGCCTCTGTGCAGTCTCACACGTACTCTCTTCCACATGCCTGGAATTCTCTGTGCGGACATTTTTGTCCCTTCCCAAAATATGTTTCTGCCATGGAGCACGACACGAATGTCTTGCCAAAACTCCCTCCCGTTTCCCTCCCCATCTGCTGCCTCATCTTCCCCATTTGGACATAAGCACCTAATTTTAGATAAATCCCAGCAAACTCCAGGCATTCAGCTGAAGCCTAAGTTAGAATCCTCGTCATCAAATTGCCATCCTGCTATAGACAAAGGGTAAAAACCGTTCCAGTCTTTCTCTTTCTTTCCCTCTATCTTCTCTGCCCTGGCTTCAGAGGGGATCTGCAGTGCTGGTCTTGTTTCCAGATTGTTCTTTGGGAAAGATGAGATGAACACAAGCTGAGCTGTTTTGCTTTTCAATTTGGTTTTTCTTGCCTTTATACTTAACAGTAAACAGGAAAGTTTTTTATTAGTTGGCAAATACAGTAATTTCACAATTATAAGCCACACCTGAATATAAGCCGCACATTTTTTATTTTTTTTTTTAAAGCGAGTCTCCATGTGTGACAAAGTAACAAATTAGTAACAGAATCGCTGCCAGCAGGGTTTGGTGTCAGGTGCTCAAGTTGCAAACAGTTTCCATAGACCAGGGAAGCCTTTAAAGGCAGCCCCAGGTGCCCTCCACGGCCGGCTCTCACTTCTGGGTTGGCATTTCACTGGGATTTGTCCATAGATAAGCTGCACCTGATGATTAGCTGCACTACTGGGGTAGGCTGGATTCTTCAATGAAAAAGGTGCGGCTTATAATCGTGAAATTACTGTAATACTGAAATTGGTTGGATTTTTTTAAAGTATGAAATCATGATTATTGCTGTCAGAGCTTTGATTTCAGAGAGATGTGTTTTAAATAAAGTTTTGTACAACTTGTATTTGAGATAAACTTCATATTAAATAAAAAATAATCCAATAACTCTACTTATATCTGAGATTGATACCCTGAAATATTCCAGGATGTTCTTTCCATTGGTCAATTTTCAGCTTATCTTTTATTTTTTGTGCAACACCACAACATTATTGTTGTTGTTGCTCAAAGACAAACCCACTCTAAATTTCTTTCTTTCAAGTCATCCAAAATGTCATGTAATAAGAAACGAACAGTACTGAGATGTCCCTTCTTCCTACATGGAGCTGTGCTATAAAATCTCATTCTTTTCCCTGTTAAAAGAAACTTTTGTCCTTCGGCTACTGTTATCACTTAAGCAAATATCTGCAGTTAAGACTTTCTCTTGGATAAATCCCAGCATTAACTAGCAGCTATTCAAGTATTTACTGGTAGGTGACAGAAACAAACCCCAGTTCTCTCTGTCCCAGAAATGACTATTTATATAAATTTCCATATGACCAATTCCAGTGCTTTTATCCCACATTTTATCCCAATTCTATTGCTCCAGTTGTCCTAAGGTATGGGCTGGAGTTGGCAAACAGATGAAATCAAGGTAGAACTACTTGAGCTGACAATTTTCATGGAATTGGAAATCATCCCTTTTTTGGGCTTGTTCTTTGATGATTCGGGGATTTTTGTTTCTGTGTGGTTTTGTTTGGGGGTGTTTCTTTGGTTTGGGCTTTTTTTGTTTTGTTTTGGGGGGTTTCTGTTGTTTTGATTTGGGGTTTCATTTGGTTTTGGTTTTGTTTGTTTCGGGGTTTTTTTTTTGTGAGGTTTTGTGCTTCAGTTTGTTGTATTTTTTAATCACTGTGCATATGTTTTCTTCCCTACTTGCTACCAAAGCCTTCCACTAAAGCCCTCATCATCTTAGATACTCTCTCTGCATGTGAACAGTGCTGCAGCTTAAAGGAAAATGTTCTAAAGCTGTCAAGAAACGGTTGTTTTCCAGATGGCTGATCAAATGGGAGACAGAGATACACAGGGACTGGCTCCAAAGAGATGGATTAATAATGGATGTTGTTCACTTGTGATGGAATGGGACAGAGACAAAGCAAAGGGAATAAAGCTGATACTGAGCACAACATAATCAGGACATTAAAATGTTCCCTGTTCTTTTTTGAAAGCCTGCCATTCATTCTAGAAGTGCAAATGTCTTGATAGGTCATTTTAAATGCTTGTGTAGAACAGCAACTCAAATTTCTGCCAGACTCTGAAGCCATGGATTTAACAACAGAATATGAGAATCTCAGTTTGAACAGGGAGTCGCTGTGCTCAGAGTGAAAATTCATAAATTAAGGATTATTTTTTGCTCATTCTCCTCCAGCTGAGCTCTGTAAAACTTCCCTAATGAAAACTTCAGTGGAAGATGGCTCACCCTGCTTTGTAGGAAAAGATTTCAAAGCAAGGAACTTGGTGCCAGATGCTTGGAAGCACTAGAGACCTATATGAAATCCCAGAAGTGACTCCAAGATCAAGTATCACATAGCTCCTGGGAAACCAGGGAGGTGTCTGTGAGGTTACACCTCTGGTGCTCTTCTTAGGCACCAACTTTGTTTGGTTATCTTAAATGAGCAAGCAGCTCATAGTTGCTATAAAGCTTTTTATTACAAAGGTGCATCAGTCTCAAAAGCAAAGTCACAGCCATTAAAGTCCATGCTAAGTTTTGGTATAAAGTCCTGACAGAAGTAGAAGCTGTTTCTGTCAAGGTCCTGGGAAGCTGATGATGCTGTGGCAGCTCCTGTCTTCTTCTTGGGTGTTGATGATGGTGGTGAGCAAAGCAAAGCAAAGCAAAAAGTGATGGCAAGAACAATGGCAAAAAGCAATGGCAAAATGCACCAGCTCTCCCCAATACATACTCTTAAATAGGATTTTTCCAACAAGTTAAGACACAAACTTGGACCACCACTTCTTAACCTATTAGAATTCTAATTTCTTAACATGTTAGAATACTTATAAACTACTCAAATGACCTATCTTGTTCTATCTGAAAAATGTAAGCAATATTCTTACTAGGGCTCTATTATGTCTAAACACTATCTAGAACTACCTCTCTGGAGCCTCCTCGGAAAACATCAGTATGTTTTTTCAACCTTCACTAGAACCTGTACTTCTACTCTGTCATCTGAACCTTCCACTTACTAAAAGCATTAGAGCGTATACTAGAACTTATTGACTCACTTACTTATTCTAAGACTTAGACCTATACTTAGACTTCTGCTTAAACTTCTCTTTTATGTGTGAGTGGCTTAATATACTTCAATCCATTTAAGGGCTTTAATTCAATCCCTGCACTCTGATCTCTCCTTGGGAAATTCAAGGAGACTCCTGGCTCACTGACTCAAAATGTGTCAGAGCCCTCAGGGTGGGCTGGATGACCTGAAGCTTTAGCTGAA
>VRYO01002734.1:3249350-3260984 GCA_009812075.1 Sialia sialis | reverse complement strand
CCAGACCCAACCTTTCTTTCCACCCCTGAATCTGTTGTACACAATTCCCATGATGTTAGAAACATTTTTAACCCTATGCTATCAAGATGGAGAAAATCCTTTCTAAAAATCACATTTCTCTTGTCCTGTGATCTCTTCTTCCCTTTGTTTTCTGCCATGACATGGAGACAAGAGGCAAGTCTAACCAAATATCCAACACTGCATTGCTCGGTGCCTTCCTAATCTTGCAGAAAAATGGGTGCAAGCAAGGTGCAGCGACTAGAGCTGAGAGTCTAAAGGAAGGTTTGTGCAGGCTGTGTTTCATGGGAGAGGAAACATCCTCTGCTTTCCAGGACTCACCTCTTGTACCCTGAAACTGGGAGAAAGGCTGCCTCTGTGTGGCATGATGGAGCCAGCAAAATCCAGGGTTGATAGTGGGCTGGTGTCAGGATCTTGGGGATTTTCACTGCCATGCAGGAAATCTTAATTCCAAACATATCTTGGAGCATTGGGAAAAAAGTGTAAACGTGGTATCTGAACCGCTTAATTAGTAGCTTGTCTTCATTTTCTTCTGTCTTTACTCAGAGTCAGGACTAAAAACACGAAGGAGGTGAATTTTCTCAAGTTTGGGCTTGGTTGTTTATTAAATCTTATTTAAAGTACAGAGAGTTTTGCAACCCTTCTAGCCACAAGCTAAAAGTGAGCAAAATGGAGATTAATTAAGCTGGTTACAAGGTCTTTTAGAGCTAAAAAGTCCAATAGAGAATTAACACCTATATTATTTATACTTTTGACCCAAGAACCAAAGTCTTGTGGCCCTCAGTGCAGCACTGTCTGCCCAACCAAAAACTACTGCCTGAAATCATTAAGAAGAAGGAAGAAGACAGAAAGGAAACAACATCCCAAATCCTCCATCTTGTCCCATACCTATTACTATATTCTAAAAACCTCAAATTCAAACCCTTCACCATGTGAAAGCACACACTTCTATTTAACCACACACCCATGATTTTAACTCCATCACTCATATTTGGAGCCTTCTCCAAGGCTTCAGGTCACAAGCAGTTTTCTCCAGGGGGTGAGTGCCAGAAAGCACAGAAAGATTAAAAACCCCAGGTTTCTGAGATCTAACAAGAAAGATTCCCTTCTGGAGGATTTTTGAAGGGACTGGAGAAAACACTCCTTGTTTCTGAACAGGGATACAAACAAGGACCTTGGGTCACTGCTCAGTTCTGAAAACAACATCAACATTCTCTTTTGGCTGAGGGGATATTCCAGTATTAAAACCTGACTTCTGGGCATTAGTGTGAACTTTGTCGTGGTGTGGGTGGAAGAAGTGGCCTAGATCAGGCTCAAAGAGGCTGGGAAATGAACAGCAAATGTGAGAGATGACATATTGCTGGTGTGTGGACAAATAATTTTTCCTCATGTTGGGAATTTTTTGTTTTACCTGCCCACCTTGTGAATGAACAGAGACAAGATAATATTATAAATTACAGTCAATATGAGGAAATTTTCTCCTGAGCACTGGGAAAAATGTCATCCAGAGCAGTTTGAGTATTTTACAATGTCTGTCTTCCTAAAGTCTCTTTTTCCCTAAAAGACAATTGAAAAAAAATGACTTGAAAATTATAATGAACATGTACTGGGAACTTCCTCAGTCCTTGACATGGGAGCTTTGTGTTTGCTCTTTCCCCTGAATATGACTGAAATTCATCCCTGAGGAATCTTTGAGGCATTGAGTGGATGTGAGGTAAACAAAAGGGAGATTCTGAATTAGTTTTTGGGATCCTTTCTCATGTGACAAAAACTGCAAAATGCTCAGCTCTCCTTTGCACTGCCTGTGACTTCAGCAGAGCAAGCATCACTTTCTTGACTTGCTTTTCTTATAATGGAGCAAGGCAGTAGCAGCTGAGTTGAAATTCTGGGAATTTTAGGAACAGAGCTGTAAAAATTCCAAATAATTCCTGTAATGGGGGTGCAAGTCAGTCAATGTCTCTTGAAACAAGTGACCAATTTCTCTCCAGGGTATCAGAGACCACGAGTGATGCTTCTTGCTTGTTAAGGTGTGAGTATTCCACTGCCTGCAGTGGCAAACCCTCACTTCTGAATGCAGTTTCCATTCCATGCTCTTACAAGATGGTTCTCATCTCCTTGCAGTGATAGCTTCAACATTTGTTTCAAGCTTACTCTAAAATATCTCCTCATTTGATCCCCCAATGCTCTCCAGCCAATACTGGGATGGATATAAATTTGTTTTACATTAAAAAAACAAGATATAAATGATGGTGTTTGTTTCTCACTGCTAGTCCTTCTCTTTTCATTCTGGTGGAAAAAATTCCAATTCTGGAGATGTGATACCTCTATGGATGAATATTCAAACAAAAATGCAATATGTCAATAGAGGATGTCCAGAGATTTATTTTTGCTTACAGAAACAATATAATTTCCATCTAATTGTTAATCTCTGAAGAGGATCATAAACTTTCTGATTTGAAATACCCAAACCTGCATGCTTGCATTCAATTTTGTTAGCATTACGTTGCCAAGGTTTCATTAAAGCGAGTAAAAGACAATCAAAATTCCTCTAAACTGTGAAATACTCAAGAACTGCTCGAGATAGGTGCTACTACAGCTTTCCAAAGACTTGCTACCCAGTGGTTGTTGCGAGCCAGTCTGTGCTTACAGCACAGCCTGGGCTGAGCTCATGAAAGGGAAACCCCAAGGGTGAGCTGCAGGCTGAATCAGGAGATGGAATCAGGGCAATCCAGAGAAGTCTGAGATCACAGCAGGGCAAGAAGGTGGAAAACAACATCTGAAACATCAGGTCTTGTAGGGCTTGGAAATGCCATGGGCAGCCTTCACAAGCTTCTTTATTTTGATCATCTCAAAACGTGTCACCCATTTCACACAGCCCCGTTCATGGAAAATGACAGCAATTTCACACATATAAGGTGCACCCTTTCCACTAAAATTTTGATCAGAACCTGGAAGTGCGCCTTATAATCCGGTGTGCCTTATATGTCGACAAAGTTTGGAGATTTGCCAACCTGGAAGTGCGAGCCTGCAGCAGCCCCGAGCCAAGCCCCACCTGCCAGTAAACCCCTCGATCACACCATTCCATTACTAATTCGTCACTTTGTTGTGTGCGGATCCTCAGTGCAAAAAACAAACATGCACCTTATAGTCCGGTGCGCCTTATATATGGACAAAGTACAGGAAATTGCTGACAACCCAGAAGTGCGCCTTATACTCCAGTGCGCCTTATAGGCGTGAAATTACTGTGAATCCTTGACTCCATTCTCCTCCAGCACCATGCAGCCCACCCAAACTGCAAATACATCTAACCCCTAATTAACCCTCTCTGAATTACTAACTCTTCTTGTTCATAGTTTTTTCCTGGAGAGGGAAGATCCCCGGATGATTAGAAGCAATGTTTTCAGGTGGGCATCACAAAGGCAGTGCTGCCATTGGAATGAACCCTGGCTTGTGGTGATTTCCTGATTAATCCCTCTCCCTTTGTACCTGGGACTGATGGAATGGCCAGAGGGTCATGGCTGAGGCAGTCCCAGGCAGCCACAGGGATCAGTGCTGCTCATTTTGGGTTAATCTCAGGCATTGTCCTTAGTGAGCATGGAAACTCAAAGATCTTTATGAAAAAAGAAAAAAAAAAAAACAACAAAAAACCAAAAAGCAAAATAAAACAAACAAACACACAAAACCCCCACCTCCCCCCCAAAAAAAAGACAAAACAAAAAACAAACAAAAAGCCAACAAAAAACCTAATAAAACCCAAAACCGAATACAAACAAAAAAAAATCCCAAAAACCAAAAAGCACATTTACATCTTCTATGTAACACTGAAGCCAATCTTTCTCCCAACATGGCATCCACAGAAATTCCCTTTTTTTTTTCAGACAAAAACATTTTTTTGTGCCCAAAGGGATGTAATGAAATCAACCTGGAGCTTTTATGGATGTGAAAACATCATATTCAGTGTGTGATTAATAAAATAGAATTAAATCCGACCCTACCTTCTTCCCACATTATTTTGAGTTTTCAGGAAAGAAATAACCTCCCTGATCTATGGTAGTAAAAGTTCTGTGTTTCAACCTAACCTGCAATTGCTTTTGCTAAAACCTTTAATGTTAAAAACCAGATTCATATGCAGTAAATTGTTTGGTTTTGTAAAAGCCCCTCTTCCATGAGCTTTTTTTTTTTTTAATCATTGTTTTCTTTTCAGAGGAAGGAATGTGTTTACCTTCCTCAATGGAGTCAATAACTCTGAGAGTACAAAAGTTCATATCGTTTCTAACAGCTTCCTAAAATTAGATCATAAACGTTTCTGGATTTGTCAGAAGATTTTTAAATATAGTTCTTTTTACAAAGGGAAAATAGGTACAGTACAGCAATTTTCTACTTGAGGCAAGAGTAGTTATTTATTATCTGATGAATTCCTTTTACCTTTTGTATTAATTAAAAGTAGAAATATCTGTCATTTGCCCCAAACCATCTTATTTCTCTTTTGAGATAACATCTACTTTCTTCTTATAATATTGTCCTTGCTACTTTACTCTTTTTTTCCACAATTACTTTAGAAGATCTTGCCCATCCATTTTAATCTATTTTTTAACATCTATTGTAACTGTGTCCTCCACTGACTTCCACATCATTTCCCAATTTTCTACTCATCCTAATAATTATAACTATAATTCTGTTGCCCTGCATTTTCTGTAAATATGGACATTTACTGCTGACAGTTAAATATTCCCATATTCACTGAGTAGTGAGCTCTGCAAAATTACAGTAATAGATCATATTCTGGATATTGAGTGCAGGGGAAATGTCGGCATTTTAGGCTGCAACCTTTCAATTCCTGAATTAGAACAATAAGTTTACATCATAATCTCCATTTTTCTCATGTGCTTTTCTGCTTCTCTTATTTTTTACCTCTTCTTCTCAATTTTTTTTCTTCATCCATTGCTCACTATTCATTTTCTTTCCCCATCCTCTCCTTTTGTGTTTATTTTCTTGCCCTGCTCCTAATAGCAAATATTAGTCCAGATTTGCTCTTCTCAAAATTGCAAATTTTAGTCCAGATTTGCTCTTCTCAACATTTTCTTGGATAATTCTACAGCAGAGAAACACCTTTCCCACCCAAAACCAGAAATCTGGTGGGAGGTTGACACCTCACATTCCTCTGGTAGTAGTGGGTTATTAATATTTCATATCATCTGTAATATTTATTGAGGTCACTGCCTCCAGTAGATGTTTTAAGGACTGTGTGCTAATATGAACAATGTTTCTTAAAAATAATTTCTCAGCTCCTGGTTGAAGTATTTTGAGCTAGAGAGACTTTGACTCAAAATTCACATTAAAAAATCACTCCCAACCCCATATTTAATGACAGACCTCCTGATAATCTTCCTAGGGATGAAGGAATTTTCTTGCCTGTTTTTCTGCTGATATTTGGAATAAGACTTTCCCTTCTGTGAAATTATTCATGTGGATTCCCTAGTTATTTAATTAGTGCTTATCTGTAACTTTCAGTAAAATATTTTATTGTGGTTCTAGCTACTTTCTGCTTTAATCACTTTTTTCATAAAATACGTACATAAAATATCAAAATGATCTTTTTTTTTTCTCATAATGATTTTTAATGAGAAGTAAAGAAAGAAGAAGCCTATTTGAAACGTGAAAGCTCTTTGAATATTAAAAATAATTCCAAATCAAGGCTCCTTAGAAACCAACCAGGAGTTCCAACACAGGGAAACACTGAAGAAGTCAAAGAGTCATGCTTGTAAATTGGAATTGTAAAAAGGAAGCGACAAACATCATTCTCATGCTCTTGAGTGTCAGCCTCTATACATCCTGGCCAAGAAGAAAATGGTAATTTATTGTCTTTAATGCCTCTCATTTTCTTCATCATAGTAAAAATTAAACCATCAGCTTGTTATTGCCATTGGAGTGTTCACACTGAGCTCCTGAGTGTGTTTCTTGCTGCTCACAGGGTACCCTGGGGGACATCTGCAATCACCAAAAATTACAGACTTCCTGACTCCAAGGGCCATCTTGGAATTTCATCTTCACTTCCATTATTTCAGCCAAGTAGATTCTGAGCTTTCCCACAGAATATTGTCTTTTTGGAGACATGGAGTTGACTTTGTTCTTTGGCACAGTAAAAAGTTTAAAATAGCCTTTTTTTCCAACAATAAACAAATTTGTTTCTGACAAAAACATTTGCTTTTCTTTTTGCTCACCAATTAAGCCTTTTCCTGTGTTTCCTACCATATGATCACATTTTTTTTCTATTATTTTCCCCTTCCCTACCTGTGTGTGGGGGGATCAGGAATCTTTCCTACCTTGCTCTTCCCCAAGCAGAGCTGTTCCAAAATTGACCTTTGGAGTCCAGAGGCTGCTTCCTTTCCTTTGCAATAAATGCTCCTTATTAAAATCCTTCCTTTTCTGTTGCTCACAGCAACATCCTCAAAAAGAGAGAACTCCCAGTGCAGAGTGAGGAAAGCAGGGAGGCTTTGCCTTTGCTCCCCTCATGGAGGGAATTTGTATCTCGGTGGGAACACGGAGATGCTCCAACCCCCCCATCATGGCCTGGAGAGCCAGGACTGGACACAGGACAGGTCAGAGCAGAGGGGCAGGGTCACCTCCCTCCAACTGCAATCACTCTTCCCAACGAATCCCAGGATCTCAGAGACTTTTTTGGAAACTCTGATTGACCCCCCGGTCCTTCTGCTCTCCATCATCACCCCCAACCTCTTCTCATGCCTGGAGTTATTACTCCCCAGGCACTACACCTATACCTACAATTCCATTTATCAATTTTGCTTCATTTTTATTTTTTAATTTTTTTTTTCCTTATTTCAAATGTTTATTGAGGTTATTGTTTATTTTCAAGGAGTATTAAATGCCTAGAGTATGATCATCATTTTGCTTTTAATTTACATATTGTTTGCTTTCATGGCCTAGAAAATACAGCCTCATTTATTTTTCCTTCCTGTTAATATGCATTCTGATCAGTTAGAGTTACAAAAGGATTCTCAAGCTGTCTTTAGCAAATCTGTCAGGAAAATTCCTGAAAGTGAATGGTTTTTATTTTCCTACTTCTTGATCTAGCAGAAAATGGATTTACATTGTCCCTCCAGTTTCTAGTGTAGTGAAGTCAATGAAGAGGAAGTAGAATAGTCCTTGATCTAATGAGGAGTTGCTAATATTTCAAAACAATATTTTTAAAAAATTATATGCCAGATTATCCAACCTGATCTTTTTACAGCCTTAAAGGTGACAGCAGTTAACAGAATCTCTTTGGTGTGAAATGCACCCCTTGGAGCACAAAAAGCTAAAAGACAGATGCATTTTGAAGCAACATGATCATGGACACCAAAATGCACTCCGAATTCTGAACAGCACTGAGAATAAAACTGGCAGCTTGCATCTTGATTGTGTTTTGTGCAAAGCATAAATGCATCTTGTCAGCTTTTGTTGTTAGTAATGTTTGCATCTGGGTCCTGGTTTGTTGGTTTTTTTTCTGAATTGTTGTTTTAAGTGCACAGAGCTGTTGTCCATCCCTTGGGTAGTTCTATGTAGATCTTATCCTGCTGTTTTCAATCCTGTGAGCTAAAGCCTTCTTGGAGTCATGGTTAATTAATACCAGGTAATTTTCACAGCTCCACCCGTGCTGGGGGCTGTTTAGGAACAATTTTAATCTGTGTCACCCCTGAAGAACCCTGCTCATAACCAGTCACCAGGTAGGCTTTGATCTTTTCATGGCTGCCTCTCCAGTCTGCTGATGTGTTCTATTTTCCAGCCACCTGAAGTTCACTGGCAAAAAGGAAAATTTTAAATTTTTTTTTCAGCTTCCCACAGTTTAATTTTAGGAGCCAAAGTTCAGCCATGAAAAATTCCCTGTCAAAAATTTTGGGGAGTTTCTTCCTCCAGTCTGGAGTTTCCAACAACAGTGATACTGCTCCAAAGGCAAAGAATTGTCAGCAAAAAAGTGCTCCTCCACTCCAGGAGTGCAGCAATGTGGTGATAAACAGCAAACCTCCTTCCAGCTTTGTGAGAGGCTCTTCTTCATGGATAAGAGCGTTGAAAGATATTATCAAAGCTAATTTACAGAAAAACGGAGCTGACACCAGGCACACACGTTCCCCCAGTGTCTGACTTGCTGAATTCACCAGTGTGCTGGATAAAATTTTTGGATGCTGGGTTGCTGATGTTGCTAGGCTACAGCCTGATGCAGAAGTTTGCTTGTAAAATTCCCATCATTGCCTCGATTGCTTCCCCCCCAAAAAATCTCATAAAGGCCTTACAAAACATAAAGTTCTGCAGACATTGCCAGTGCATTTCCTCTTCCTTTCCTTTGCAAAGGGAATTGTGCCATGAAAATCAGATGGCACAATCTGCAAGGTGTCAGAGCTGTTTTCCTTCACTGTAGTAGCAATGTGGGCTGCAATCTCTTGTGCCTGAAAAACATCCATAAAACTGACTCTAATCTAAGTCTCTCCTCACTTAGTTTAAAACCACTGAAGTCAGGAGTCACAAAACACAGCAGTTCTCCTGTGTTATCACTGGACAGGAAAACAGCCCTGGAACAGAAAGTGTTTACCTATTTATTATTTGTCCTCCAAGTCCACACATGCATTACAAAATTTTGATAGAATCACAGAATATTCTGAGCTGGAAGGGACACAAGAACTATTGAGTCCAACCTTACAAGCAGCAGTCTTGGCATTTTTAAGTCCTAGACTCCAACCAGCTGAGCTCAGTGACTCCTCATGCCTTAAATTAGTTATAACAAATAAATTCTCAATATCAGGGTGGTGAGGCACCCTGGAAGTCCCTTCCTTGGAAGTTATCAAGGCTTTGTGGAGCCTTGAGCAACATGATGTGGTGGCTGCCATTCCTGACCATGGCAGGGGATTGGAACCGAATGATCTTCAAAGGTCTCTTCAAACCCAGCCATTCTGTGATTCTGGGATTGGGTACAGACTCACTCTTTATTCTGGGCAGTCGCAGTGAGTCACAGAAATGAAGGAAATCTCTCTTCAGTTCTTGAGCTTCTTGAAAAGGTTCCTTCATTGTTGTACAGACGTGTGTGACATCCAACACCTCTGCAGATAATTCCTGTATGGACACCCAATGCTGTGCATTTCCACACTGGTCGTTGTCACAAGCCTGATGTGAGTACAGTAATTTCACAATTATAAGCCGCACCTTTTTCATTGAAAAATTCAGCCTACCTCAGTAGTGCGGCTAATCATCAGGTGCGGCTTATTTATGGACAAATCCCAGTGAAATGCCAACCCAGAAGTGAGAGCCAGCCGGGGAGGGCACCTGGGGCTGCCTTTAAAGGCTTGGCTGGTCTATGAAAACTGTTTGCAACTTGAGCACCTGACACCAAACCCCGCGCTGGTGTGATTCTGTTACTAACTCGTTACTTTGGCGTGATTCTGTTACTAACTCATTACTTTGTCGCACATGGATCCTCGCCTTAAAAAAAAAAAAAAAAAAAGTAGCTTATATTCAGGTGCGGCTTATATACGGACAAATCCCGTGGTCTACCCGGCTACCCAGACATGCGGCTTATAATCAGGTGCGGCTTATGATCAGGTGTGGCTTATAATTGTGAAATTACTGTATCAATTCCTGCATTTTTCACGCCTATGAATGCACAACATGTGGTTCAACAACAGTTGTCACTTCAATTAGAATGTACAGTGATGTTTTCACTCTGTGTCCTGAGGGGAATGAAACTGTAATCCACGTACAAAATCTTTTCCATCCAACCCCACAATGAAACACATTTTACATCTTTGTCATGTCTGGTTCTTTTTGTTTATCACTGTCACTGCTTTTTTTTAATGCTTTTAAGCAGCATCAGCTTTTTCCCATGTGCCCCTCTCTTGGCAGGATCATTCCTTGAGGAGAAGCAAAGGGGAGCTCATGGAGAGAAGGAAACCTTCACACAAAAGCCTTTCTTGCTTATGTAACACTGAACATGGCCACTGAGACCTCGCAGTTTGCTCCAGAAGTACCGAAATCGTATTTCATAAAATTTCCGTCCACCGACCAGCCAGTCCCCAGGCAGTTGTCCCTGGACAACCTTTCCCTGAGTTTTGGGGAGAAAATCGTGCCACCCCTTGTGTTTGGAGAGTTATCAAGAAATCATGGCAGGTTTTCATTCTGCCTTATATCCAGCCTGCCACTGGCTCTACTTGCCTGGCTGGGAGTAAAAAGCCTTTTTGTCCCTGGAAAACCTTTCCCTGAGTTTTATTGCTGAGCCTGATGTCACATGGCCTGGGATATCCCTTGGATCAGCTGGGGCCAGTTGTGCCAGCTGTTTCCCCCCCCTAATTCCCCGTGCACCCCCAGCCCCATCACTGGTGGGGGAGAGGTACAAAAGGCTCTGTCCAAGCTCTGCTTGCCTGGCTGGGAGTAAAAAGCTTTCTCATTTCTTTGAGAAACTCTGGATTTTAAATTTTTCTTCACTTCAGGTGCAGAAATCCAGCCCTAGGAGACAAAACTGTCTTGGAACACGCACTTGCCATTTGATATTAATATTCTGGGGTTCCAGAGCGACTTGATTTTATTTTTATTTATTTTTTTGTCTTTCAGAAACAACTTCCACAAATCATCTTTTTCTTCTTCTATTTTCTTCCCGTGGCTCATTGAACCAGTGGATCAAGGCCATAGTCAATACATTATAAATTATATTCTTCCAGATCAGCCTTGATGGACTGGAGATTATTCCTGTGGCAGTGGTGGCTGGATACTTCTGGCAAACCTGTGGCTGTGTGGGACAGCAAAGAATGAGGCAGAGCTGAAGGGTGAGGGCCAGGTGGGCATTAATCCTAATTCTAATTTAGACAACGGCCATTCCTGTGCCTGAGGAATTTTCCACAGCTTCTTCCCTCATCTCCAAAGTGAGCACAGAAGCAAAAGCTTCATCTCCCAACCCTCCTCTTGAGCTGGCATCCTCAGCCACCAAAAAGCAGCATATGCAGAGAAAAATCTGTTGGCAGTGCCTGCAACACTTGCTCTTTTCAGAAGTTTGTGTGTTGGGTATTGATCAGCCTCTCTGCCACGCTATGCTCTGAGTAAAAGCTCATTTTGGTTGTTTTTTTTTTGCCAACGTATAGGTGATTCTCTTTGCACTCTTCATTCCAGTTCACCTCTGCTTTGCATCCCAGTGTATGTTTTTCCTGTTAATCTCTTCATGGCAATTTTTTTGCCATTCTCATCCTGACTCCCCTTGATTGATTGTCATTCAGCTTCTCATTCTGCACATCACTTTATTTTTCCTCCAATTTCCCAAATGGCAACCTCTGCTTTCCTCTGCTCGAGAGGGTGACAGAGCCTGTGCTGAGCTTAACCAGTGAGTTTTTGCTTTGTCACTCTGCAGTGACAAGGTTAACTTTTCCCCAAAGCTAATTCAGCTTTTCAGAACACCCGTGGGCTGTGGAATCGATGTGTGCAGTTAGATATTTTCACTTTTAAAGTGTGGCTCCCAGCAGAGATGTGCTAACGGGGTCAGTAAACTTCAAATGCCTTGAATTCACAGGGGGAGAGAAGGATGCACAGTCTGAGCACTGAGCATGGAGTGAAAACATGCGCGTTTTACTTCTTTTTTTTTTTTTT
>VRYO01002734.1:3232916-3248484 GCA_009812075.1 Sialia sialis | reverse complement strand
GAAATTTGCCAACCCAGAAGTGCGAGCCATGAGCCAAGCTGAGCCACAAGAGCCGCACCAGCCGGCGCCAGGGGCAGGTGGGAGTGCCGCGGCCCGCGGCACGGGGAGGGTGCCTGGGGCTGCGTTTAAAGGCTGCGCCGATCCGTGAAAAATGCTTGCAAATTGAGCACCTGCCAGTAAACCCCGCTCACACGATTCTGTTACTAATTCGTTACTTTGTTGTGCAGGGATCCTCGCTGGGGGGAAATAAATGTGCACCTTATAGTCCGGTGTGCCTTATAGATGGACAAAGTTCAGGAATTTGCCGGCAGCCCCGAAGTGCGCCTTATAATCTGGTGTGCCTTATAGTTGTGAAATTACTGTATATATTTATATGTATACAGTACCTTGGAAATAAATAATGTTTTTATTTTGATGGTCACTTTGCTTGGAAGAATGGATCCAGGCAGGTGTGGTAGCTCCTGGACCTTCTCTATTTCCCTCTGGATCTCCATGTTCCTTATCCTCAGAGGTGTGGATTCAAATGTGCGAGCAGCACACAACCCAGACTGATTTCCTACCAAAGCTGAGAGAAGATCAGCAGGTTTCAGAGGCTTCCCTGCCTCTGAAGGGATGCAAGGGGTAGGAACCAACATCCTTGTCAGTGCCCTCTGATACACTGATTTTACTGAGGTCAGAGAAACACCACTTTGTTCATAGAGGAGAACAAGCACTTATAAATGCATTGTGGATAACTTTTAATTTAACTGTTCAGTTATCCATATATTCCTGTTCTGAAAAAGGCTTACAGGAGAGTCAAAGTGCACCTTGGAGGACACAGTTGTTAAAAGAGAGAGAGAGAGAATTTGGGAGAAAAATCTGTACCAGTATTTTCAGCCTTTTTGCAGGAGCCAGATATTATATCAACATGGAAATATAAAGCCTTTACTAGCAGGAATTTGATGGAAAGAGCATTTATTATTCCACTATTTGAAAATTATCTTTAATAAACTGCTTCTGGGAGATCACTGATGGAGAAAATTACTTTGAAGGAGTGTTGTGCTTTCAGTTGGTGCTGAATGAAGATGAGATCAAGCTCCTTGTAGTCCCACAAGCTGTGTGAATCAGAAGCAGGAAGAACCCCTAGGTAGAGATGCACATGAGGGAATCAAACTGCAGCAGGACTCAGCAAGGTGGTGTGTTCATAGTGGCCTTTCTTTTATAGTTCTCACCTAACAAAAACTGAATGTAGCTCAAAATAAAATAGATTGTAAGAAAACTGTGTAGTTTGTTCATTTTACTTCAAGACAGTGGAGATGCCTCTGTTCTTCTACCTCACAATTCTCTTAAGACTAGACCTGATGCAAATTCAAGTTTCAATACATGAACCAGTCCTCAAAAAGTCTAAAAGTCAATTCTTAGCCAGCTTCTGAGCTTGCTCTGAGTCTTTTAGAGAATTACCAGCCTCTAGTCTGTCCTGCTGGGTACCGTGGGTCAGACCATTTTACCCAGCATTATCATGTTTTATAAGACTTTGAAAAATGAAATTGAGATTTCAAAATTACCAGGGAAAAATGCTTGTAAGAGCATCTGTGATATCTCTGCCTATTATTTAAAGAAAAGTCAAGTCTGGAAAATGGACTGATTATAGCAGAGAGGTTCTTGAGGATGAGGGAGCTGGCAGGTTTGGAAATAGAGCCCTTACTTTTGAAAGGCAGGAAAGTAGACTTGGGAGAAATTTTTATGTCACAAGCTGCTACTAATGACAGTCCCAGAGGGAGGTGGGAGGTATTTTTGCAGAGGACAGTGCTGTTACAGTGTGCACCCTACTTTCCTATTTCTTTTCTTCTTTTCTTTCTCAGTGATGTGCAGGAAATGAGTGAAGTAAGAGGTGCATTTTGCATAACACAATCCAGAATGTTTTGTAGCATTAACTGAGAGGACCTGGGTTCTCCTCTTGAAATGCAGTTGTTGATGTGGTGTGCAGGCAGTGATGGATTAATGATTGGATTTGATGGTTTAGAGGCCTTTTCCAACCTAAATTATTATCTCATTGTGTTTGCCCCCTCTTTTCCCTCTCTGCTCCCAGTTCTGTTTCTTTGTGCAGCACAAAGAGAGCAGAGCACAGGGGAAGTGTCAGATCTTGCTTCATTACAAAAGCATGACATTCAAATATGAAAGAAACCCCTTTCATAATGGTTTTATTTTAAATAAAACCGGCTGAGCTGCCTTTAGGAGAGGTTGGGCACACAGAAAGAGAGGCAGTGGAGCTCTGCAGAGGCTCAGTGTGCCCTGTGCACCTGCCCAGGCAGGAGAACCTTTGAACATCACAAGACAGCAAGCTTTTAAATTCATTCTATGCAAACTCACAGCTCTCTCCTAATTTATCTGTTCTCTCTCACCATTGTCCCTCTTTGCAGTGCTTGTCTGACCTTCACACCCCCAGTGGCTTCAGTGATAGCATCTCAGTGGTTTGCTCATGCTTTGGTTGAGTTTCTATTCTCCACAATATTTATTCCCAGGTTCAGCTGGATCCTGCTGTGATCCACAGGCTGGAACCTGTATAAAAAGTCTGGGTTAGTACAAGGGAGGTGTTTTTCAGCAATAAGACAAAATAGGAGGGCATGGAAGCTGGGACACCCCAGGATGACCAATGCCACCTCCAGGGAAAGTTTGCTGTGACTTTTCTCCTGTTGTAAGCTAGAGCTGCTGAAAATGGGATGATAGGAATTGTGGAATCCCCAATTGAAAAATAAATGCCTTTGAAAGCATTAAATAAAACAATCTTGTACACACTGCTCAGTAGTGATACTGAGGTTGGTCTCCCAGTTTTGATGATCTGTGTGTGTGAGGGAACCAAAATGGATCGTGTCCTACAGGCAGATAAAGCCATCCACTACCCCTGGAAGTATTCAAAAGGTATGTGGATGTGGTGCTTAGGGACCTGTTTTAGTGGTGGGTGTGGCATTGTTAGGTTAAATCTTAGACTTGATCTTAAGGGTCTTTTCCAACCTAAATTATTCCATGATTTACCTTCCCAAGAGCTCCTTCCATTGTCAATACTTCATAACTCTATTTAGAGAAGGAGCATTAGCCCTTGCTAATGGGACATCTATATCAGAAGGGAAGAGGAACCTATAGGGAACATGCAAATACCAGTGAAACTTTGGGAAATAATCTTTCTGGCCCAAAATCCTATTGCAAATCTATCAAATAGATTAGAAATTAGTGAAAATCCGGAATTAGATGGTAAATTATACAGTTCTTTCATCCATCTTCTAATTTCCAATTTCTGGTGTCTGGACAGAGCAAGATCATAACCCTGAAAGTCAAGTTCTTCCACCTTTCACTTTGTTCTGCGGGACTTTGGCAGAATTAAATTTTGCTCATGGTTTTGGATGTTATCTTTCATATAAACTGCTCCCTGCACGAGTTTTTCAGATGGCTGACATTCACTGGAACTGGATTTCTGTTTCTTTATAGTGTTATTAAAATCAAGTCATTTGACATGTAATGAGCTCAATTATTGGCATAATTAATGGACCAGCTATTCTCTCACCTCTGATTTGGTAATGGCTTTACCATCATGTCATTGAATATTGTGCTGTGGACAAAAAGCTACATGAGGCTCTTGACTGTTTTCTCTTTGTGATCCAAAACACCACTGGTTTGTCAAGATCTGAGGCACTGATGAGGTACATTATGTTGCATTTTGTTCCAAGGCATTTGCTCTTCCATGCTAATGAACTGAGTGAATGGGAATTCCCAGATTGCCATGACAGACCTGTGTGTGCAGGAGATTTCCAATGGCATCAAGCCTTTAGTTAGGCTGGTAAATCTGGTGGTATATTTTTCAGTTCTCTCTGAACCTGCCTGAGTACAGAATTATGCTAACCTAATCCTGATTCACTGACACCCCAGAAATTTTTTTAGTCTTTTGAGCAAGTCTATTGCCCATTATCCTCCCGAGGATTTATGTAACAGCATGAGAAATGAGGTAGCAGTGCGGTTATCACAGTGTGAGCTGTCACCTTTCTGTTCATGCAAGTGGATGATGTTTGCATCCCGGGGTGCCTGAGCAATGATCCTGTTATCCCAGCTGACAGTAAACAACTGCACGACTTCTCTGGAAAAGCAGACGAGCTCCTCTGTGTCAGCAGGGTGCCTGTGGCTCCTGCTCCTTCACCTCTCACTCTGAGAGCTCTGCACTTCTGCTGCTGTGCTGCCTGCTGGCTGCTTCCCTCTGGAAAACTGGGGAGTTTCACTCAGTGCATCAGGGAGAGATATCAGCCAGCTTCCAAAATGCTTCCAGAAGAAGCAAGTTTTATAACTTCAGTGAAAATTAGGAAAGGCTTTAGGGATGTTTTTACAAGTTGAGGGGTTTTTAACTTGTTTTTTCATGCTCTCTTTCTTTCATGCCATACCTGTGTTGCCTGCTGAGCTGCAGCACTGCTGACTGCAGGGCTGGGCAGGGCAGGGAGAGATGCCTGGCACTAAGATCTGCTGTAGCAGGGCAGAGTTTCCAGCCTTTGCACTGTGCTTGCCCTGGGTTCAGCTGCCCTTTCCTCATGCAAGAGGAGTGCAGAGATCCCCAGGATGCATCCACATTTCCATCATGTACCCAAAATAACGAGGCTCCTGTGGGGAACCTCAGCCCTGCTCCTCTGGTCACCTGGCAGCTTCTATGAGAGATGTTCTCTTCAAAGAGGAAAACCCTCAGAGGAGGAGCTGAGAACTGAGATGGAGCTCAAAGAGAGCCACTCAACATGCTCCATGTGCTTGCAGCCATACTTCACATTCAAGTGGTCTGCCAGGAAAAACTGTTATGGATCTGGGGAATCGGCTGGAGAGCTCCTAAAAATCAAAGAGGAGATATTAGTGAGTAGCTAAAAGGAAATTTTTCAAATGTCCTCTCATCCACATGTCACAAAATTTCCCTGGAAGACTTCAAAATTTGTTTGGGTGTGGCACTGGGGGACAAGGTTTAGCGGTGAACGTAGCAACACTGGGTTAACTCTTGGAAAATCAATGATCTTGGATGATTTTTGGATTCTATGACTCTGTAATCCATTTTGAGATTACCATCTGACCCCCTTCATGTGCTACACCCTTCACCTTCTCATAGCACAAACAAGACTTTGTCCTGAAAATCAGTGAAGTGCCTGACAAGTGGAAGTCAAGGATGTTTACACAGGTAAATTCTCCTTAAAGCTGACAGGACACGCAGACTCCTTTGCTTTGAAAAATCTGTAACTGAGGGATGTTGCTTGTAGGTGCCTCACATTTTGAGGGACCTGGCATAGAAAGATGTAAGGTATTTGTTCTTTCAAATTTTCCCAGATTTATGAGGTCATGGTTGCTTTTACACTGAGAAGAAAAAGAAACCACTTTTATCCACAACTGCTTTACACTGAGAAGAAAAAGAAACCACTTTTATCCACAACTTTATACACATGGCTCTCTTGCTTGTAGAATTCCCCTGAGAGCAGATGCATCAGTGCCCAAATGCCCTTGAAAGGCATTTGCTCAGAACAGGGATTTTGATACAAACAAGATGTACAAAAGGAACCTGAAATCTTCCGCTCAGTTTAAAACCAATCTCACTGCCTGGGGTCTTCCCCTGCTGGTTTCATAGTCCCAGCAGAGAGCTGAGGAGCTCAGTGCCTGCAGGAGCAGCTTTTTCCCTTGCCTTAGCCAGTTTCTCACCTAGTTGCAGCTCTGTGTGTGGAGGAGGCACCACCAGCCCCTGCGCTGCCCAATAAAGTGCAGCAGGACCAGGAGAGGTGGGGGATTCTTTGGAGCAGCTATCGATGTTTCCTAGGCAATGCTGACAAAACCACGCTGCCTCTAATTGGCTCCACTACAAATATTTACAGCTGTGAAAAGAAGTTTGCTGATCCCAGGATGGTAGCCATGGTTGCCTATCTTTTTAGCTGCTGTTGTGCTGGTGAGAAACATGAATAGGTTGCAAGAATCCCTCACAGGCTTTGTAGCAGGAACATTTGCTGACCCAAATGTAGAAGCCAATTAAGCTCTAAAGCTTCTGTGTGTTTTTTTCTAGTGAGCTTTGCCATTTGTTCTGTTTATTAGTGAAAAACCCAAACCTAAAAACAACCAACGTGGTGAGGGGCTACAATAAATTCAGGCCTTGTTGCCACTTTTGTTGATTGTGGGTATATAAATAAAAGATTACATTTAAACATCATATGAATGCATTACTGTGTGAATTTGAATTCCCATGCTGGCAGTGTCTGTTTGCAGACCTGTGTACTCAATCAACCCCTTGAAGTAGAAATGTTGATGCAGATGTTCTAATATTTGTTCTGAAATTACCTTTCAGATTGAATGTGTATTTACTTCTGATGGGAGGAAGAGGAGAAGGTGGAGCCAGGCTCTTCCCAGCGGTGTTCAGTGACAGGACAAAAGGTCATGGGGACAAGAGAGATACTGGAAATGGCTTTTCAATGTAGGAAAAGACTCCTTACTTTGTAGGTGGCCAAAGACTGTAAAAGGTGGTTCTAGAGTCCCCATCCTTGGAGATATTAAAAACTTTCCTGAATACTGTCCTGGAACAGCTGCTGTAGCTACTCATGCTTGAGCAGAGTGGCTGTGGTGGGGGATATCAGGAAACTCTGCCAAGCTCAAATATTTTCGGAAAATGGAGTGAAATCTGCACTGTTTAAGTCTTGTTGTCTGTTTTGTTTGATGTGTGTCTCATTTTAAATCGATAACAGATCTGAAGTCCCTGTCACGGTCTGCACAACCTCAGTCTCTGACGACGATTGTGAGGCAATTCAGGGAATCTTTGGACTGACCCTTACAGTCCCCCAGGAGGAACCTGCACACACAGGACATACGTTGACTCCTTCCTCTAGTGGAGAAGGGCCATGGTCAGGCTTTAAACTGAAAGGGGGCAGGGTTAGATTAAATATTTGGAACAAATCCTTCCCTGTGAGGATGGTGAGGCACTGGCATGGGTTCCCAGAGAAGCTGGGGCTGCCCCTGAATCTCTGGAATTGTCCAAGGCCAGGCTGGACAGGGCTTGGATCATCTGGGACAGTGAAACATGTCCCTGCCATGGCAGGGGGTGGAACTGGATGATCTTTAGCGTCCCTTCCAACCCAACCCATTCTATGACCCCATAATTCTATGAAATTGCTTGGTTCTGCTTTCAACATTCTGAAGTAACACCTTTTTTTCAACAGATATATGTTCCTGAGGGTTGCTATTCCTTCCATGCTTCAGAAGAAATCCCATTTTTTTGGGTGTGAAAACCCAGGCTGCAGCATTGCTTGGCAGACTGAAAAGCCTAGCTTGCTAATCAAGGCCCATTAGATTGGATGTTTGTATGAGCTTGTCACAGGCACTGAGAAAGGCAAGACTTCACACTGACACTCAGCACTTAATGCATTACTTTCCAATCAGGTAAAATGTGGGCTGCTGCATTGTGCTGGTGTTTGTTCTGCCTTTCCCAGCCACTTCTTGAAAGCAGCTCAGTGAATTATTTACATCTGTTTACTTCCAAAGGATCTCGGTGAGGTTTGTTCCTCCCTGCCCAACCTGTGCTTGGATGGGCCCTGCCTGTCGTGTTTTTGTGTCACTGCTGAGCCTTGAGCTGAGACTGATGCTGCTGAAGCCTCCTCACGTGGCAGGATGTGATTGTGAGAGTTTTCTGTAAATATTCCTTGTCTTCCCAGGCAGCAAATTGGAGGTGAAGGCTGTGTGTTGGTTTTGTATGTCAGCAATCTGTCAGGAGGGAGCTCAGGAGTGATTTAGGATGCACCCACTTGGGGAAATTGTGAATTAGGGTTTAGCTGGTGATGGATGACCCAAAAGCTGCCTGTGTGAGCAAACGTGGTTTTGGTGGTGACTCAGAGCACGGACAAATGAGATCGTAACGACGACACCTCATTGACTAATTAACAAGATTGTACTCCATTTTCCCCTAAGCTTCTATTAATCTATTAATATGTCAATGGCACTGGAAGACTTGGGAATTTTTCACAGAACCACAATTTTGCCTTGACTGTGAGGAGTTGCTTTAGTTGCAAGAGTTCACTCTTTCCTTTGTCTTTTGGACTATCTACTCTAAGCAGCAAGCAGAGAACTTCAGGAACCTAAAAAACCCCATCAGCTTCTTTCTTATTTAATTTCTTTGAATTTTTCTTCTGATTTTTTTCCTAACTCAGTGCTATCTTCCAGTTTATTTGTTCCTCTACCTTGAATTCATTCCATTCAAAATCAAGACTTAAATTGTATTTTTGTCTTGAGGATCTCCAAACAACCCTTGCTGCTGGAAGCACTAACCTTTCCTGTGTAATATAAATGGAAATAAAACCAATTTGACTGGATAGCAATCTTTGCTGTTCTTAAATGGATTGTTATGCTTGCTGGTGTGGCAGAATGAGAAATCATCTTTTTCAGGTGTATTTCAGTGTTCCTTGTGAAGAACTTCCCATCTGTCTGCTAAAGGTGATCCCCTTTCTGTCCCATTAGATTTGCTCTGGCTGAGGTATTTTCTTGCTCTTCAGTAATTCCCAATTTTGTTTAAATATCTGCCACATGCTCATCGGGTTTTTGGTTAAAAAAAAATACAGAGAATGAGCTCAAAACATGAACTTTTAAAAGGTTAAAATAATGGGGAGTGAACCCAGCTTCAGATGCACTCAAAGATCCATTAGAGCAATGGAGGAGCCATAAATTTTGATTCAGGCAATGTACAGAGAAAGTCTTGATTGTGGAGAGAATGAGAGAAGAAAACAATGATACAGATTTTCACATGTTGCAACTTGATATTTCAGTTGTGGTTAAGTTGTGATTTTTGTCTCGAATTTAGATGTCAGAAACCTCTCAAACCTCACTGAGGCAAGACCACATGGAGGGGTGGTGGAATTTAATAATTCATAGAGGGATTTAATAACATCTGAAGGATATTCTGAGTTTGCTGAAAATCACCTCATCTCCCAACAGCAGAACTTCTGTCTTAATTTATAAAACAGATAATAAATACACTTCAGTGCACACTTGGGTTTTAGCAGCTTTTCAAGCAAGGTGATTTCAATGCTGGGAAATCACTTTTATTTTCCCCCTTTTTTTTCCTTTTTTTCTTTTTTCTTCTGTAAGAAAACTCTGTGAGTGGGCAGTTGAAACTAAAACCTGTTGTGGGTCTTCAGAAAGCAGAGAGAAAGGCTTTTTGAAAAGCCAATGCCAAGTGGAGGCATTCCATAGCCTTTGCAACAGAGCCTTGCTCCCTGCAGTGAGGCAGTCCTGGGAACCAGGGAACAGGAGCAGGAATCACAAACCGCAGGACAGAAATCAATACAACGAGAGGCAGCGTAAAAACCAACAGCAATTTTTTTCTGACTCAGCTGTCTGAGCAAGGCCAACAACAACATTATTAGAAAGGCAGGGTGGTGTATGAGCAGCTCATGGAGAAATGGGATTTTCCAAGTCATGGAAGCAGGCTGCTGCCTGCAGCTGAATTTCTACAAACACACACAAAATAAAATCAGGCTGGTGGGAGAAGGCAGAACCAGGTCCTGGGCTTTTCAGAAGGCAGTGCTTTTTGGATGAGACCCTTAAAAACAGCAACCATGCAGTATGAACAGCTTCTTTATAGAAACAATAAACTGAAACAGGTCTTGGTCTCATCTTGGATACATCCCCTTCTGTGCCCAGCGCTGGCATTAGAAGTTCTGTAGCAGAGCTCTGCACAGATGTGGTGCAATTATTTCATTTGTGAATCTTTCAGACTCATCGTTCAGACTAATCATCTCCCCAGCTATTTATGGATTGCAGCTGCCAACTGGAAAACCAGCAAAGATGGGAATGCAGGAGAAAAAAACAGCTTTTCATAAGTGCCTGAATGCTGAATGCTTTAACTGATCCTGAGGCAGAGGTAGCTGTTCCCTTGAAGCACGGTTTTCTTGCCAAAAAAAGTTTGTGGTGAAACCACAATAATCCTCACTCCAAAATACAATTTTGAAGTTATCCTTCCTTTAGTATTATATATTTCCTTACTCTTTTTGTATGAATCTTCATTTAAGGAGAATGTGTGATCTGAAAAAAATCACACAGAGGAGCAGCAATCAAAGAATTTTTCCTCCCTCATTGCAGTGGATGGGAAAATGCAAACATAAAGATGTTTCTTTGATTTTGTTTCATGACTACAGATTGTGTTTGCCAGGAAGGCAATGGGATTCATGCAGAAGTGCTACATCAAACTGCCTTTATGCTACATCCTTCTTAAGAAATTGGAAGAGAATGTTTTGGGGTTTTTGTGTTATGGGAAATTATTTTTAGAACCAGAGTCTGAAAATTATTGTTCTTTTTCTTCAAAGCATACCAAAATCATAGAATGACTTGGGTTGGAAGGGACTTTAAAGCTCACCTAATTACAAACCCTGCCATGGCAGGGACACCTTCACTATTCCAGGCTGCTCCAAGCTTCACCCAACCTGATCTTGGACACTTCCAGGGATCCAGGGGCAGCCACAGCTGCTCTGGGTAACCTGTGTCAGGTTCCCACCCCCACAGGGAACAATCCCTTCCCAATATCTCATCCATCCCTGCCCTCTGGCAGTGGAAGCCATTCCCTGTGTCCTTTCCCTCCATCCCTTGTCCCCAGTCCCTCTCCCGCTCTCCTGGATCCCTTCAGGCCCTGGAAGGATTCTGAGCTCTCCCTGGAGCCTTCTCCTCTCCAGACTGAACAGATGAAGCTGACAATCCTCAATGCTGATTTTCAAAGTTAGCTTTTTGTCAAGGCCAATGGTTCTGCCCTGCCAGTCCCTGTCAGAAGTTCAGATCTTCCTTGGCAAGTCTCAGCAGCTCTGCCCTGAACACTAAACCTTTAGTTTTTATTTTGAAACTTTTCTTCCTCAACTGGCAAGGATAATCACCATAATGTATTTTTTTTATGTTCATACTTGAGCAACTGGTACAGGAATCAGACTCAGTGCCTCCTCTTTGTTCGACTTTCTATCCCTTTCTTTGTTGTGTGATAAAGAAAGGCATAACCAAATCTGCTTAAGCTTGCATTCAGTAGATCAGACCAAAAGTGGTTGAAGATCTTCTAGAAACTTCTTTCCCTTACTGACACAAGTATTTGGCACTAGGAGATAAATCTGCATTTGTTTGCCAGATAAGGGGGATAGGACTGAGCCTGATCCTGGGACTGGGATGGAAAATGTGAAAAATTTTTGGAAAGGCAGTCCAAGAGAGGAGATATATCTGCCCAGAAATCAACGAGTGTTTTTTGGAGGTTTTGTTTGGTTTTTGGAGTTTTTTTGGGGTGATGTCCTGCTTAAAGCAGAATTAAAGTTTCCCTGTTCTCTGCTTCTCCCCAATAACTTGTCATGGCAGTAGGCAGGACTTGCAGTAATTTCACGAATATAAGCCGCACCTTTTTCATTGAAGAATCCAGTCTACCCCAGTGGTGCGGCTTATATTCAGGTGCGGCTTATCTGTGGACAAATCCCAGTGAAATGCCAACTGCTTTGATTTTGTCTCCATGATTGCAATAGCACCTATCGAAATGATGCCTCTGGACTATGAGCCAAAGTGAATTTTGTGGGATTTTTGTGAGGAGAGGAGGTCCAGCTATGCCAGGCTCATTCATCAGGAGCAGTGGGGGCAGCATGCTGATTTTTCAATAAAGGCTTTACAAAAGGAACAAGTCTCCTGACCTGTTTATTTCAGTCTGTGTGAGCTGAAATCCTGAACTTTGCCTTATGACCCAGTGCTTCTGCCTGCTGCAGTTTTCATTTCTGCCTCTACAAGGTGCCTGTGGATGTTTGGCTGAGTCAATCCATGGCTTTCTAGGCACTGACTAATTTCCTCCTGCCTGGCTGTGGGGGGAAAAAGTAAATTATTTTGTTAAGTGATAATTCAGTACTGTGTCACCACACCTACTGCGTTCCTCCTTCTCTTAGGAACTGTCCAGAGCTTCTCACAACTCTTGGGCTCAGAGTCTGACTATGGGACACATAGGGTGGAATCAATTTATTCCACATTTAGGAACTTGAAAGATAAATGCCAATTTTTAAGTTTACTTTAGAGAAATATTTATTTATTTATTTATTTATTTATTTATTTTTAAGAAAGCTCAGCTTCTCTTACTGTAAAACAGGTGAGTGTGAATTTGAAGAAATGTGCCAAAGCAGCTCTAGGAGTAATTATTCTAGTGACTAAAATTGAAGTCGGTAGTTACAATTCAATACAAATTAATAAACCAGCTGTTGTTTTTCCTTGTTGGTCTTATCTGAATCCTTCAGGGAAAAAAAAGTGTGGATTAATACCTTTTTTGCTTAAAATTACTTGTTAAGCAGTGGAGATACACGTGCCTTTTGTCCATTCCCTTTTCCAACAAAAGAGATGGTGATCCTCATTTTATCTACTGATCATAATTTTATCTACTCTTTGTGCAGATCACAGCTGTGTCTCTCAATTTATGTTGGGAATACCAAAGTAGGGGAAAGTAGTAGGTCTGACCAATTTCTTTGTGTGTATGAACACAGAATAAAACACACAAGCCCTAATGATGCTCTCAGCACTTCTCTTCCTGTAGTGATGCTCAGTACTTTCTTTCTTCATTGCTAATTCATGGCAAGGAGCATGTGTTCAATATGCAAAATAAAAAATACATCAACATACTTATAAATTTAATAATTAAATAAAATTTTTAAAGCAAGCCAACAGAAATAAAAGTGAAAATAGTAAAAAAAATAACAGTTACAAAGTGTGTTTATTTTTAAAGGTACTCAGGATCAAAAGGCTTCACATAATCCTGTTGCTGTGCCAACATATCAGGCTGCTGGAGATGCTGATTTGTCAGCTTTAAATTTTATTCCTGAGCTCCTATTAATAGCTGTACTCATCAGAGAGATGAGCTGAGCACTAACACAGGCAGGTGTGGGCTGGTTGTACAGTCAGGCTGGGGAATGAGCAGGGCACACACTCCCTGTGTTTCTCAGTCAGTAGGGGCTGGTTTGTGACACAAATGGGAAGGTGAAGATGCTCCCCAAATAAATGAAGAATTGTTCACCTGACATCCAGCTGAGCAGCTCCTTGCCCTTAAAGTTGGCAACTGTGGGCAACTGTCTGAAGCCTAGGAAAATCCAGCCAAGATTTTTCCCAGGCTGGACGAGCCTTGCTCTCTAGCTGCTCAAGAACAGAAACCCCAAAACAAACATCACACACCTGCTAGAGTACAGCAATTTCACGACTGTAAGGCAAACCAGATTATAAGTCACACTTCTGTATGTCGGCAAATTTCCAAACTTTTTCCATATATAAGGCACACCGGATTGTAAAACACACTTTTTTTTTTTTTTTTGCAGAGAGGATCCATGTGCAACTTTTGCAAACTAATGAATTACTAAAGGAATCACACAATCGTGGGGTTTACTGGCAGGTGCTCAATTTGCAAACATTTTTCATGGATCAGTGCAGCCTTTAAACGCAGTCCCAGGCACCCTCTCTGTGCCGCGGGCCCTGACACTCCTGCCCGCCGTTCTCCCACACCCTGCATCTGCCCCTGGCGCCGGGCTGCTCGCTGCTCTCACGGCTCTCGCTGCTTGCGGCGCTCATGGCTCTCAGAGCTCTCACTGCTCGCCAATTGGGCCAATACCTGCACCGCTCCAGGTAGCCTGGACAATGATCCTTTCCTTTGGTTTTCTCTGTGCTCTGTGCTGGCACAATCTCTTTTCTCTTCAGCAATTAAAAGCTAAGGGACCTGCCCAGCCAGCTTTGTTAGCATGATAATGAGAAAAATTTCTCCACAGAGGGAAAAAGTAAAAACCCCCCAACTCCCAACATGGTCATTTGATTGCTAGCTTCATGTTTGTTGCTGCACAATGTGAAACAGAAATTGTTTTGAGATCCCTTCAATACTCAAACTTCTTCCATATATAAGGTGCACTGGATTATAAGGTGCACTCTGGGTTTTGATCGAAATTTTAGGCTTTAAGGTGCACCTTATAGTCGTGAAATTACTGTACATGTTGTTAGTCACAGAGTGTGTTTCTAAAAGGGTGTTGCTCCTTTGCACAATAAACTTTCTGTGATTTGTTTTGCATGATGTATACTGTTTAAACCCATGATTTCCTTGAATAAGTGCTTTTTCTTGCTCTAGTAAGAGAGTGCCATGTTACTGTGCCTTTCACCACATACAGTAACAGGGAACCACGTCCAAACGATGTGCTAATCCAGAGAAAGGAATGACAAATTTAGGGCTGCAGCTGCCCTTAGCGGGTTTTTGAGCCCATGGGAGGCTGATTTTATTTTTCAGTGTAGTGCGAACACGTCCACTCTTCACATCTCCACCATTCTGGCCCTTGAGCTTCCTCGGTGTCTGCCAAAAGCCTTCTCCAGGTGTCTGTGCCAGTGCTCCTTGCTGAAGATCCACTTTGTTCATTGTTTTTTGGGGCCACTCAGGGGTGGGATTCTGTTACTGTTCGTGGTTCCAGAGCGGTGATAAACACAGTAACATGGCAACTTTCTTGCAGGAGCAGGAAAGAGCAATTTTATTCAAGGAAGTCATGGGTTTAAATAATATACATTGTGTAAAACAAATTAGAGACAATTCATTGGGCAGAGGAGCAACACCCCTTTAGAAACATGCTCTGTGAAAAACAACACGTCCTCTAACAGGTGTTTATCTGTGTTATTGAATTCTCTGGAACCTTTCTCCTGTGGAAGTCAGAGCTAAAGCTTGTCTGAAGAAACTTTCTCCTAGGAAAAGAGTCAGAACTGATAGCAGCCTGGATGGAAAAATCCTGGCTGGATTTTTCCTAGGCCTCAGACACTTGCCCACAGGATTCACCTGGCTGAAGGTATCTGCAGTGGGTTCATTCACAGGAAAGTACTGATCAGCAGCACCAGGGATTTCCAAGTGGGATTTCCTCACCTGTATGGAGTTGTAGAGAACTCATTCAAGTGCTCTTCAGCTATAGGTTCACACAATGTAAAGGAAGAGGCTTCTCTCTCTTTGTACATCTTCTTTGGGAATGTGTTTATATCATTCCAAAGGAAATGGCTTAGTGGATTTGCTTTTCTCATCAATGAGAATGCTTTTCTCATTGTCAGCTAAACAAAAATTCCTCTGGGGAAAACTCTTTTGATTGTTGGGAAAGATAAATTGGCCTTGTAAGGAAATTCACATCGTAAACATGCTTATAAATGTTTGATATGTGATACTGCTAGAGAAGGATTGTAATCTGAACCAGCATTATGTCAGGGTTTTCAATCTGGTTGCAGCCTCTGGGATGTGGACTTGAAAAAGACCACCCAAGTTATGGTTGGGAAGTGCTGCACATGATTTGGGAATGGCTCCTACAAACCAGTGTTTGAAGGAAAGCATTACAGTCAGCAAGAAAAATCCCAAAGTGACTCCAAAAGTCACCCAATTGCTGCAGTGTGTTCAGGGAGGCCAGAAAGGGGATCTCCACCAGGGAGGCACAACCAGATCCCTGAGATCTTCCTTTTAGACAAGTTTCAAAGATATAATATTGATCTCTGTTTTTGTGGTTTCATCCTTGCCTTAACCTCTAGGGCTTTCTTTTGGTTGGTTGGTTGATTTTTTATTTTGTTG
>VRYO01002734.1:3220011-3231916 GCA_009812075.1 Sialia sialis | reverse complement strand
GGGAGTTAAGCAAGGGAAGAATGTGCTGAGATAATAACTGGGATGTGGTCCATAACCCAGAGATCAATCTCAGAGGCTCAGTTCTTGGGTGAGCTGTGTGTGAGCACAGCGTGGAGATTGGGGTAAATCCAACCAGGGAGCCCCGAGTCTGCCTGTTTGTGCCTGTTTGCAGCTACAAATATTCTCCCTGCACAATTTCAGCACCACAAATGCCTTGTTGGTGTTGAGCAGGGGAATGCAATCTGTCCCCACGCAAGGAACAAACAGAGCAGGCTCACAGTGGAAAGCAGCAGCACAGGGAAGAACAAAAGTGGGCACACTGACCGCAGTTCATTCCCTCCCTGCCACTCCAAAGATTTCCTCCTTCTCAGCTCATCCCAGGGATGGGCAGAACAAAAATACTGCTCCAGGAATATTTGAAGTCAAGTTGTTCCCTTCTTCTGCTTCCTCCTTTGCACATTGCTTGGAAGAGGAGAGGAGCTGGAGCAGGGCCAGGTGTCACTGCAGAGAGGAGTCCTTATCTGGCAGGGAGCCTGCAGAATATTTCCTACAACCTGAGGGTTTGTTTTTTTATTTTTCTGATGGGAGTCATCTTCCCTAACCTTCACCATCCAATAATTAGGCATCTAATCCAAGCCCTTCATTACGTGTCTCTGGAGCTGATGCAGAGAGGTTGGATGAATCTCCCTCTGGGGTTACTTGTCTCTGTGTGTTGACAACAGAGTCAGCCTGAAAGGCTGGCTCAGAACAGCCAGCAAACTTCTTGGCAGCTAAAATTAAATGGGATGAGCATCAGCTGCAGCCCTGTGAGTGGCAGACTGACTCAGAGCAAGTCACAGCTCAACCATAGCACTGGGAAAGCTCAACAGGAGATGCACATTCCTGCACTGGGATCACTGTGCACATCCTCAGCTCTGCTAAGGCTGCTTTGCACAAATATTCTCCACATTCACTGCAACAGGCTGTCCAGAGCAGCTGTGGCTGCTCCATCCCTGGACGTGTTCAAGGCCAGGTTGGATGGGGCTGGGAGCAACCTGGGATAGTGGAAGGTGTCCCTGCCATGGCAAGAGGGTTAGAACTGGATGGGCTTTGAGATCCTTTCTAACCCAAACCATTGTAGGATTCTATCATTCCATGATACACAACTTTTTGGGGCAGCTGATCAGATCCAGGAGTAAATCAGGTAGCAAAGATGCATGGACTGTGACCATATGAACACGGAATATAAATATACAGTGAGGTGGACTGAAAATGGGCTGAAGTAGTGACATCAAGGATGTGATCAGCAGCAGGAAGTTTGGCAGGATGCAAGTCAGTAATGCAACACCACAGGTGTTGATTTTGGGATAGATACCATGTAATATTTTTATAAATGTTATAAAAGACTGGGATATCTGCAAGTTTGGAGACAATAAAGAAATAGAGAGGGAGTGGTTGTTTTGCCATTTAGAGACCCCTGTTGGTCTGGGAAATTGGACAGAGAGGATTCTCACAAAGATCACTGACGGGAAATGCTGATCCTTCACCTGGGGAGGAATAAACCATTGCACCAGTGGGCTGGAAAGCAGCTCTGCAGAGAAACCCTCAGGGGTCCCAGTGGACACCAAGGTGACCATGGAACAGCCAAGTGTCCTCAGAGCCAAGTGAATTCCAACCCCTTGGGGTGCAGGATGAACGGCACCAGCAGCAGGGGGAGGGAGGGGATCCTTCCCTCTGCTCATCCCCACTGGGATGTTCCTGGGCTCTGTGCCCTGTGCTGGGCCAGAGGTGCAAGAAAAAGCATGGAGAGCCTCGACTGAGTCTGCTGTGGTTCCACAAAAATGTTTAAAACCTCAATCCCAGAAAGCTGGGCCAGCACCAAGAAGAGAAGAGGGAAATATTGTGAAGGGAAGAAAGGAGGCACAGCCAGAGTAGTCTCAATAACACCAAGAGAAAAAATAAACAGCCTGCAAGAAGAGGAAATCCCATCTGAACTTATTTCCAAAGTGCATTTACTGTCAGAGACTCTAGTCACAGCTTCTCCAGAGAGGATGTGCAGCCTCCATCCCTGGAGACATTCATAAGCCAACTGGAAAAAATCCTGGACAACCTTTCTCTGAAGAGATGGGGTGGTCTGGACAGTCTCCAGAAGTCCCTGATAACTTAAACCATGATGTCATTCTCTGTTAAATCTCTTTCTGTTGGGTGTAGAATGTATCCCAAGATATTACATGTGTAATATCTACAGTTCACTTCATCCAGTGATTCATTTAAGCCTTTAAACTCTGACCTGAGGAAGTTTTCTTCAAAACATTTTATTTTCAAGACTCAGAAATGCTTCCTTTTCTCATTCAGGTATTAAGAATTCACTTAAATTCATAAAAGCCCCTGTAGAAATGATTATATGGAACAGGTTAATTGTGAATCATTTTTTGCTAAGGATAGCTGTGGCTCTCATGTTTGAATTCCTATTTTTAAATTGTAAGAACAGTTTTAATTCCATATTGCTGCGTGTGTATTTTTAAGATAATTATATAGCGAGTAGATTAGGCTCTTACTTGCTTATCATACCTGAAGATGTCATTTAGCAATTATTTAATATTCACCTAATGTAGAATTGCCTTATTAATTTGGTGCTGAGCAGCAAAGACCTTTCTTTAAAAGAAAATGTTCACAACTTTATGGAAGAATAGAATTGTCAGACGTGTGAAGCACACGTTTTTTTATCTGTTACATATTAACTTGGTTTACTAAAAAAAAAAAAGCAGGTGAAGTGTATTTAGTGGCACTGAGGCTGACAAAAGGGATCTCAGAGGAATCCCTTCCCATTTTTATGAGATTGTGTGTGTGGGGTTCCAGCCATGGCACAGAAACACCTCTGACACAGTCCAGAGACAAGGAGTGACCAACCCTTTGCCCTTTGAACCATCCAAAAACTCCTCTCTGAAGGGTTTTCCACTCATATGAGGAGCACAGAGACCAAGCAGCAGCTTTCCTATCAATCCTCAGAGGAGGAGAAACCATCTCAAAATGAATAAATGCCATTTTAGGTGAGGTGTGGCAAATGGATTTTAGAGTTCTCTGGTCCTGACAGAAGGCTCACACTGTGTGCAAACTGGGAGATCAGAAATGCTGACTTGGAAATGCCATGGAATAAGACAGATGTTGTTGAGAGAGAAATGGAGCTAGGAAAAGGTTTCAAACGATGGCTTTGTAAATCAGACTGGATACTTTTGAGAAATAGAACTGTGAGAGATGCATTGTAGTAGAGCCCACGAGGGGTGATTTTAGATGATTGGCTTTAAGGGATTTTACAGCATGGTGTGACAAAATCTGATGGGCCAAGAAGCTCTTATAGTGTATTGCAACTAGGAAATACAGTAATTTCACAGTTATAAGCCACACCTGATTATAAGCCGCACATCCAGGTAGTTGGGTAGACCACGGGATTTGTCGATATATATAAGCCACACCCGAATATAAATCACTTTTTTTTTTTTTTTTTTAAAGCAAGGATCCATGTGTGACAAAGTAACGAGTTAGTAACAGGATCACACCAGGGCGGGGTTTGGTGTCAGGTGCTCAAGTTGCAAACAGTTTTCATAGACCAGCTAAGCTTTTAAAGGCAGCCTCAGGTGCCTCCCCGGCCGGCTCTCACTTCCGGTTTGGGATTTGTCCATAGATAAGCCACACCTGATGATTAGCCGCACTACTGGGGTAGGCTGGATTCTTCAATGAAAAAGGTGCGGCTTATAATCGTGAAATTACTGGTTGTTTTTTGATTGTGATGGTGGGAATTGCAACACCTGTATTGCCTCACCCTTCACATGAGACTGAAAATGGAATGAAAGTTTTTAAAACATTTCTCAGTTGTCCTGCCCCTGGTTCAGAAAAGAGCAAAATCCAACAGTGAGACAAACTCCAAACAGAGGAGATGCAGGGGATCCGGGCACCAGCATCATCCCACTGCTGATCCACAGAGCAACATCTGATCTTCCTTCACATCGTCCTGCATGCTTGTGTGTGAGAGATGCCTCAAGTCTGCACAGGACTGCAGGCAAATGGCACAAATTCCCAGGTGTTTATCCCTGGGGGATTAGTGCCTACTATGAATAGAAAAGCAAACTGAAACCCTGGAGTGTTTTTGAGGCATTGAATGTTCAAGAAATGAGCGGAATTTCACATCTTCTGCTTTGGGGACTTTATGCCAGGTAGGTTATAGGTGAACAAAAGCACACTGTGAGCAACAGATTGCTCATAGCTCATATTTTATATATGTACATGGGCAAATCCTAGTCTGAGCGTTTCAGAATTTCAGTGATGTCATCAAGCACCCAAAGATTTCTGTAAACAGGCAGCTGGATTCTCTTTTAAAGCCAGCCACTTGTATCAAAGAGTTCAAGTACATATACTTAAAAAAAAATAAAAATCAAATTCATTATTAACACCAATAGGATGCAGACTTTGCATCTTAATTGTGTTTTGGCTCTATCCAATCCCAGATGTGATAAACTGTCCTGACTTATTTTTAGGGTTTATTTGCCTCTTCTGCAATTTAGATTGCTGAATGAATCCTTAAAGCAGATGACAGCTGTAAGGAAAGATCTATGTGCAGCAGGACCTTTCTTCTGATTAGACTGGAGCCTGCAGTCCTGACTTGTGTTTTACATATAAGTAATCTACTAAGCCATGATTCACTGACAGTGGCTAAAGGACTTAATTAACCAATTAATTCAAGTTTTATCCTTTCAAAGAGGAATTTAAATCCGGGTGATCTATGACCATACCTCTAAACCTTGAATAAATAGCCATGAATCAGCACAAACCAGAGCTGTCCTGTTTCTTTCCTGCAGGCACAGGACTTGTTGACTCAGTTGTTTGTGCAGGCTAAGCCTCCCAAATCATGTTTTCTAGAAACAAAGAGGGTAACCCGAGCATTCAGAGCAGGAAGCACAAGCTAATTTATAATAGGATTAACTTTGCTCCATCACCCTCCCTGTGGCATTGCTGGATTTTCTGCCTCGAGATCTCTCCTGCAGCTGCTCTGATTGCAATTCTGTCCATGTCTGCTCTCTCCTGCAAGGCAGGGGCTGGTTTTCTGTTTATTTGGGTTGTTGTGTTTATCCCAGTGACAGCACACAGCCACCCCTACAACAGATGAACGTCTCTTAGCAATGCAGAGGAAAAGGGGGGATATTCACACAGAGCTCTTTGGGAGGCTCCAGTGTTGCTCTCCTCACTTGCCAGGCATGGCTGTGAATTGAGGGAGTTTCTCTCTGCAGAGAAATCCAGCCCTGGGAGCTGCTGAGGGTGCTCAGCTTGGATCTGCCTGCATGACCCTACAGCACAGTGGGATTCAGCCAAAGACAAAACCATCTACATTTAATTAAAGATTCAGGTGTTAGGTGTGTGTTTCAATTCTCTCTGAGCTCAGTAGACATCACAATCTGGTTTATTTGTTTACATTTTTGTGTCTGTTTGTGATACCCTGCCTGAACCTCACTTGAATTTCAAGAGGATGTGGATCTTCCCTATCTGTGGGGTTGTCTCAGCTATCCCAGTCACAAAAGCTAGTATAAATAAATAAACCTACACCCTGATCAGAGTAGTTCAGCTGCTCAAGTGCCACAGTCTTGCCGTAAGTGAAATTAGAAATAATTTCTCTCTTTGGTTAAAAGAATTCTTTGGTAAAATTTCAAAGTGCTGGCAAACACGTTCTTACTTCAGACCTCTGTTCATTTTGTCTGTTGGCTCATGAGAAATTATGGCAAGGGAAATACAATTGCTACTTTTTTACTCACCAGAGATGAACTTTTGGTTCACCAAACATAAATCCCTGTGAAAGATTCTAAATTATCTTATAAAGTATGTGATATTTAGCAGTGCCATAGAGCAGTTGTACATAAGAGTTAACTCTTAGCAATATTGATCTTCTGTGAAGAAGAAGAGGATGAAAAATCTGTATCAGTAGAAAATATCCAAGTACAGTAATTTCACGGTTATAAGGTGCACCCTTTTCACTAAAATTTTGATCAAAACCTGGAGGTGTGCCTTAAAATCTGGTGCGCCTTATATATGGAAAAAGTTCAGAAATTTGCCAACCTGGAAGTTTGAGCCGTGGAGCCCGAGCCAAGCTGAGCCTGCAGCAGCCCCAAGCTAAACCCACGTTTAAAGGCTACGCCGATCTGTGAAAACTGTTTGCGAATTGAGCACCTGCCATAAACCCCGCGATCTGTTTACTAATTAGTTATTTTGTTGTGCATGGATCCTCGCTGCAAAAAAATAAATAGTGCACCTTATAGTCCGGTGCACCTTATCTATGGACAAAGTTTGGAAATTTGCCGACAACCCGGAAGTGCGCCTTATAATCTGGTGCGCTTTATGGTTGTGAAATTACTGTAAAGGCTTTGCCAAGGTTTTTGAGCAGCCCGTGTCATCCTGACTCATGTCTCATCCCAACTTCATGATTGCTATAAAATGAATAAAGGATTTCCATGGCCTTTTGTCACTGACTCTGGTGGTTAAAGGATTATTTGAGGCACTGTAGGAATATTTGCTCTGCTCAGATGGAAGTTCTGTCTAACTCAGCATCATGCCTGATAAAGTTCAAAAGGAACAGGGCAAACATGACCTTGTTCTTTGTGGTGCTCTTCAGCCATTCAGGAAAGATGTCATGTGCTTGCATACAAGAAAAGTGACTATTTGAAAATATTGCTTGAATCCTGCAGCTCAGAGGCTAAATAACCTTGCTCTGTAGTCTGAAAATGCTCTTTCAGAGAAGAAAACAGAATTCCCCTTTGGTTATGTCTTGAAACTACCAGGACACCAAAGTGTCGGTGGTGTCTCAGGATCTCAAGGTGACCATCTGTGTAGTTTAAAAGTCTCTGTTTTCCAGCCCAAGAACTGAAGGAGTCAGGAGTCATCTTCTGCAGTTTCCAGAGTTGTTTATTTTATCTTACCTAACAAATTCTTTCCCTGCTCAGCCTGGGTCCATTCAGCAGCTCAGTCCCAGGCACACTGCTCGCCCCAAGGGCGGTGTTGTCTTTTTATACCACAAACTATGTGAACTTTATTTACAGTTATTTTCCAATACCCACCACCTGTGTTGTACAGTCCAGTTCTACTCTAAACCAACCCAAAAGTGCCACCCTCGCCGAGAAGACTGATGCCAGTAAGAAGGAAAAAGAAGGACAGAATGTGCCCAAATACCTCCATCCTGACCCCAGGCCCCTATTCTAAAAAATCTTAAAAACCTGCTTTTTCACCCTGTAATAAACTAACTTGTACTCTACTCAATTTTTGTGACTTGTAACTCTTCATACAAGGGTGGTAATTTTTCCCATGGATTGAAATCAAAGGCACAGGGGTCTTGGGCCCTGTGCCAAGGCTTCTGAGCCCCCTGCCAGGGGCTCAAGCCATCCAGGGCAGCCAGAGGGATGTCCTGGGTTCCGACACCAAAGAATCCAAGAAAATTCTTCTGGCAAATGTCTACTCTTTTTTTTTTCCCTGCAAAAATCAGATAACAGCTATGCTTGTCAAGAGCTGGTTATCATAGAAACATCGTTATTTGCATTGTACTTGTCTCAGCAATATCATTGTGATTCCATTTTTTGCTTTCAGAATTTTGATTTTTAAGTGTAGCGTGGATGAATCTTCAGTAACCTTTTATTTATTCTATTTTTTTTTCCAATACTGCAGCTAGAAACGAAAATCAAAATTATTTCACTGAAGGACATGAACAGAGCATGGGCTCATCTGGAGATACATTCCACCAACTCTCAGTCACAATTCTGGGGTAGGACAGATATATCCCTGCACAACAATTAAATATTTGAGTTAGTATGATAGAATCATCTTATATTTAAATGATCACCATATTTCAGGTCTTGCTAACCTGAGTACCAACAGACTTTTAGGTACCCTGCAAATCTCCTTTTATTATTTAAAAGGGAGTCAGGAATGATCAGCTCCAAAATGGATATGCACCTTTTAGGACCCCACCTTTCAATAGCTACATCTCATCTTTGGCAACATCACAAGGAATTAAAAGGGCACTTTGACCACCTCATGTGGCAAGTGAGGCAGTCACCTGAGTGTAGGAATGCAGATAATAAAAGGAAAAGTTTCTTGTCATTCCCTGTGAAGAGAGTATTAAGTAGAAAAGAGCTTTAAAGACTTTTTTTTCTGAGGCAAGCAGAGCAAAAAATCAAATAAAATTGACTTGAAGCAGGAAAAAAGGGAGTGGGACAAAAGGAAGGCTGGATCAGAGGAGAAAGGTTTAGAAATTCTTGAAGAACTGCCTATACTGATGAGGAATATAAGGGAGGAAAACACCTGCTCCTGGAATAAATTAATTTATCTTTTATATTACTTGAATGGAAGTAATTAGGCTTGGAATGAGGTGTAAAGTGCCCCGAATTAACAAATTTAAAGGTGTCTCCCACTGAAGTTTTGGGGATGGATCTCAGAGACACTGAAACTTCACAGGCTGGTGGAGGGGAGCCTTTGATCTGTGGCGAAACAGAAAAGGTTCAAGAGCCTGGTTAGACCTAAGGAATGTGGGAGGGGACAAAAAAGAATCCCAGACATCAAAAAACAGGAGCATGGTTGAATTTGGAAAGCTCTGTAATGGCTGTGTTCTCTGTTTGGGCATCTTCAGATGTATCACCTCCCTGTGAGCCACAGTTAACTCTGATGGCACTGAATGGGAAAAATTACCTTTATTATTTTGATGAAAACAGAGTTTGCAAACTGCCTCTCTCTCAGTGAGTAGAGTTTCTTCTTTAATAGTCTCTTTGGAGGGAGACTTGCACATTCCACACCTTTGGAGCCTCCAGCTTTCATTCCAAATTCATGATCATGGCATCTGCTGCCCAGCATCTCCTCCAGCTCCATTTGTGGGGTTGGAAAGGAGCAGATGCTCCAAGGAGATGCTGCCATGAGGAGCAGCTTCTGCTCAGGGCTGGTTTTCTGCAGAATGAGCACTCCGAGACTTCACCATGCCAGCCAGTACTTCAGGTCCTGACATCACAGTCACTGGCTCAGAATTTGGACACCAAGTGTTTCTCCTGTCAAACCATGGCCTCAGTGATGCACCAGGTGCTCTCTGCAGAACTGAGCCCTGATGTGTTTGAAAATTACACACTGGAACATTTTAAAATTTCCCAAACAGGAGTGAATGGGAGATTCCTGAAATCTACAGCCATGGTCAGTGCACCACATGGAAACAGGTTTTTTGAGCACAGACCACCTTGCCAAACTTACTCTTGGCTGTGTTTCTAGGGCAACATCTCTGCTGCTGAGGCAAGGCATGAAGCACACAGCTCCTCCTGTTCCACAGGGTTTGCCATTGAAAGAGATATTCTGTTTAGGGCCTGAGGGCAATCTAGAGTGAACTAAAATTAGTGATATGTAAAAAAAAATTATATATATATATATATATATATATATAGTCATTATTTCTTATTTTTTTTTTATTGTCCATAAAAACCTAGGAAATTCTCTATGTTCAACCTACCCCCAGTGTCAGAGATGCAGATCAGACAAAACATGTCCTGGTGCTCATTAGTTGGAAAATGTGACAATGGATAGCAAAGCAAGCCCAGAGCTCTGTCATCTGTGCTCCCACAGCTCTCTGGGGCTATTTGAATAATGTTCATATTTATTGGGCCACTTTTTGCAGCATTGCTTCAGCTGCTCTCCTTCAGCTCTGTCTTGACTGGTATGGTCTTGTACTCATTAGGAATAATCAAATTAATTTTAAATAACTTTTTGTAGAAGCCTAGAATGGTTTGGGTTGGAAGGGACCTTAAAGATTCCAATCTCCTGCCACGGCAGGGACACCTTCCACTGTCCCAGGTTTCTCCAAGTTTCTCTCCAGTCTGGCCTTGTACACTTCCAGGGATCCAGGGGCAGCCACAGCTGCTCTGAACAGCATATCCAGCTGTGGATCTCAGGCAATTAACAAGTATAAAATATTCTATTTAAATTCAGTGCCATGAGAATAATTAGCATAATGGCTCAAGAGAGTCTTTTGATCGTTGAAGGTGAGAAGGGACACCAATTTCTTCTAATTCTGAAGGAAGAAACAACCAGCCCACAAAATTAGATCTTTCAAGAGCACGACCAATATGCTGAAGCTCATTTGCCCAAGAGGGGATTTTTGTGACTTTTGTTATTCAGAAAGTGCTTTAACAGATTCCTGAGATTGGAGACTTAGAGACAATAACATTTTAATTTTTTCTATTTCTCTTTCTGTTAATGAAATAGACATTTGAAATAATTTTTAAGAACCAAGAGATACAAGGAATGCAATTAAAATCTTGCTATTTGTTGTTCCTGGTCATTTCTTTTAGCTGACTATTGAAAGCAATCCTGGTTCTAAACACAGTGAATGCAGTGGGTCAAGTAAATGATTCAGTAAATGCTGAGGGTTTCATGTAGCAGCATAAGGAGCACCAGAGGACAGAGGCACCAAAGAATTCATTTTATTCAATCCATAAATAAGGGCTTATTTTTCATTTTCAGCTCAGCTCCCCTTGTGCCCCTTATCAGCAGTGTGTAAGGAAAGGCAGAGTTTTAATCCCAAGATTTTCTCAAAACCAGTTGTTTACCAACAGAGCTGAGGTGGAAAAAGCAGAGCAAGCAAGGAATGATGAACGGATTGACAGAACTGCAAACATCTGGACAGGACCTGCAGTGAGATCTGCTTGACAAGAGCAGAGCAGGATTTATGTTCCTGGCACTGAAGGAAGATTATCCTTTGCTATCCCATCAAAGTGTATTGATCTCTTTGCTTCACACTTCATCACCACAACAGGACAAAGCAAAATCTAAACCTAAAAAAAATGGTCAGAAAGACTATAAGTGAGGCTCAAATATTGCTTGATCTTTTTGAGAGAACTTTTCTGACAAATTCCAAGTTGTTTGAGTCCTAAAAATTACCTGTGGGCTGGGAGTTTCTGAGCTTTGAAGCGGAATGTATGCACATAACATTTTGTGGAAGATTCTTTACCTGGAAAATGGGTTTAATGATACTTTTTCTCACTTTTCGTTCAGTTCTGGTAATTAAATCTTTATATGCTGGTTCCTGTTAAATTGATGGGATAGGATCAGGCCTTTTGAGAAGCAAATAATAAGTCTTATGTCATTTCTAAGTGACCATGTCAGAGTGTTATCTTCCTCCTGAATGATCTTCTAATTATTATTTTTTTTTTAAACACACTTAATGGAAGAGGAGAAATAATGTTTCAGCCTTTGGACCTCATCTCAAGGTTGCACATTGCACAAAAGTGCATTGTGAAAACCCTTTTGTACCAACTGTAATTAGAGATAATTGCCTGGCTGTTCATTTTCAGGAACTAGGCACAGGTTATCTCTGCTCAAAATGCCCATTTCATTGTGCTTGCTCTTGTGTTTTCACAGCAAGGACCTCTCCAGTTTTACCTCAGGATGGGAAGGGATAATTTATAACCTGGCTGAACACAGGGCACTTAAAAATGTGCAGAGTGGAGAGCCCACTCCAGCTCTGCTGCCTGGGAGGTGAGAGTGGTGATGCTGCATAAAATTAGATTGTGCCTGATCAAATGAATCCAGCTATTGATTGTGCTTGATGGGGTCTCAGGAAAGGAGCTTTGCTCTTTGTGGAACTTGAATCAATTCTGGCAGCATTAATTTGCACGCAGTGGAAAAGTCAGGTTGTACCTCCTGGACATCTTGTGGGGATAATTGTGATTGAGGATTTTGAGATGATGATTATTAGGAGATAACTGTCATGTATTTATACAACCTGCAGCAGAATACTAGCTTTTTATTTTCTTTTTTTTTTTTTTTTTCCTGCCAGTCTCTCTGGTATGCTATGAAAATAAAACCATTAACACAACCTGTGAGTGCAAATGTAAAATACAGTAATTTCACAATTGTAAGC
>VRYO01002734.1:3187154-3219011 GCA_009812075.1 Sialia sialis | reverse complement strand
CTCCTGGTGCCACATCTAAAATTGTGGCCATATCTATTCACAAACACAGCACTACACCTCATATTTTTGCTTTCACTGGCTCTTCAATGTAATTAAATTTCAGATCAATCTCTTAAAATGAAGATGAAAATGTGAAAATGAAAAAAAATCAAAATGAAAAAGAGTAGCAACCTTAAAGAACATGAACAGGCAAATCATGGCGCCATTATTATGGTTGATATTTATTTCTTCTACTTTGGAGGAGGAACTCCTGTTTCCTGTGACCTGTATTTTCAGAAAAAAAAAAATCAAACATTATCTTGAGAAAAATCTATTACAAATGAGTGCTCAGGAAATGTAGAGCTCAGGGACTGGAATGAGAAATGGAGATGACCTGTGACTTAGGAGGAATTGGCAACAGAAAGGTGAAATTTCCCATCCCTTTGTGGCATCCTTTTATCTTTGCCCTTAGGAAAGATCAAAGGGAGTTCATGTTATTCCTGTTCATGCTCAGAGCTTTCTAAACTGTACAAATATTTTGCCTAATGCAGTGTTAGAGCCCTTTGGGAGCTGGACTGAGTCCACTCAACACATTGCTCACTATAATTTTGTCCGTGCTTTTTAATCTCTTTATGAAACAGTTCTTGGTCCTCAGGACAAATTCTTTACCATATTATTCTACAGAGCCAGAAGCCAAAAAAGCACTAATTAAACAGAAAATGAGCACATTATTTAGAATTTCTTTACATAACCCTTTTAAGAAGTAAGAGCCTAAAAATTAAGCCCTGAGATTCACATCTTGAGCGCTGCAAGAGCTTTTGCCATCATGACTTTCAAGACTCAGAGTACAAGACTCCTGGAAGCTTACAAGACAGACAGGTCCTGATTCCTGTCTTTAATTAATTAAAGATCCTTAAATGAACTGCCTTCTGCTGGAAATGTCCTTGAGATTCATGCTGGTTCAGTGCTGACAGTGGATAGCTTCAGTTTTTTGCAAGGTGTTGAACAGCAAGGGGGGAAAATGCAGCCTGAAATTTATAGAGCTTGCAGTCACAGGGAATCAGTAACATTTGTGCAAGGAAGCTGAAGGATCACATTTATTTAATATGGCAAACACTGCTAGAGAAAATGATCTGTGTCTGCCTCCCTCTCCTGTGACTTGATGAACTTTTTGCTGCTCCAGTTCTTTATTCTGCTATTCTTTATTCCTATTCTTTATTCCCAGTCAGCCCAGCTCTTATTTGTGCATGGAAAGGATTATTTTTTTGTCCATTAGCCCCCTTTATCTCCAAGTGAGAAATATCAGATCTTAAATTCCTTACCCACCTTTGATACATGAAAATGTTGCTTAATGGAAGCCTTAGTCAGACACTAATTATCCAGTTGGATTTCTAACTCGTGCTTGAAGTTCAGCTGCAGGAAGGGGTTGGAAAATGCAGAACAGAACAGAATTTGTGGTTCAAAAGGAAGGATAATCTACTGAACAAATGCCCAAAGTCTGGTTGTGCATTTGCTTGAGCTGCACACGGGTTTGGTGGTCTGAGGAATCACATGTGGAAAGAAATGCCTCCATCATTTAATTTCTTCATTCAGCCAAGTGAAATGTTTTCTGCATTCTCATCACTGGAAAGAGCAGTTAAAAATGTACAATCACCTTTTTTTTTCTTTTTGAATGAAGAAATCCTGTTTAACAGATAGGAGTTTTTATTATGTTGAGCAATGCAGTTAATTAAATTTATGGTAATTTTTACCTGCATGACCATACTATTACCTTTCGCACTAAAACATAAATTCAGGGAAGAAATGGACATGAAATTACCGAAAATGGCTTTCTTAATGATTTTTCTTCCAAATGTCTTTGCAAATAACCTTGATAGCATTTTGAATGGGTTTTAAATATTCCTTAGCAATAATAGAAGACTTAGCCCTGCACTGTAAAGAAAGGGGAGATTATATAGCTAAAGAAATGAGGAGAACCTTTGAGGCAATTCTGATTTCTGTGTCTATGCTGGAGCAGTGAACATTGTAAGCTTTAAATAACTTCTTCGGTTTAATGAAATGAGGAATATAATATACCGAGAAATTAAAAGTATCTTCATGTGCTTTTAACAACTTCAAGGAACAAAGTAATTAAACAAATATCTTTATTTAGACAAAATTAAAAGCAACAGCAAGTTTAACCATAGAAATGTTCACCAGATTGTGCTGGTTGCCCAGGGGATTTTAAAAGAAAAGAATAAAGATCTTCATTAGCAGAAGGCCTTGCAAAATCTGGTTTCTTTTCCATTCTGAAGATGGAAAAGAATAGTGTCAAATATTATGATTAAAATCCTGAATATCCAATTCTTATAATTGCAACACCAGCTGTTGCCCATCTCCTCTTTCCTCCTAACCATCCTTAGCAGACTTTAATATCCTTGAAGCATTTACCTCTTGTCTAATGATGATTGAACCTGGCCAAGGTATTTGATGAATAATGCGGACTGGCAGACATGCAGCAGGGCTGAAGAAACTTTTTTCCCTTAGGAAATCAACTAAAAAATGATGAGGACTTAGTTTGTGCCTTGCATTTTATGTGCTGGTGGTGCTGGGCAGGTGAAAATGGAACTGGAAGCAAAATTTGCTGTGGCATTGGGAGAGAAGAGGTGTCCAGGGTTGCATGGAGGAATTGCAGGCCATCAAGCTTGCTATAGGTAATAAATGAATCAAGCTGATTTAAATATTAAAACAGCAATTTTTATTTTTGCCACCAAAAATACCGTCCTGGGAAGCCACAACCGGAAAGGGCAACACCGAGCTCGGGGTGGGTGCTGGGTGAACACGCCACTGATGATCTGACTTTTATCACATCAGATCTTCCTGTGTTCACATCTTGGTCAGTCCTGGTTTTATACATATTTTCTAGCCCTGGAGCAAGAAGTCCTTCTTTTTTGTACCAGTTCTTCATATTCATGTAGCCTTATTTCTCTGTGTTGGGCTGCACAAAAGCCCTTCCTGGGCAAATGAGGAATTTTGATGAGTGTCGGTTCTACTTTATGGGAACTGGGTTTTGAAATGTAATTTTTCTCAGGTTTTAAAATGTAACTTTTCCCCGGGGACGAGATTCTGGTTTACAGGAACTTGTATTGAAATGTAGGGTTTTTTGTGGACTTTGGCTATCCTGATGCACGATGCTTATCGTGCACTTATCGCTGGGTGTTTCCTGAACTCTCTCTGTAAGGAGCCACCTCTGCTGGAACCAGGTCTATTAGCACGTTAATCAGGGCTTTGTCTACTGTTGTGGCAGTGGAATTCTGTGAGGCAATCCTCCTTTCCTGGCTGTGGCTAAAAAGTTTGTTTGGGTTTTTTTTTGGTTTTTTTTGTTGTTTTTTTTTTTAATTTATATGACCATTTTATATCATATAAATCCTAAGTTACACAAATTATTACAATAATTTCGTGATTATAAGCTGCATCTTTTTCATTGAAGAATCCAGCCTACCCCAGGAGTGCGGCTAATCATCAGATGCGGCTTATTTATGGACAAATCCCAGCGAAATGCCAACCAGGAAGTGAGAGCCGGCTGGGGAGAGTGCCTGGGGCTGCCTTTAAAGGCTTGGCTGGTCTATGGAAACTGTTTGCAACTTGAGCACCTGACATCAAACCCTGCGCTGGTGCGATTCTGTTACTAATTCGTTACTTTGTCACACATGGATCCTCGCTTTAAATAAAAAAAACAAAACGCGGCTTATATTTGGATGTGGCTTATATATGGACAAATCCCGTGGTCTACCCGACTACCCAGATGTGTGGCTTATAATCAGGTGCGGCTTATAATTGTGAAATTATTGTACATAACAAATATCACAAGCTGGTCTAGCAGAAGGTGTCCTTGCCCAGAGCAGAGGGCTGGAACTGGAAGGTCTTTGAGGTCCCTTCCCACCCAACCAGTCTGTATTTGGATGGTACGGCTCTACTTACAAGCCAATAAATGTCAGCAAGGCCAGGGACTGTGTACAGCGTGTACACCTGCAAGAATATCTCACCTGAGCAAGAGCTGCTATCTGAAGGCCAAGTGAGAGTATGGCTGAGAAGCCAGACAGGTTTTTAGAGTCTCTGCCAAGTCCTTTCAGCCACAGGAGCCCTGCAGGAAGGGCTTCTGTTTTCAAACCCTGACATTTCAGAGCTCACACAGACCCTGTGCTGGTGAACCCAAGAGCAGCTGCTCTGAGAAGGAACACCTGCAGCAGGTTTAACTGGGAAAAAAAAAAAAAAAGAAAAAGTGGAGAATCAAAATCTGTCAGACTCATCTGCTGCTCCTTCCTCCTCCTCAGCTGCTCAACATTTCTGCAAAGTTTTCTCTCAGTGCGGCAATGGTGTCAACTTCAATAGGTTGCCTAAAGAGGAGGAGAAAAATTGAAAGGATTATCTGATATCTGGGTGGTTCCCATCATTCCAGCATGGGAACACATCCTGGGGTGTCTGTGGAACAACAGCTCCGTTAGAATTCCTACACAGCTGTCTCAAAACTTCTTACAGAGGACTGTTTGTGCTTCCCTCTTTAGTCCATTTCTCAGGTGTGGATACAACTTCCATTCCATTCCAGTAAATAAAAAATTCCCAAAATACAGAGTTTGCTTCATGCCATAGCCAGAGATAAAGATTTTCTGCTGTTTCAGACTCCCTTTGCCACCTGCATGTAAACAACTGTAATGATCTTGAAGGGTTGATAGCTTAATCTCTTGGGAATAGAAAAGGTGAAAGGAAAATGTCAGGCTCTGACAGTAATTGCATAAGTATGATTAAGCTAAACTGCTGCCTACAAACTTTGATTGTGGTACAGCAAAGGAAAATGAAAATTATTTCCTGCTTCAGAGCAGCACAGAGGGAAAAATACATCCTAATTTTTAATATGTCAAATGACAGAGGAATGATACCTCAGCAGTTTATTTATACAAATCCATTTGGGGGATTTAGAATCATAGCTCAAGGAGAGTATTTTCATTGTGCATTACCCAGAGCCATCAAGGCTATAATTTAATTTGGGAGAATGGAAAGAAGAAGAAAATGTGGATTAAAATGGTGCTGTGTGTGTAAATAAAGCAGGGCATAGTGCTAAATTACAGCAGTATTAGGAGTAAACCATGATTATTTTGGAAGCTGTGGAAAGACAGAAGAAACGTGACCTGTTTTTCTTTTTCTTCTCTGTTCTGGAGGGCAATGGGAATACTTAGTTCAGCTCAGCAGTGTTTTCATCAGCCTTTGATTCAGCAGTGCTCTCATGCACTTATCCTCTTCAGTCAAGATCCACAACTTGGATTAATTTGACCCAACACCCCTGACTTTACTGGAATCTTACCAATTTACTCTGAGAATTCAGCCTGCCCTGATTTCTTCTTTTCCTGTAGCAGTTTGTGGTCTCTTGCTGCCTTGGCTTTTTTTTTTTTTTTTTTTTTTTTTTTTTTTTTTTTTTTTTTTTTTTTTTTTAATTAAATATGTTTTTTCACAGCTATTAAACCTTTTTTGTAATTTTTTATATTTTTTTCCAGATATTTAAGGCAACAAAGGTTAATGTGTCAGGTTTTTCTTCCTGATAAAAGACTTTAGGCTTGACCAAGACCACCAGGGAATGACTTTTACAAATTGCTCATTGTTTCTGTGAAAAAGCCTAATAACTTCAGAAGAATTCAGCTAATACATATCAAATAAATCCCCAATGGTTGGTAAAAAACCAGAACACACTCTCTACTGGAAGATGAAAATAGTTCATAGTTTCACTCAGTCTGATCAGCTTTGTGTGTGCTGGAATGCTCAGAATCAAATATTTCAGACAAAAGTGCAAGAAAATCTGAAGCTGACAAATGCATCAAATTTTAAACTGTTCAAAGAGGTCCTGGAACTCTGTTATCCATAAGGTTTCCTCAAAATTTTCAGCTCCATATCCTGCAAAGGGCAACTAAGTTGATAAAGAGTTGGGAATGTACAGAACCATTTGCTAATCAGTGAGTATTACACCCAAATTATTTGTTTTAATTTTGCTTTTACAAGAAAGACAAATTTTCCAGAGGAGAAGCTTGTAAAATGTGAATATAAATTCAAGAAAAAATGAATCATGTCAAGTTATCTACAAATGATTAAAGCAGCTAATAGCTGCTAAAAAGGTTATTTATTGTAAAAGGGCATCAGTCTCAAAAGGCACAGTCATAGACATTAAAGTTCATGCTGAGTTTTAGCATAAAGTCCCGAATAAAAGCAGGAGCTGTTCCCGGGGGACCTGGAGAGAGCTGGTGATGCTGCTGAACCTCCTGTCTTCTTCTGGATGTTGGAGACACAGGCAGGGACGGCAAAATAGAAAGCAATGGCAAAGTGATGGCAAAGCAATGGCATAAAACACCAACTCTCTCTAATATATAATCTTGTATAGGATTTTTCCAATAAGTCAACACATAAATTCAAACAACTACTTCTCAACCTATTAGAATTCTAATTTCTTAACACATTATGATACATATAAACTACGTATATGATCTGTCTTGTTCTATCTGAAAAATGTCAGCAATATTCTCACTGAAGTTCTATTTTTTCTAAGCACTGTCTCAAACTGAGCTTCTGGAGTCTGCACTGAAAACAATGGTATGTTTTTCAACCTTCACTAGAACTTGTTCTACTCCGGTATCTGGACCTTTCACTTACTAAAAGCACTGCGGCTCATACTAAAACTTACTAAATTTCTTACAGTAATTTCACGACTATAAGGCGCACCTTAAAGCCTAAAATTTTGATCGAAACACGGAAGTGCGCCTTTTAGTCTGGTGCATCTTATATATGGATAAAGTTCGGAAATTTGCCAACATCCCGGAAGTGCAAGCCCCAAGCTGAGCCACGCCAAGCCGTGAGTCGAGCCACGTCAAGCCATGAACCGCGCGCCACGAGAGCCATGCCAGCCCGGTGCTGGGGGGCGGCTGCAGGGAGAACAGTGGGCGGGAGTGCCAGGGCCCGCGGCATGGGGAGGGCGCCTGGGGCTGCGTTTAAAGGCTGCACCGATCGGTGAAAAATGTTTGCAAATTGAGCACCTGCCAGTAAACCCCGTCGCAGGATTCTGTTGCTGATGCGTTGCTTTGTTGCACGTGGATTCTCACTGGGGGAAAAAAATGTGCGCCTTATAGTCTGGTGTGCCTAATATATGGACAAAGTTCGGAAAATTGCTGGCAACCTGGAAGTGCGCCTTATAATCCGGAGTGCCTTATAGCCTTAAAATTACTGTACTTTTCCTAAAACTCAAACTTTCATCTAACCTTATACTCAAATTCAAGCCTATTCTTCTACCTAAACTCCCATTCTATGTGTGAATGGTTTAACATGTTTCAATCTATCCAAAGTCTTTAATTCAATATCTGCGCTCTGGCTTCTGCCTGAGGGATTCAGGCAGGCCCTTGTCTCACTGACTCCAACAGAAGGTGTCCCTGCCCGTGGCAGGAGGTGGAACTGGGTTATCGCGAGGGTCCTTTCCAACCAAACCATTCTGGGATTCCATGAAACATGAGGCACGAGGAGAGGTGGCCCTGAAAACCCTGTTTTAATTAGCTGGACCTTCTCTCTTTCACGTGGTGGGATTTTCCTTTCCTCTCCTAGGATGCCTGAATTGCAGATGTGAGTGGGAATTTCATCCCCCAGAGCTTCATTGACCATCAGTGGACAAACCCAGGCAGTTTTTCAATGTGGCTTGTGTCACCTACACTGGCTGTCTAACTGAGGATGAGAGGACTTGGATCTCAGTGTCCATTGAGTGAATTGATCAGACCTTCTCAAGGAGCCCCATGGGAACAGCTCAGGCAGAAGGGTCTATTTTTTTCAGGTGCTTATGAATAGTAAAAGTAAATCCTTTGTGATAGATCTTGTCTCCTTTTTTATCACACAGACACTCAGAATCAGCTTTTTAGCCCAGAACTTTCTATTTGTTTCTTTTTCCCCTATTTTTTCTCTGTTTAAAAAACTATTAAAAAATCTCTACACAAGATCTCTGTTACTCTGTGAATTTCCCTCTGTTTCTCAGGGAATTTTTCTCTTTCTTTTCCAAACCCTCACCTGGAGCCGCCTTTTTTTTTTCCAGGACTCATCATTATTTCCACAGCAACCAGTGGGAATTCTCAAACAATAAGCTGCTATTTCAGCTGAAAAATAAGCAGCAGAAGCAGATCCATGAGTGCAGCAGCAGAGTTACAGTCTGCTCTCCTTTTCAGAGTTTTTGAGCATCCCTTGTCCTGTTTTATTCAAAATCTATGACTCCAATGTCAGCCTGAGCGAATAAATGGGGTTTTTTTACATATCTTTGCTACCAAAAATCTATAATTCAGTAGAATTTGGGGGGGGGAAATAAGTCTTGGATCCTAAAATATTAGGAAATTGAATTTAAATGTGAAATTTAAATGTGGGCTTCTTGTTCAAATAAGCAAGAAAACTAAGAATAATCCTCCATCAGTACAGAACGGTTTTAATCCAGTTTATTTTCTGATATGGTCTGGAAGGGGTAAGTTATGATGGTAGTGCCAAATATTTTTTATACATGAAAGGGAAAAAAAAAATCATTCTAACATTTCACCAGAATGATAATGAAGGAAAAAAATACTGCTTGTCATGGGTGAAGGAACCAGAGTGTTCCCAGTTGTCATATTATTTATTGTAAGCCTTAGAAAGGACAGTGGAATTCATTTCACTGAGCTCCACAAAAGCATCCAAGCCACCTTCCTCAGCTCCCTCCATGGTCACTGAAAGAAAAAAGGCAACTCCAGGGTGTGATTTTACCTAGACACTTTATCTATAACATAAATTTAACCTGTAATAGGAAAGACTAAATTTAAATGCACACCCAAATCACTTAATTTTTTTTTCTCCCTAAAACCTCAGTTCCTGTGTCAATATGAAGAGAGAAAAAACTTAACTATAATTGACATGGAAACTAAAAGTTTTCCCCTTTCCCGATTTTCACAGAACAGCTTTACAACAGGTTGTGATGTCTCTGTAGAGATCAAGAGGCAAAATACAAAGCTATAATTGCTTTGGAGGTTTTATTATTTATTTATACCTGTGACAGATTTCATACCAAGTAATCAGATCCCAAGGAAAAAGTGACAAGACAAGAGGAAAAGGCTTCAATTTGAAGAGATTTAGATTGGGTATTAGGAAAATATTCTTCATGGAAAGGGTTGTCAAGTGAAGAAAGAGGTGCCCAGGTAGTCGTCATCCTAAAAGGTTTTTAGATGATATGGCACTTGGGGATGGGGTTCAGTGGTGACCCCCATGTCACTGGAGCAAACACTTTTGACCCAGACACTCTTCCAACTTCAATTCACCAGACTTCTCCCAAAAAGTTTGCTCCTGGGGTTTCCTGTCCAGCTGTCAGCATGGTGACCTGGCTGGGGACACGAGTCCCGGATAAGGTGAAGGTTAGAGGGGGCACCCATGTAACCAGGGACAGCAATGAACTCTCCTTGTATGGGGGTGGTCATGGCAGAGGCAAATTACATCAAACAGCTGCTGAGATGCAGCTTTGCTGGAGCTCTGCCCAGGGATGCAAGGATCGTGGATTGTCTACTTTGAGGCACAGCCAGAGCATCCCCAGTGTCTGTGGCTGGAGAAGTTTCCATGTTCCATGGAGCAGTTTCCATGTTCCATTGAGCAGTTTCCATGTTCCATTTTCCATGGAGAAGTTTCCATGTTCCACTGAGAAGTTTCCATGCTCCATGTTCCATGGAGAATTTCCATGTTTCACGGAGATGTTTCCATGTTCCATGGAGTAGTTTCCATGCTCCATGTTCCATGGAGAAGTTTCCATATTCCATGGAGAAATTTCCATGTTATGTGGAGCAATTTCTGTGTTCCATGTTCCACAGAGAAGTTTCTATGCTCCATGTTCCATGTTCCATGGAGCAGTTTCCATGTTCCACAGAGAAGTTTCCATGTTCCACGGAGAAATTTCCATGTTACGTGGAGCAGTTTCCATGTTCCATGTTCCATGTTCCATGGAGAAGTTTCCATGTTCCATGGAGAAGTTTCCATGTTCCATGTCCGTGGAGAAGTTTTCGCATTCTGTGGCACAGCTGGCTGTGCCTGCTCTCACTCCAGTGACCTGCAGCCCAAATCAGCCACATCAGGACCAAAGAGGTCCCATTTTACTTTTAATTTCCAGGAATCTGGACCAGACACATCTCCCATAGTCACTTCTCAGATGTTAGGGGGTTCATCAGCTCAGATTTTGTGTGGGTCTGTGAGCATAGACCATGGGCACTCCTTGGAGAATGGGATGTGCTCATTTCTCCCATGCTTTCCATCCATTTATTAATTCATTAATTCATGAGCTTGACAGATCAAGCAAAAGACCCTTGGGAATCCCACAACTCTCCTGAATTGCCAAAGGCTGGCAGAGTGCAGCCAAGGTGTGATTAATTACAAAACACGCTAAAACTTCAACAGAGTGAGGTCAAGGAGAAAGAAAACAAGAACAATGAGAAACAGAAACAGGTTCTCTCAGTGCTTTGTCCTGTCTCAGACAGCATAAATCAGGTGGCCAGAGTGTGTTTCTTCTCATCACAGGTAGGTTTTTGTAGTCTGTGTATATTTTAAGACAGGAGAGCTTGGAGAAACATGCATTTCCCAGGAGGAGAGGGGTAAACCAGAAGCTCCTGGAGCAGGTCCAGAAGGGGACCATGAAGGTGATGAAGGGGCTGGAGCATCTCTGTGATGAGTGTCTTGGGTTACAATACAGGATGTGATAAAAGGTATCTCTTCTATCACCATCTATTGAGGGTGGGGCAGTGATCCTGATCTCTGTGGGATATCTCCTGCTAATGGACTATCCATTGAAACCAGCTGGGGCAGTGTTCTTTATTTCCAAAGGGGACATCTCCTGTTCATGGCCATATTTTATAAACCAGCTGGGCCAGTGTTCTTTATCTTTTCATAACCCATCCTTCCTGCAGGCAGTTCTCTTCTGCTCATGGCCATTGAGTCCCACTGTGGCACTGATAAAATTACTGCATCCCATTGGGAGATGCTCCAGCCAGGGGGAAGAGCCCAACATTTCTTACCAAGATAAAAACAGATTTTGGGACACTAAGGTAGCCCTTTCTCCACTGGACTCCAGAAGAAAACCGAACTTCCCCACATCATCACTGGACCTCTGGAGGGAAACTGCAGCTTGTCCAGGAGCACTGCTCCAACTGAAGCACATCTGTCACTGCAGGAGGATGCAGCCACCATTGAATGGCACTGCTGCCAACACCCTGACTGACTGACGGCTGTCAGCTTGGATTCTGACTGTGTCAGTGTTTAGGGATTGTTCTTTGTAATGCTGGTTTTCTATTTTAATTTTCCCAGTAAAGAACTGTTATTCCTAATTCCCATATCTTTGTGGGAGAGCCCCTTAATTTCAAAATTATAATAATTTGGATGGAGTGGGTTTACATTCTCCATTTCAAAGAGAGGCTCCTTTGTTTCTTAACAGACACCTGTCCTCCAAACCAGAACAGATGAGCAAAGGCCAAGGCAGCTGGGGCTGTTCAGCCTCAAGAGGAGATGACTGAGTCCATCCCTGGGTGTCCCTGCGTGCAGGGAGGGCTCAGAGCAGGGACAGGCTCTGCTCTGGGGGGTCCAGCAATGCGGAGCAGGGACAGGCTCTGCTCCAGGGCCCATCAATGGCACAGAGGAATGGGCAGGGACTGACCCCAGGAAGCTCCCAGGACATGAGACAGAACTTCTTCCCTGGGCAGTGATCATGGGAGGGTTTGCTTCATTCCCAGGGATTGTGGTGAGGAAAGTGCCGCACAGCTCTCTGAACCCTCTTTGTTGTTTTTATTTTATTTTATTTACACTGGGGACATTTCTTTAGCAAACTTTCACTGAAGATAAAAAGTGACAGCATTTTGTCAGCCAGCTCCCTGCTGGGTTCATCCCATCCAGCTCCAGCACTTGTACACATCCAATTTTCCAGGAGCAGGGGTTTGCTAGACTCCCAAATCCCCAACCCAGTGCTTAAATTTCCTTCTCTCTGAGAAGAGAGACATTTTTTTTTGTTCCTCTCTGAATCCATCAACCTAATTATTATGAACAGCTACAGCTGAGGCAAACAGCATCAACAACATTTCAATTAATGCTCTATTGAAAACACTCAGGACTGCGTGTATCCACTCCAACCCTCCCATCCAGTCCCATTTTTCCCCTCCCAGCCTTCAAACAAGCCAGATGGAACAAAAAATTGTGTGCAGCAGACTTCCAGGTCACCACCGTGGGGCATGGAAAATGGATTGACATTGCACATAGCACAACAGAAGCTGATTTTGCTCGTCCCTGCTGAGCAGCTGAGTCTGTGCCTGACACAAAACAGCTCGTGGTGACAAGTGGCTTTGTCCCTCAGTGTGGCCTGATGTTTAGCTCACCTTGCACAGTTCAAATATTTACCCAGAACCAGCACGGGTTGTGGATGCTGTTGTTGATGAAGATTGGAGAATTCTGAGGAATTTTCTAGTACTCAAAAGGCTGTTGGAGACACAAAAAAAAGAGATGAAGTGCACCTCAGCCTGGAAAGGGAATTCCTCATCTTCCTAAAGGAGATTGGAATGACGTGGGGTTGGTCTCTTCTCCCAAATAACAAGAGACAGGATGAGAGGAAATGATCTTGAGTTGCACCAGGGGAGGTTAGACTGGATTTTAGGAAGTATTTCTTCATGGAAAGAGTGGTCAGACATTGGAACAGGCTGCCCATGGAAGTGATGGAGCCACCATCCCTGGAGGGATTTAAAAGATGTGTGGATGTGGCACTTGGGGACATGGATTAGTGGTGGACCTGGCAGTGCTGGGTTAACTGGTTAGTGATTTTTATAGGTCCTTTCCAACCTAAATAATCCTTGACTCGACGAACTCTCACCTTTTCTGGCTTGGGACACCATGGAGAAAACAACAATTTTTTCCTGATATGAAGTGAAAGAGAAGCATTGGAGCACAGCACATTTATTTCACACCAGAAAACCTCCCTGAGGTGAAGAATTCTCAGATGAAGTGGGCTCATCCCCTGTGCCAAAGCTGCAGACTGAAAGGGCCAAAGCTAAAGAGGAATCTGCTCTGTCACCTTCAGTTTTGCACAGTTGGAAGTTGGGAATGAGAAGGATCCAGCTCAGTAAAAATTAACACTGACATTACAGACATTTAACTGGGGTGGGCACCACCCTATATGGTCACAGCAAGGATAGGATTCTCACCCCTAAATAAAATTTCTTGCCCTGTCAGCTTCACAGCTGTGCTCCAGAAGGGCACAAAATTTCCCCCCACCCTGCCAGGTTTGCCAGACCTCTATGGATGCCTGGTACCCACAATAGGTGAGCATTGCTAATGCCAACAGACACTTCCAAAATAAATAAAATTAATTAATTAATTAAACCTCTCCCCTGAAGTCTGGCAGGATAAATCTTACCCACATGGACTCATTCACTCCCAGTCCTGGCTGTGTTTTTAATTGGTCCCCACACAGTTGGAATAAAATTCCTGTTTTGTGAGAGGAGAAAAAAAAAGTATTGCTCCTTGTTTAAGACAAGAATTTATTCCATTCTTAAAGAGCTCCCTAAATGGAAACAAGCTGAAATATTGACAATGACAAATATGATTAATATGTTGGAAGGGCTGGTAGTTTTATTTTTTATTGGAAAAATTTTTTCATCCAAATAATGGAATTAATTCTGAAATATGTTTTTGGTGAAAAATTAGTCAGTGGTACAATTCTAACCAGCTTCCTTTTTCTTCCTAGAAACAACTTTTTTTCCCCCACAAAATGGAGGGAGAGGAAAATTATTTTTTTCTTTGTCTTTCTAGGTCATAATTTCATATTTTTACAGCACCCCTATCACACTGAGTCATTTGTTTGTCGTGGGAATGAGATATTACAAGAAAATACTTGCAAGAAACATCTTACCATACTGATATTATTTACTTCAGTGAACACCTTAGGAAAACCTCACAGGAAGATTAAATCAAACCTTCCTAAAAATTTCAGCAAGGTTCCCTGATAAGCACAAAAAAACCCAAAAACATCAGTGAAATTCACTCCTGCTTAAGGACCCTACAAATTTTACCAAACATCAGCTGGATTTTCATTCTTCATCCTTCAATTGTTCCAAAGAGGGTCATGATATAATTAAATTAAATTGTGCTTATGATGATGATCCCCAGTCCTATGTCGATATACATATATAACCCAGAAATAACACTGAAAAAACACAGGAATCTTGCATTAGGAACACAGCTCTGAGAATTTAATTGGTGTTAAAGAGATTAAACTTTTAGAAAAAAAATTGTTTGTTAGTCTAATAAAGAACCTAGACAGAAGGGATTAAGAAAAAAGTCACTTAAAACAAAAACTATGTAAAAGTTAAAAACTCAAAATTAGGGCAGACTGGAAAACTATATTTAAAGAGGGTGTGGTCAAGGTCTTTGTGCATTAGACAAACCTTCTGAAAAACATATTTTCCTCCAGAACAGTTTTGAGTTTGAAAAGAAGATGGAAGTAAGAGGAAGTTCTTCATGGGAAAGCAGCAACAACCTGCCAGAAGGTAGAGACAGGAATCAAGATGATGAGAATAAAAACTTCCTGTGCATGTGAAGAAGTTGACAATATAAATGTTATTTATAGAGCACAGGCGTGTCTGGAGTGCTGACCATAACTAAGCACTGTGCTGTCAAGTTATTGGCATTTTAATGAACAAAGAAAGTATGAAACCACAAAAGCCATTTCCTTCCAACAGACTTCCAGCTCATTTGATTTGATATCTATTCTGCAACTTTTTTTTCCCCATAAAAATGCTGTGCCCAGCATGGACTGAATAAAAGCACTCACTTCTGGATGAGGTTTACAACCTTCTCTGGTTGAAAATCACCTTTTTTAAAGCATAGAATCCTAGAATATTTTCAGGAAAATTTTCCTTTCAGAAGGAAATGGTGTTGACAGCCATAATCTGAACTTTTCAAGACAGAGGTAAAAGATTCCATAAAGGTATTATTTTTTAATTTTTTTTTAAGATTGGGGAAAAACAGAGGAAGAAAAGTAGAGGAGAAATAATATGAGCAGGAGCTCTTGTTGTATGGTCATAACTATTAATCCAAACTCTAGCAGAGTAAGGTCTTAAGATCTATTAACTTACTGTGCAAAGGGCATCAAAAGTCTGGTTTTTGAAGAAAAAGAGGGAACTTGGTCTCCAAAATTCACATGTGGAGGCCATGACCCAGAAGTGATGAAGATACAAAAAATTTACAGTGACTGGCAAGAAGCTCTTGTAAGGATCCAGAGTATCTCATTATCTTGCTATAAATGTTCTTTTCACAGATATCTGCAATTTTTTTGTGAGTCTGGTCAGCTGGGGATCATGACCCATGCTGCTGATATTTGGTATTGACTAATAACCAAATTAGAAATTAAATAATCTTCAAATAAGGTTTTCTCTGTGTTCTGCTGCTTCCACCCTAAGGTCCTAAACCAGCAGTGTCATGGGAATTGAAGGGACCAGACAGAGGCAGCCAAAATCTGCATTTCTTGTTTCCATGGGAGTTTTAGGAAAGACTCAGCTCTAACCAGTGCAAAAAGTTGTAAAATACTCCTGCAGGCAAGAGACAGCTAATCTTGTTTGTGGTGATGTTAGAGTTTGCTGGATAATGGGACAGAACATGCATGTACCTCTAACCAGGTTAATGGGTTTGACAAAATGGCAAAAGTCTTGTCAGACAACAGGCTGTCCTCTTAATTAATAATTTATAGCAGCTTATAGGAGATTTATTAACGCCAGCCAGGGACAGGAGGGAAGAGAAGCAGATGTTTAGCTGAGATTTTGAGATGTGTGGAAGTGGAATAGGCATTACCCAAACTGATTTAATTACCTTAATTTCACAACTATAAGGCACACTGGACTATAAGGTGCACTTTGTTTTTGCAGTGAGGATCTGCGCTCAAAAAAGTAACGAATTAGTAACGGAATGGCACGATCGCGGGGTTTACTGGCAGGTGCTCAATTTGTAAACATTTTTCACGGATCAGTGCAGCCTTTAAACGCAGCCCCAGGAGCCCTCCCCGTGCCGTGGGTCCCAGCACTCCCACCCGCTCCTGGTGCCGGCTGCCGCGGCTCTCTCGACTCTCACTTCCGGGCTGGCAAATTTCTGAACTTTGTCCATATATAAGGTGCACCAGATTATAAGGTGCACTTCCGGATTTCGATCAGAATTTTAGTCAAAAGGGTGTGCCTCATAGTTGTGAAATTACTGTAGTCAAAAAAACTCTGTGAATCTCTGCAGCTTCTGAGGATAAACAGGCAATGTTGTGAGCAGTACCAAAATTCCTTCCCTTAAAGGTCAGGGAAGATGCAGAATATGACATTCTGCTCCAGACTCACTGAAAACCGGTCCTAATCACAGCAACAATCCCTAAAGTTTTGCCAGATTTTGTGGCAATCCCTAAACACACAGCATGTCAAATTCACGTTTTGTATTGTCCTTTTAAAATGTGTGATCTCTGAACCATGTAGAGAATTAGAGTCTGCTGAAGTGAAGAGATTCAGTTCGTCCTGCACTATAAAATATTGTACTTGCTTTTTGTTTCTTCTGAGCATTGTTACGTCCCACAATTTAATACATATTTAAATAAAAAATTCCAAACCCAGAAATAAAAACAAGCCAAAAATAAAACAACTATTTATTACAATTTTTTGTAAATTAAGAAGAAATATTTTCTATGAATAAGCAAAATGATCTGACCCATTTCTCTCACACACCATGTAAAGAAAGCGAAGAAGAATGAGAAAGAGCAAAAGGTGGGAAGAAAAACTCAGTCATTTTTATTTCAGGCAACAGTATTTGGCAAAGTTGGAGATAAATTAAAGAGGAAATGTAACAGTTTCCAGGGGAGGTTTAGTTTGGATATTAGGAAAAATTTCTCCCTGGAAAGAGTCCTCATGGATTGGAAGAGGCTGCTCAGGATGGAGTAACAATCCCTGGAGGGAATTGAAGAAGTGTGGATGGGGGGCACAGCTCAGTGATGAGTTTGGCACTGTTAAATTCATGCCCAGCCTCAACGATCTTCTCAAAACTAAATACAGTAATTTCACAACTATAAGGTGCACCGGATTATAAGGCGCACTTCTGGGTTTCAATCAAAATTTTAGTCAAAAGGGGGCACCTTATAGTCGTGAAATTATTGCAATTTTGTAATTCTCTGACATTCAACCCACACTGATTCCATGCTCACTGATTGGTCCTGGCTGAAGCATCTCCTTCAGATGTTTAAATTCATTGTTACGTTCATTCTCTGTTTATTTGAGGGTATCAGAAAGGAAGAATACATGACTCAACTTGGAGTTGTTTACTGAGTACTAAAACCATGTTTTATTTCTAATGTGAAGTCTGGCTTCATCTTCTAGCCGCTCCTCCTCTTTCTTTTACAATCAGGTTAAAGATCTTATCAGGAGGCTTTATTTCCTTCCAAGATGTGATATTCATATATTACCTGACCATTATCAATCTGATCTAAGTCATGCTGTGATAACCAAAACAGACTTCTTTTTTTTTTTTTTTTTTTTCAGTTTGTGTTTCAGAGCATGATTTACACTGAACATCATTTTTTTTTCACTTAAAAAATCTCTACTGGAGTTATTGCCCCTTGACTCTTGTCAGCCACTGAAGAGCCAGTGAAAAGAGTCAGTGGAAACCAGGACATGATTTATCTCAGCCTAAAATAAATACCTGAAATGTGCCATGTGACTCACACCTGAAAAGGGCCTTTTCCTTCTCACTGACTAGAAAATGAGCTGAGGCTGACCTGCTCAACAGCAAATGCCAGTTTTGCAGATAAATAGTGTCAAATATGTTCTGTATCTTTAGTAATTTCAATTTTTTTCAGCAGCAGCGCACAAGGACACACAGTTTTCCTGGATGAATTCCACAGGAACAGTATAGAGAACAAAAATAACACATTATTCTCCTCTTCACACGCTAATAACCACTCCCACTCTTTTTTTCTTGCACAGACACACAAAGGGGATCATATTGAATCTTCTCTCTCTCTGCACCCTTTTTCAAATAACTACTTGTCAAAATACACACACACACACACACACACACACACACACACACACACACTCTTCTTCCATTCCTAATTCTCAGGTGTGGAGCTCTCCAAATTACCAGGAACCATTGCACTGCTCCTCTTGGATTCAAATGCCTCATTTGCTGTTATTTGATTATTTGCTGGGCAAGAAACCACATTTAGAATTAACTCTCTTTCCCTCTTTCCATGAAAGCACAGATTTAATAATGGTCAGCGTCATTGTCAATGCTGGCCATTAGAATTATCTTGTTCCATCTGTCTCTGGGCCTGCACTTCATCTTCCATCAGGTCTTATCAGGATGCTGCAGCTGTCAATTAAACCTCATTATCTGCAGGGGAAAATAGACCCAGAAGTGCTGGCTCATGAGATATCTGCAGTGGCAACTAAAAGATTTGGTCATGTGAAAACAACTCTGTTTATAAGTCAAGAGTCTGCATTTTGTATTAGCTCCCTAATCAATCCCTTTGTGTGAGACTGAGGATACCTCTGCAATGTTTGAAATTGTGTCCACATTTATCATCCGTGAGAGGAGAGGAGCCGTCCAACTCTCCCTCTTCAAGCACTTTTATTTGTTGGCTTATGAACCAAAATGCTTTCCACATCCTTAATCTCCCGTAATAGATTTTTAAGGCTGTCTGCTGCCAGTTAGGACAGACAGTTGAATTATTTTAATATATATTATATTTAGAAAATCCTCCCCATTTTGCTTTAATGGGAATGACGTCTTTGATTCCTTCCAGACGTCACTCTTACATCACTGGACCTCAGCAAGTCAATGCGGCTACTGCTCAGGAGTGAAAAAAATTTTAAAAAACACCAGAACCAGAAACCAAACCTTTTTGGGGCTTGGGGACCCCAGGCAGCACTTTTGTGCCATCATTGCTCTGCCCCTCCTGCACAGGCTCATGATGTGCAGCTCAGGGATGTGGCAAGGTGGAGATAACAAACCCAGCTTGAAACCTGCCAGGAACCAGCCCTCTGTCACAAATCCCAGCTTCCATTTCAGAGCTGTTGGCTGTTCAGAGCAGTCAGAGGGATAATTCCCTGATTTTGGGGATGATGTTCTTCACAATGAGGGCGCTCAGACCCTGGCACAGGGTGCCCAGAGAAGCTGTGGCTGGATCCCTGGAGGTGTCCAAGGCCAGGCTGGAGCACCCTGGTCTACTTGAGATGTGATTCTCAAAAGCTGTCTCAAATATTATGTATCCCCTCAATGACTTGGGTTCTGGAGTTTTCTCCACCCCACCACCTTTAATTACAGTAATTTCACGATTATAAACTGCACCTTTTTCATTGAAGAATCCAGCCTACCCCAGTAGTGCCGCTAATCATCAGGTGCGGCTTATTTATGGACAAATCCCAGTGAAATGCCAACCCGGAAGTGAGAGCCGGCCAGGCAGGGTGCCTGGGGCTGCCTTTAAAGGCTTGGCTGGTCTATGAAAACTGTTTGCAACTTGAGCATCTGACACCAAACCCCGCACTGGCATGATTCTGTTACTAACTCGTTACTTTGTCGCACATGGATCCTTGCTTAAAAAAAAAAAAATAAAAATGCAGCTTATATTCAGGTGCGGCTTATATATGGACAAATCCCGTGGTCTACCCGGCTACCCGGATGTGCGGCTTATAATCAGGTGTGGCTTATAATTGTGAAATTACTGTAGCTAATGTCCAAATTATGTTGCTCCTTCCTCCCAGTCTGAACGTGATTGATTTGAAAATGGCGCTAATTGTCCCTTGGACATATTGGGCACAGCCATTGCACTGAGCAGAGTCTGGTTGAGCCCAGAGGATTTGTTAGCACTGAGCCAGAATTGAGTGATTGCTCCTGGTGCCTTCAGGGTCACCTCTGGTCCAGGAACCCAGGTTTATGCATCTGGAGGAACAAAATTTCTTGGTAAATACTTTCTGTTATCTGGAGGAGGAGAAAAAAAAAAGAAAAAAAAAAAAAAAAAGAAGAAAAGGAAAAAAAAAAGGAAAAGAAAAAACCCAACCGTACAAAAAACCTTTCCTCCTTGCCTGTCCTTCCTCTTAATTTTTCCCTTGGACAAAAGTGATACTCAGCTGTTTTGAAGGGATGTTTTCCATGCACATGAAACTGAGAGACCCTGGAAGGACTGGCACAGGGGTTGACACCATCATTTTCTAGTCTAGTCTTCATCCCTTCAGAATTTTTTCACTTATTAAATTACTGCTGCCACGTCCAGCCATGAATATTCATTTCCCAATTTCCACACCCAATGTGACTTAAAACAGTTAAATCCATCTCTGATTTGTTGGCACCCAAAGCCTCCCTGCCCTGAAGTTTTCCAATGGCCTGGAAAGAAATAATTCTGAATTACTCTAAAATTACTTCTCACCCATTTTCCCTGATTGTGGTAATTACACAGCTGAGATGTTTTTTAGGCTTAAATTTGCTACATAGCACTGGAGAGGGAAAAAATACCCAAGGGTTCACAGATGATCAGATATTGAAAATCACTGCTGAAGAAACACACTGAAGGAAAGAAGACAATTGGCAAGCAACTTTCTTGGGTTTTCTAAACTTATTCCTGATGAGAATTAAACATGGGCAGCATTACTTCTGGTTTCCAAGGCTACTTAGGAGATTCTACGCCTCTAAAAGCATTTTCCAAAGGGAAGCGGCCTCTGGCTGTTCCAAGGGAGGTTCAGGTGGGATGCCAGGGAGAATTTCTACCTTGGAAAGGCGGTCACAAACTGGAAGGGTGGAAGTGATGGAGTCCTCCAGACCCACTGCACCATCCTTGAAAGTGTTGAAACTGGACAGGGCACTCTGCTGTGGTTTGGTTGGCAAGGGGGTGTTTGATCAAAGGCTGGACTTGACCTTGGAGGTCTTTTCCAACCTTAAAAATTCTATGAATCTTTAAAATCCTTTTGTGTTCATCAGCAATCTCAAATCTATAAAGCACTCCGCTCTCCTGCTGTTTTCATTCTCTACCACGTTGACATTTATACTCCTCTGTGCAGGAAATGCACTTTTCTATTTGGAACAAATCAAAGCACAGAGGAAAGAGGGCGTGGGGCTGTCAGAGCATCACCTTGACCTCTGTTGGGAAGGATGAAACAGGAAAACCTTATAAATATGATCGCCTGGCAAAAGATTTTGAGAATATGGAAACCATAAGCGAGATTGAAATGAAAGCCATTTTTGAGATACCAATCCTGAGTCACTAAATAACCAGAAAACAATAGGATGGCTGCTGAAAGTGATCCCCTCTGGATTGAACAATTCCTTCTGCTTGCAGACAGCTCCAAGGGTCAGAGCAGACCCTGCTGGCTTGGCAGGAGGGTCCAGAGAGGAGTTTTTAGGGTTCAAAGTGTAACACAGCATGGGAATGCAATGATTCTTACAGGCTGTGTGTAAATGCTGTAGGATTTGTATCTTGTGTTAGATTGGTCAGTGGAAATTAGAATATTCAGCACAGCAGAAGATTGATTGTGTTGTGACGGGAACCTCGCTCTCTGAGCTCTTTCTCTCTCCACCCTCTCACCTCTTTCTCTCAGCCCTTGCTCTGTTACCCCTGGCAGCTCCAGGCAGGGCCCTTTGCAATGAACCACAAGTTCCAGACCTGGCTTTAGAGATCTCTCCCTCTGTCCCAAACTTCCTGCCCACCATCACCTCCTACAACCCTCCACCCTCCTCTCACACTGAATTATCCATGTGCTGGAGCGCTGCCTGCAGCTTCTGTGCTTCTCTTCCCAGAGCTTTGCAGAGGTGCAGAACACAAACCCTGCTCTGGCTGCCTGAGGGCACTGCAGGGCTCTGTGATCAACCATTTCCCAAGCACTGCGTATAATTATTATTATTTCACCAACACTTTGTTTGTTATTCAGGAATCCCCAGGCTGTTTTGCTTCCCCCATAGAGCCAATTCCGACTCAAATTTCAAATTGCAAATTTCTGCCTGGGATTTCTAAGGAGATGCTCTGAAGGGCTTCAAATGAGAATGATCACTGGCAATTTTGCTGGGAGACAATTCCATGCAATTGAAATGATTGTGTTAAGCCAGACTGCTTGCCTGTCATGATTTGGAAAGCTCCTTGAAAAAAAAAAAAAAAAAAAGACAACCTGAAAGAGATGCCCACAAAAATTGCAGCTCTAAGGCTTACGCTCGTTATTACCAGTGCTGATACTTCTGATTGGTTTTTTCCTAGATTTCCAATCCATGTACATTCAGAGCATTTCATTGTGGCCTAAAGTGTAAAACAGCAGAATTGGTAGAATGATGTGTTTTATTTCTCTTTAAGAAAAGAACTAGAAATGAATAAAAGGAACATTCAGAGGCTCTGTAGCTGGGTTGTGCTTGTGTAGCTCATTGCAGAAAACCAGCTCTGTGGTTCATTGAAACATTTATCAGCAGAGCAGATCCTTCAGAATTATCTGGGATAGTTACAAATATATGGAAAACCATCTTCAGCTTTGGCCTCTCCATGCCGATGGCAAAGCCTTAATTAAATGTGGGCTGAAGTGTCCTGGAAAACATCTGTATCCAGGGGTTGTGCAGTTATAAATCACATGTGTGGCAGCCTCTGCTTCCAAGAGATGGAGAAAGAACACTCTGGAGTTCAGAGCTGTGCTGTTGGTGTTCTCCAAGGAAGAATTGCCATTTCTGAATGGGGAAACTGAGGAAGAGAAGGAGAAATGATATCACAAGATCACTGCCACAGCCTCAATCCAGGTTTTATATTTATCAGACACAGCCATCACTTCAGAAAAAGGAATAATCTCAGCTTAATTCTTAATGCATTTGCAGGATGTATATTTATTTCTTTAAAAAACCAACAAAAAAGCAAAAAAAACAAACACATGGAGAAGTTGTTTTGAAAGATGAAATGGCGCTACAGCAATTTTGCAATGTGTAAATTCCTGCTGCCTGTAGATTTAATGGCATTAAGTCTGCACGTACTTGGTGACAAGCCAAGGATGTCATGGGAGACATCTGAGGGATGTACTTTATCTTTGGCTGTAAAAGCACTTAAAATCAGCATGAGCAATGTGTATTATTACAGGAATTATTGACCTTATTTGCACTGGGTGGATGTACATATGGGAGAGGAGGCTGTGGTGATAGTCCTTCCACATTTATAAACGTAAACATTTATACTGCAGACAGCTTCACTTAGTGGAATAAACTCATATTTTTACTTTCAGCAGAGATGAGCTATTTTAAGAATCTCTTCACCAAGAGAAAATGGGTTGAATCCCAGACTTGTATCTTTGCCAATGTTTCTAAACCTTTCATTCACCACTTGTAAGGATGGAGTAAGTTTGCTGTGAGGGTTGTGAGACACTCAGTTACCATGGAATCATATTAACATAGAACGGTTTGGGTTGGAAGGGACCTGAAAAAACATCCAGTGCCACTCCCTGCCATGGGCAGGGACATCTTCTGTTATCCTAGGTTGCTCAAAACTCTGCCCAGTTTGTCCTTGGAAACTTCCAGGGATCCTGGGCACCCTGTGCCAGAGTCTGACCATCCTCACAGGGAACAACTTCTTCCTAAAATCCCTTCTAAATCTCCCCTCTTTCAGTTTAAAATCCTTCCACTCCCATCTCTATCTGCCCACGTAAAAAAAAAAAAAAAAACAAACAAAAAAGCCTGATTAAATGACAAAACCAGCAGCTTTAAAGCAGCAGCACAGGTGGAGAGAAGCCAGAGGAATGAAAAAGAGAAATGCAAACAGCTGCAATTGGGTGAAGTTCAAAGATCAGAGCTGGTTTGAGAAAAGATGCTGCAGCCTTTGTACAAGGCTTTAGGCCACACTGAGTAGGAGAGGATTTAGGTTTTAAGGTAGGCATGAACTGAATTCATGCTGTGCTGATGGGATAAAACACAAAGACAAAAAAGCGTTTGTCTTGGGTATAGGCAGATCTGACTCTTGCTAATCTTGCTAGTGCAGGGGGGAAAAAACCCAACTCATAAACCACCAAATTTTTAGGATGAGAATGTGTTATATCCACCTTCTGTTGTGTCAGCATCTTAGAATCAGACAATGCTTTGATTGAACAGAGAGCAGAAACAAAGCTGGTATTTAAAATAAGCAGAGTGTGAACAACTATTAATTTCAAATGTAAAATATATGCAGAGTTGCAGTGAATTCTGAGACAATCTTGCTGTGACAAAAATACAAAAGAATTTATATTAAACCCGTTGAATTTATTCACTGTTTATTGTAAGGCTATGCAAAATAAGAATAAATGATTAATAGAAATGGAAGTGAGGCAGTTCAAAGATAAAAAAAGTGTTAAGGGATCATTTTTGGGGAGCTTTTCTCTGAATGACACTGCACCATGTCTTTCTGCCATGTGAAATATGAGGCCTTTTGTTCTGCATGATTTTGATTTTTGTAATTAACTTACTCCCTGTTTTGCTTTCTGTAACAGGTATTTCTCTGTGTAACTCTAATAATGATCTTCATTCCTGTTGAAGAGCTGCCAAAATCAGGTTATCTACCACCTGCTTAAAAAAACATTAAAACTTCAAAAAGTGAAGTGATAAATTTCAGAACAGAATAGAAATCTAGATCCAAGTAAAAAGAGATGATGGTGGTTTTGTTTATTTGCCTGTTTGAATATTATTAATTAAATCAAAAATCCAGGTGAATAGATTTTCTTTTCCATATTTTGAGAATACAGGATATTATTGAGAGAATTTTGAGAATATGGAAGTGTCCTATATTCATCAGATCTTTTCTTGTTTAATCCCATTTTCTCTTTGCTCAGAAAAGGTAAATTAGATGAAAATGGAAGAATCTCATGTCTAGGGTAATACATTTTGTTATTTTTGCCTTGACCTTTAGCAATTGCAGACTGATTAAAGCTGTCAAATTGTAACACATCCTACTAAATTTATTTCAATGTTGTTAATGCTTCCTCTGAATAATCTTGACACTTTTTTTTTTTTTTAATTTTCCTATTCCTCTGGTTTTAAACTGTGCTCTGGCTCTCTGTCATTTTTATGGAAATGTGTTTCATCACTGAAAATTCTTATAAGGTATTTCCCTTTATCAGGGTTAAGTTCTACACCTTCATCTGGCATCAGAAGCCATTGCAATTTATTCATTTATTGAAGCCAATGATTTATTTTTGGAAAAAGCATCTCCTTTAAGTGGCAAAAGAACTTGTTTTGGAGACATCCAGAGTGGGATTCACCTCAACCACCTTCAGATGTTGACAACACAGGTTCCCTCAGAGGCACTGGAGACAAGCAGCACTTTCAGGACAGGATTTTTCTCGTTTATTCTGCATGCCTGCCCATGGTTGATGTGATTCAGGCTCTGGTTTCTGGTGATTATAAAGGAGATTTCTGTGGCTAGGAAGGGAAACAAGGATTAGCTCTGCTACAGGCACCTCCACTGCAGATATATCCAACCTTGGATTAGATGAATGCCTCAGATATTACAAACCCTCCACTTTCTCTGGTGCTTTATTGCAGTGCTTACTTTTCCTGCTCCTCTAAGAAAGCACTTTTTATTTCTGAAATGCATTTGCTTGGCTTTTGCTTCCACTCAGTAACTTTTTTTTCTATTTTTTTTTTCTTTTTTTTTCTTTTTTTTTTTTCTCTTCTATGTTTGACAGAGACAGAAGAGAAAAGTGCTCTCCTGCTGCAAATATTTTTATCTAATTTTTTGGTTTTGTTATTCTCATGTTAGAGGAGATGAAGACAGACATTTTGGATGAACCTGCCTCTGGTTGTTTGCACAGAATTTCGTGGCTGCCCCTGGATCCCTGGCAGTGTCCCAGCCAGGCTGGATGGGGTTTGGAGCACCCTGGGACAGTGGGGTGGGATGGGATGATGTCCTTTAATGTCCTTTCCAACCCCAAACATTCTGTCATTCTGGGATTTTCAGGCTCAGAGGAGGGAAGGGAGGCCAGAGTCTCCTGCAGGAGATCAGATTTTATATCAATGTACACTAAAATGCAAAGGGGGTTGTGCAGCATGGGAACAGCAGAAGAGATTTCTGCTAGGCAAGGAAAAGGATTTTCAGCTTTGTCATATTCCATTTAAGAAAACTGGCTTTCGGCCAAGTGCAGGGGAAAGAAATTTGCACAGAAAATAAAAAATACAGGGAAAAAGCAGGGAAAACTAATAACATATCTGAATGCAATTAGCAGTTACACTCCAGTGACAAAGCACATTCCTTATTTCACAGTCTGGCTTACTAAATGATGATAGACCAGCAGCAGCAGACACGGCTACTCCCTTTGTGTAAGCACAAGTAGGAGATATTTTCTAATGGCTAAAGCTGCATTTTTGAACGCTGACTTCTCTTGGAAGTTGCTATTTCACATGTAAATTCAATATACATGTAGCACTCAGGACCCAATAAAATATAATAAGAAAAAAAAATACATGTAATAAAAGGAGTAAGAAATTGAGATAATGAAGTTCTGAGAGAAATATGAAACAAAGAAATTTTTCTATCTAGATACGATCCCCTCATTCCACATAAAGAATTGCAGCAGATAAAAGAGCAGAGGCATCAGTTCCTCAAGAGAAAACTCCTTGAGCTGCATTTGCAAATGTAGTAGTGAGCTCCTTCCATTAAAAAGCCTTCATGGTTGCTTGGCTAACCCAGACTTGATGCTCAGGCCAATCACAGACCTCTGCACTTTTATTTGCTTCCATTTGAAGGAAAAGAGATGTTTTGGCCTTTTATAGCTGAAAAATTTTTTCACTTGTGCACCTTCAGCAGTGGAGAATGTCCCTCCAAAGTGCTTTGTGCAAGAAGAGAGGAGCAGATGTTGAACTGAAGGTGCTTTGAGAATTAAAGACCTGATGGGTAATCCTGCAGCTCATTCCTGCAGCGAGGAATGAACTCAAGACATCCTGGATGAGAAATTAAAGAAAAGCACTTGCCTGCAGGGCGAAGGGAGCAATCTGTCTGTGCCTGCAGATAAAGGAAGGCAGGGCTGTCCCAAGTGGCAAAACCAGTTCATAAATCAAGAGCGCTCAGATGGGGAGAGTGACCTTTGAATTTAGCCACGAGTTGGCCATAAGTAATTTTAGCAGGAGCTGTCCAAGGAGCACATCCTGCATCTTCCAGCTGCTGGAATAGGAGGCTGGAAGATGAGGGAAGGTGTGTGAGTCAGTTGGAGGTGGGAGTTGGGGACAGCAGTGACCTCCTCAATCAAATCTGCTTCACTGCTGTCTTCATTATGTTTTCATCAAGGAGAAATTTTCTCAGCCAGGACTTAGGCCACAAACCCTCAGAGATCAATCTGCAGCACAAAAATTCTCAGGTGCACTCCCCTTCCAGCATCTTCAAAATTTCAAAGTGAGTACAGTAATTTCACAACTATAAGGTGCACCCTTTTCACTAAAATTTTGATCGAAACCTGGAACTGCACCTTATAATCTGGTGTGCCTTATATATGGACACAGTTTGGAAATTTGCCAACCTGGAAGTGCAAGCCCAGCCATGAGTCGAGCCGCGGCAGCTGGTGCTGGGCAGGCGGGAGTGCCGAGGCCCGCGGCATGGGGAGGGCACCTGGGGCTGCGTTTAAAGGCTGCGCCGATCTGTGAAAAATGTTTGCAAATTGAGCAGCTGCCAGTAAACCCCGCAATCACGCCATTCTGTTACTAATTTGTTACTTTGTTGCGCGTGGATCCTCGCTAAAAAAAAAAACGTGCCTTATAGTCCGGCGAGCCTTAAGTTGTGAAATTACTGTATTTTATTGTGTGGATTTTAAAGGAAGATTTAATAGATTCTGATAGGCATCCACCCTCTTTGGGTAGATTAATGCACCTGAAAGGAGACAAGTTCATCAGCCACATTCAGATAAAATGCAGAAATGCCTGAATGCTTGGTGGAAGGTTTTTTCCATGCTTGTTGGCAAGAAGGAACCACAGACAACTTTCAGCCTCCAGAGAACATTTATTTCTTCAAATATTTCTCGTTTAGTCTCCCTATCTCACTAAAATCAATATCCATATCTCACTACAATCAATATCCATCATTCTAAGAACTGATGAGGAGCACTGTTTAGGCTTTATTTATTTATGGTCTTTTCTTTAGAAACAATCACAAATTCTTATTAAATACAAAATGTTTGCTTATTTTGAGTTTCTTTATAGTTGTAGGTGGAAATTCAGAGTTATCAATCAATCCTTCTAAAGTCCTTTCATTATTGACATTTGGATTATCAGAGAGGGCACAGATTTATATTCCTTGCTATTTTAATACTGTTTTTTCCAATTCTTTCTACAGAGTGTCAAAAGCTATGGTCAAGAAATAAATCTGTGTAGTAACACATTTTTTTACAGACAAAAATGGTTTTGAAATTCTGTTGTGAGAAAAAAAAATGCTGTTAAATGTGGGGCTTTTAAAATTAAACATCTGTTTGGGAATTTGGAAATTGTGCTATTTCACCACTCCTCCTGCAACCACCAGCCCCCAACAAACAAAACAAGACAAGAAAATAAAACAAGAAAAAGAAGAAGAAAATAATATTTCAATGGAAATTTCAGTTTTCTATTCCAAACCTCCTGCTGACCCTTAGGGGGACGTAAGGGACAGCTCAGAGCTTGTCCCTTAGAGCTTCTCAGAACTTTGGTGCTGCTTTCCATTCCTGGCCATGCTGCACCCAGTCCATCTCCACTGTGTTCCTACAGATTTATGGTAGAGTCATCACTCCTGGAATTGTTCAGAAATCATGAATATTGACAACTGAGGACGCAGTTTAGTGGAGAACATGGTGCTGAGTTGGTAATTGTGATTGGTGACTTTGAAGGTCTTTTCCAACCTTAACGATTCCACAATTTCTAAAAAGCAGAAAACTCAGTGGTGATTGTTTTTTTGGGATGTGAATGGTTGCAGAATTGGACTTCAGGAACAAAGCAGCTGAAGAGAAATCAGTGGGCTGGCCCTCACCTCAGCTGTCTTGTGTGAAACCTGAATATCACTTCAGCTGTGACCACAGGGGGTTCACAGGCTCACTGTGACAAAATCCAGAGCCCCAGCCTGGGCTCCAAGTGCAGTCTGAGCAGCAGACTCCTTCCACACTCCCATGGAGCTGGAAGTTCTCACTGTCAGCTTTATTTTCTGTCACACATAAAGAACCTTTTTGTGCTCTTTGAGACTCTGCATGTCTTTTCCTCCTGATAAAGAGGTGCTGTCAGATAATAATGTACAATTCCTTCAGTGAGTGCCAAGTATGTAAACACAGTGTAAACATTGTTGGCCTCGCTTCCAATTCCATTTTTATCCAGGTTTTGGAAGGAGAGGAACTCCAGATGTTTCTGAAGTCCCCTGATGGTTACAGGAGGGCTCAATCCCCAGAAAGAGAGGACATGGAACACAGAAATCCCAAGAAAACTCATCCATCTGAATGTCTAAAGTGTGGTAGGATTAATCTTGGCCACATAGCAAGAGAGGTGCTACAAGCAGAGCTGTATGAATGCTGCAGATTTCAGCTCAGATCGAAATAGAAATTTATATAATAAATTACATAACATACTTAAAGGTATATTCATAAAATGTATTTCTGTAAATTACATATTTATATAGCATGCAGGTGAAGTCCTTGGTGAGGGGGAAATGGGAAACTTGCAAGCATTTTTTTAGAAATCTGGAAAGGAGGAGCCTGGAAACTCCTGACCTGTCAGCCTCATCTCTGTGCCTGGGGGAATCATGGAACAAATCCTCCTGGAAGCTCCTGGAGGACAGGGAAGTGATTCAGGACAGTTTTGGCAAAGGCACATCCCTGTCTGAGCAGCCCAGTGGCCTTCCCTGATGGGGTGACTCCATCAGTGGGCAAGGGAAGGGCTGCAGATGTCATTTATCTGCAATTCTGCGAAGCCTTTGGCACATCATCCCCCATCACCCTCCTCTGTAGATCAGAAAGAGCTGGAATTGGTGAGTGGGGAAGGAATTGTCACATCCAGAGGGCTGTGGTCAGTGGCTCAAAGTTCTAATGGACATCAGGGGTCAGCACTGACAAAAATCTTCATTAGTGACACAGGCAGTGGCACTGAGCACAGCCCCAGCTAATCTGCAGCTGGCACCAAGCTGAGGCTGCAGGGACATTCCTGAGGGATGGGGCCATCCAGGGGGAGCTGGACCAGCTCCAGAAGTGACCCAAGTGAACCTCATGAGGTCCAGCAAGGCCAAGTGACAGGTCCTGCATGAGTTTGAGGCACCCCAGTATCAATGCAGGCTGGCAGGAGAATGGATTGGGAGCAGCCCGGTGGAGAAGGACTTGGGGGAGCTGGTGGGTGACAAGAAGTGACAACAGAAAATGGAAGAATGTCTGCATTGAGTTAGACCAGGGATCAACAAGTCTAGGAAGGTCTTATTGAAAATATTAACAGGGATAAGGATTAACACAGAAGTGCCCTAAATTATCTCCCAGAACTTACTGAAAATTATTTCACAAAGTTTCTGAGCCACAAGTGGTCTCATGATATTTAATTGATATTTAATTTACAGATTTTTCCTCCAGGGAGAAGCTTTGAATCCTTGGAAGCTTCTAGCATCACGTCATGTAACATTTCTAGTTTAAGACTTTTTTTTTGTTTTGAACCAGGCCTCCCTGGTTTTTTTTTCTTCCATTATTGCATTGGAAAGGACAGTAGATTTTTTTTTTCCTTATTTACCTTCTTAACACCATTATTATATGTTAACACCATTTTTATACGTTCACACCATTTTCTATCTCAGTGGTCTCCATTGAAGGTTGAAGGCTGCTAATCCAGAACAATTCCACAGGTATAATTCCCATTATGACCTTCTGCTGTGTCTTGGCCATCACTGCTTTGTCTGTTTTTACTCTCAGAGGAGCTCTCACACCTTCCCTTCTGCTGGCTCCCTTCAGTGGGGCTGTAACTTCCACAGGAAGGATGATTCACACAATGTAAATTCTTTAAACAGCTGATCATGAATCAAAAGGGGCTGTCAAAGGGCAGCTTATTTACCTGAGAAGAGGAAAGAACCAATTCTGTCTTCATGGCAAGTTGGAGCTCCAGAAAGAAGAGGTAGGTCACATATGAAAAAAAAAAATCTGAATATATTGGTGAATGTACCCTTGACTTCAAGAGAATAGCATACTGAAGCTTTGCACCTGATCTATTCACTCTTTAGTAGATTTTGTGGATCTAAAGCATTCCTAGAGGAGCAGCAGGAGACACATGATTGGATACAGGAATTAAGGGGTTTGTTTCAACAAAATTCCCTGTGAGGACTGAATTAAAGAGCCTCCCATCCATTCAGCTGGGCTGGAATTTCCAGCACTCAGCTCTCTCTGGTGGCTGCTCTGACACCTGAGGTGTACAGCTCTGGGGGATAAGCTACTTTATATTTGCTGAAAGGTAAAACTAATCACAAAACAGGGCACCCGCTGCTCTTCAGGTTCAGGGTTTGAGTCACTGCCTTTAGAGACAGTGGTGAAGACCTCTGTCCACCCACCAGGAATGTCCCAGAGGAGTACAGCCAGTCAGGGATTTAGGATCCTGCCTCAGGAATGTCCCAGAGTACAGCAGGTGAGGGATTTAGGATCCTGCATTCCCCTGGTTGTGGACACAGTTGTAGGAGCAGAAATGTCTTTGACCAGTGCAGCTCACTTACATGGCTAACGTGTAAGGAAACAAGTGACTGCACTCTGCACAGTATCTTGTCCTTGGGAGCCAAGAAATGTCTCCTTCTGGCTGTTGGGAATCTGCTGGTTGGTGGGAAGTGACTAAAGAATGTGGAGACCAGAGGGCCCATGGATGATGGATGGATGGTGGATGGATGGATGGATGGATGGA
>VRYO01002734.1:3149624-3186957 GCA_009812075.1 Sialia sialis | reverse complement strand
TCACTTTGCCCTCAGGAATCCTCCTCCTGCGGCCCTCATTCCCTCACACCAGGCAAGAACGGTTACTGTGCTTTACACACGCTCCAGTAATAAAGACCTGTTTAATAGACTGCTCAGGAGGATAACAATAAAACACCATTTGCCTGGGAGTGGCTTAATTGTTTTTCTGCTCATAAAAATGGACTTTGGGGAACAAAGTTCTTGGACAGCCTCTCCTCACTACTTCAGCAGGAAACCTGATACTAAAATCAGCTGAGATCATCTAAGGCAATCCAACTGCTGCTGGATATGGGCCACTAGATGATTCTCTTGGCCCACTGCCCTTCTCCTGGGAAAGACAGGGAGCAGATGTTGGATCAGCACATAATAATTGAACACCTGGGAGTCTTCTTCCATGCTTAGCAAGCTAAGGCAACATCTCACTGCGGGGCTTTTGAGGTAGGACTGCCATAAATTCTGAAAGTTTTGAGAGAACACAGATAGGATTTTGTTTTTTGTTTTCTTGTTGGTTTTTTAGAGTGGGGGAAGAGGTTCTTTAGGTCTGCAGAGTGAACATAGGTGCCTTTGTGTGGAAAGAACAAACATTTTGCTGTGGATTTTTATTTGTCCTACATCATCTAACCTTTATCAAGTGCATCCTCAGGAATTTGGCCAGGGACACTGAGGTGGAGGTGTGGTGGACATGTAGGAGGGAAGGGATGGATCCAAAGGAGGCTGGACAGGCTGGAGAGGTGGGGCTGTGCAAACCTCACGGAGAGCTACGAGGCCAAGGGCAGGGTCTGCACCTGGGATGGGGCAATCCCAGAACAGGTTGGGCAGGAATGGATTGAAAGCCAAACGTGCCCTGGCTGCATCACAAGGAAATGGGCAGCAAACCCAGGGAGGAGATTCTGTCCCTCCACTCAGCTCTGGTGAATCCCCACCGGGAGTGCTGGCTCCAGCTCTGGGGTCTCCAGCATGAGGAGGACAGGGATCTGTGGGAGAGAGCCCAGGGGGGGCTCAAATTTGATAAGAGGGCTGGAGCCCCTCTGCTCTGCCAACAGGCTGGGAGAGCTGGGGGTGTTCACCTGGAGAGGAGAAGGCTCCAGGGAGAGCTCAGAGCCCCTTGCAGGGCCTGGAGAGGCTCCTGGGGACAAGGGATGGAGGGATAGGACAAAGAAAATAGTTTAAACTTAAAGAAGGCAGGGCTAGAGGGGATATTGGAAAGAAATTTTTTATTATGGGGGTGAGGAGGCCCTGGCACAGTTTTCCTAGAGAAGCTGTGGCTGTCCCTGGATCCCTGGAAGTGTCCAAGGCCAGGTTGGACAGGGCTTGGAGCACCTTGGGATAGTGGAAGCTGTCCCTGCCCATGGCAGGGGGTTGGAACAGGATGATCACTAAAGTCTCCAATATAAATCATTCTATTATTCCACAATCTTTAATTTATTTTCTTTGTGAGATGGGACTGGGGAAGGCTGCAGACCTGCAAAAATATCCTCAAAGAAAAGCTCTGTAAGTTCCAGTTGATTCTTTGGTTTGCTCCATGGTGCTGGAAGCAAACCAGAGCTGAGTGCATTCCCAGCGTGTCTGTACAAGGTTTTCTCCAGAGGAGGCATCCCTGGGGCTGGGACTGTGCCAAGGGGCTGCAGCAGGGCTGGCTGGGCTGCTGTGGGGCTGTGCCCCAGGCTCCTGCACCTGAGCCACAGGGACACTGCAGTAACTGGAACAGTCATGGATTTAGTTGATTTTAGTTGATTTTATGACAAAAAAAGCCTTTTCTTTTCTCATTTGTTTAAAGGAAGTAGGGTGAAGGCAAAGAGGATTTGAAATTAATTTACATGCCATGGGAAATAGAGGATAGGAGATGCAGAAAATAAAGCATAAGGGGTAAAAACTTGGAGAAAAGGAGGTTTGGGAGAGACCTTGCCACTCCCTACAACCCTGAAAGAAGTCTGTAGCCAGAGGGAGGTTGGTCTCTTCTCCCTGACAGCAATCCCCTGGACAGGAGGTAAAGGCCTCAGGCTGTGCCAGGGGAGGTTTGGGGTGGACATCAGGAAGAATTTCTCCACTGAAAGGGTGGCTGAGCATTGGAAGGGGTGGACTGTCCTTTCCTGGAGGTGTCCAAGGAATGACTGGATATGGCACTCAGTGCTCTGTTCAGCTGTCAAGGGGGTGTTTGGTCAGAGGCTGGGATCAGTGATCATGAGTTCTTTTCCAGCTGTAATGATTCTGTGATCCTGTGAATAGATGAGCAGAGAAAAGGGCCTCCAAAGCAGGAAGAGCAGCAGTAGGCATTTAGGTGTCATGGAATTTCAGGGTCATTAGAAAATCCTCATTAGCAGCTGCTCTTCCAATATACCTCCGAATTTGGGTAGGAATGTGGGCATCCAGCACCTCAGATTCTTGACACGGATCTGTGGGGCCTGAGAGCAGCAAAATCAGCGTGGGGCCAAGTGTGTCCTTGGGATATCCTGGCAGAGGACTCCTCTGGGCCTGCTGTGGATGCTCAGGCTCCTTCAGTGCTAATTTCCCGGGTCTGGAAAGCCTTCCCTCAATCCCTGAGCAGCAGGGAGCAGTGTCTGGATGCTCTTGTGCAGGGGACAGCTTCCACCCTGCTCTTCTGCAGGGACTGGACATGGAACCAGCTGGACATCCTTTCCCTCTGCCAGCCCTCCCGCCAGCTCCCCTCTACTGATTTCCCAGCAACAAGTGCCTCTCCTGCGCTGCTCCAGGGATCTGTGGCACTGCAGGACAGTGCAGATGCTGCCGTTCCTGTGCAATCTCTTCCTTCCCTGGGTGTGCATCTGCTGTGGGAGAGGAGAGAATCCTCTCTGCAAGCTCCGAGGGCTCGGCCTGGGCACAGGACGCCTGCCCATCTGCACACACCATCTGCAAAATGGTGTTTCCAGCTAAATTCCCTGCTCTGCTCCCCCTCAGCTCCCCTCCCTGACAACTCCAGCTACTTTATCGCTTCTCTTTGCAATCAACTCTGCAGGTCCGGGAGAAATTGGCTCCTTTCATCCTCCCCCTCTCCCTCCCAGCAGCGATGCCATCCTCCCTCCCATCGCTGTGTGATGCTGACCCTGCCACAGCAATTTAATGAGAAATAAAAAAATTCTGGGACAGCAGAAACGGGGCTAAGGTAACGGGGAGAAGGCAGATTTGGGGTACGTGGGAAAAGGAAAGGAATAAAAAAGGGGGAAAGGGTGTTCGATTCAGGAAATTTGATTTGAATAAATCCCTCCTCCCGCTCCTCCTCATTGGTTTCTTTTTCTCCTCCATATTAATGAGAGCAGCCAAGGAGAAGCTATTGGTTCCATATCGCTTTTCCTTTGCTCAGGCACTCGGGGGAGGAGGTGTTTGCATTTCTCCGCAGGACCAGCTCGCTTTGCAGAGCATTGTCTGGGTATGAGAATCACACACAGGCACAGGGACGAGCGCACCGGAGCATCTCAGCCCGGCACAGCATCTCAGCCAGCCTGAGCACCCCTCTGGTCCCCGAGCTCCGACAGCCCCCTAAAAAAAAAGAACAAAACAAATAATAGAAAGGAGGGGAAAAAAAGTTTTAAAATATCCCGTCCTCCTCCTTGCTTTCATTTTTTTGTCGTTGTTGTTTTTTGCTTTGGGTTTGTTTTGTCGTTGGGTTTTGTAAAAAAATTTTTTTAGCTATGGCAAATTCCTTCACGGCCAGGAGCTGGCCCATCCCCTGAGCACAGGCAGCCTGGACATGACCGGCAGGCGAGGGAGGAGGAATTTGGATTCCCTCCGGAGGCGCCGATCCCTCCTGCGGCCGTGGGGAACCAGCGCGGGCAGCGGGGCCGGAGCGCTCCCCGCGGCCACCGAGCCCCCGCAGGGATGCGGCAGCGCCGGGACGGAGCCCTGCGGCAATGGTGAGTCCTTCCCCGGCTGCTCCAGGGCCAGCCCCATCCCCACAGCCCGGGGATGTCACAGTGAGTCCAGGGAACCCCCATCCCCAGAGCCCGGGGATGTCACAGTGAGTCCAGGGAACCCCCATCCCCACAGCCCGGGATGCACAGTGAGTCCTTCCCCGGCTGCTCCAGGGTTTCTCCATCCCCCGAGCCCGGGGATGTCACAGTGAGTCCTTCCCTGGTTCCTCCAGGGGTACCCTCATCCCCCGAGCCCGGAGATGTCACAGCCCCATCTCCCGAGCCCGGAGATGTCACAGCCCCATCTCCCGAGCCCGGGGATGCCGCAGCCGGCGAGGGCAGCGGAGCAGCCGGCTTGGCTGCCAGTGACATTGATTTACCTGCTCATCCCCAGGTCCTGCAAACACTTCTTTAAGGGGAATTGCATGCGGCAGGCTCGGAGGATGCGCCCTCCAAATAGATTTGGTTCTTTGCGAACAAATCAATCTCGCTTGGCTGGCGGTGACAGGTTGAGGCGCTCGGTATGGGAATCACGTCTGGTTTTAACACAATATGGCTGGTAAATAAAACCGGATTGCTAACAGCCCCGCCGCTGCTGCCGGCGTTCCCGATGCAGCTCTGCATCCTCACCTGCCGCAGAAACTCTGATTCACCCTTCAGGCAGTGCAGCAGGGCTCGCTTGTTTTTTGGGGTAGCGGGGATGAACTGCGGTTAGTGTGCCTTTGACCTGTGCTCCGGTGCCTCTGGGCACTTCTCCTTATCAGTGTTTGAGCAGCTGGCTCTGATAACAGCGCCTTCATGCCAAGCACAGCTCCAGCCAGGGGGGTGCCACGCAGGACAGGCTCTTTTCCGCTGTGCTCGGAATTCAGGATGCGGAGCGTCCAGGTGTGTGTTGGAATCTGAGGAGTTTGCAGCCAGGAAGAGAACGGGAATGTAATGATGCAAGCTGGCTGTGCAGAACTGGAAAATGCACGGGGTAAAAAAAAAAAAAAAAAAAAAAAAAAAGCAGATTTGATTAGTGGCACGCTGGTGTTCATGGCTACACGATCATCCCACTTACACAGCAGCAGATCTGGAAGAACTCCCTGGAAGTCAGTGGATTTCTGCATCTGATCTGCAGGTAAACACAATCTGGCCTTTAGCTTGAAGGATGTTTTAGAGTAGCACTGGAGGTAGCTATAATAAGAATAAAATCTTAACTAAAGTGAATAAGGCAGCAAAGTGAGGTGATTCTTTCTCAGGGAATTATCAATTACCATCCGTCTGGTGCATGTTAATTACAGTGCGAGTGGTGGACTGGTGCAGCAATATGTAACTGGAGCAGCTAGTGGGATTTTTTTTTTAATTTCATCTGTTGGAGTGAAAAACACAACAAATGGATTTGCACTTGCTGGTGTTTGGGTCCACAGCCCCCTCACTGCTCTGTCCTGCCGATGCAGCGCTGCTGAGGTAGAGCAGGGAAACGCTGCCCTGGCTAATCCAAGGGAATGTTTGATTAGTGGAGGATGGTGATAGCACAGAGGCAAACTCCTGAAAGTGCTCCTGGTGTGGCTGCAGAGAGAGAAGGTGTTATACAAGCATCTCTCCTTGGCTGATGCCAAACACCCTGGAGCTGGCTTGGAAGAGTTGTCCCGTAGGATGGGTAAGGCAACACTGGAATTTGGTGAATAATTAAGGAATGCTGCTCAGGGCAATAAGGGGAGTCGGATCAAAGTTGATGTGTCTGCTTGTGTGTGGTTTGTGGTCTTCCACTTTTATTGCCACCTGTTTCCATGTGCTGCTTTGCTGTCATTCAGGACAGCTCCAATCAATCTTATTTTGTCCGGGTATTTATCTCGGACCTTGCAGAAAGATTTTCTCTGTTTTGTTCCCTCCAACCAAAGACTTGTGAATGGCTGGGAGGACAACCATGGGCACTGCCCAGCCTTCAAGGTCACGGGCAGGGGGCTTTCTGTGTGATAAATATATTTATTTCTCTTTAAAAACTCTTTGTGATCGCTCCTTGCTTTAGCTTTCCATCATCCCTGGGGGTCCCTGCAGGAGACTGGAGGGGTCAGTCCTCACTTGCAGTGGGTTTGAGATGTCTGCTGCTGGCACGGTGGTGCCACAGAGCTGCCCAGACCTGCTGCTGCTGCTGCTGTTCGTGAGGCTCACGAACACGGGGGCAGGAGCTCTGCTGTGGGATGCTACCAAGGAGAGAAAACCTGAGATTTCTGAGCTTGTGGGCTGCGCTGCTGAGCACATTCCGACCTTTGTTCAGCACGTCTCTCCTCCTTTGGCTGACTGAGACAGCATCCTGGAGATATTTTTTTCCTGGGGTTGAGTTCCATATGTGCCTGTGCCTTTGCTAAGTTGAGCCCCGTGTCCCCGAGCTGATTCATTCCAATGTAGCAGATTTTGTTTGCCTTTCCTTCCTTCTGAGCACACTTAGTACAAACAGTCTAATTCCTAAATTAGCTCAGATTATCTTTTGATGAAACCAGAGTATCTGAGTTAAGCAGCACTGAGAAAAAGTGAACTCAGGGCAGGATCGTGCTGCAACTCATGCCTGGTGGAGAAACCTGCAGAAATACCAGCTAGTCCTGATTTAACAGAGAAATTGCTTATTTGCCACTGTTTCCAGGAGAGGAAAACTGATCTGAGGATGTGGAAGCCAGTGGAGATGCTGAATTTTATTTCACCCCTTTCCTTGGCCCAGAGAGTGCAGCCGCAATCTTTAAGTCAATGAGGGGATTTTTTTTTGTTGGCTTGTGTTTTCTTGTTTCCATTTCCTCTGCTCCTTTCACATCCAGCCAATCCCATACCATCTGTGCTTCGGCACACACTGCAGTCAACAGGAATTTGGAGTGAATTTTCCACATCAGGACAGAAGTGGAACAGCTCTGCTGAAGGGATGTAAATGCAGCAGTGAGTAGCTTTCTCTTTTTTCGCTCTCCACAGCTTGAAAGTCATCTTTGCTGACAGTGTCTCATCAGGGTGAGCTGTGGCACCGCTCAAACAGGCTGCTCAGAGTATCCCTGAGGAGACTTTCCCCGTTCCCTTGGTGCTGAACTTGCTCAGTTCTTAGGGAATGCTTTGCATACAGAAAGGTGTTTGGTAGTTTTCCACAGCATTAACAAGTTCTAGAATTCCAGTTTCTGCCGTGGCTGCTGAAACGCTGTTTGGATTGCAATTGAGTGGGCACAAATATATGGGAAAAAGGCAGATTTTTTTTTGTTTTGTTTTATTTTCGAGAAGCTTCGTGGCAGAATGTCCACCCCTCACCTCATTGCTTTTCTGCTGCTTTGTCCTCTGACCACCTTTTGCTCTCTCAATTTATTTTCTGTCTTCTTAGGCTCACACTTTTATCTGCACAAGGCAGCCTAGGAACGAGTATAAAAGTGGCTGGGTTGTTCCAGCCTTGTTTATGTAACTCACTGCAGCTTGGTGATTGTGTCCCCCTGCAAGCTCATCTCCAGAGCAGCCAGATTAATAATTTCAGGGTTGAACTTCCTAGGACAAGCTAAACCATTCCATCTCCTAAAGAATAGGTGGAAGCATCACCACACAGAGCATTTAAAGCCAATGTGGCTGTTGTGCTGGGGAATATTTCCTAGGAAGCGGTCCTGCAGAAACACGCAGCTGCTCTGGTTCCAGGCTCCTGTTGAATACAAATTCTTCAATTTATCTGCCCTGGAGACACCCTGGCAGTCTCCTCCCTGCTCATTCAGGTGTCTGTGTGATAGAGATTCATTCTCTTTTACTCCTTGATAGAGAGCTATGATCTGAAATGAGTTCGATCTATTTAACTGCCATAGTTGATTTTTCTAAAGCAAAAAAGTTTTTAAAGGTGGAAAAACCTCTGCTTAATGCCACTGCTAAAAAAACCCAAACCAAAGCAAGCACCGAAATACCCAACAAATAACTCAGTAATTCTAGTTTTTGCTAATGTAATTCATAATTCACTCTAAAACTGAGAGAAAAGGGGATGAATACGTATATGGTTGAATTCGTCTTAAAAATAATTATGGCAATAGCAATAACAATCATAATTTATTTTATAACACTTGGGAGTATTGATGTCTAAGAGCTCCTTACTGAACAAACATTAAACATCTGCCAGATCTGTTTTCAGGTTTGCCCATCCAGTTTGAGGCATTTCAGAGGAAAAAAGCCTCAATCACAGTGGCTTTTGCACCCCATTAGAGACACTCATGTCACCAGCTCGGGAGCTGCAAATGGAGGAATAATTATGGTCTGTTAGCTATGATTTGTTGGTTTGCTAAATGGAGCTGAGGGTTAGGGCAGGAAAAGATGTTTTAATCTGTGTGGTGAGTTAATAGCTTGGATTTTTAAATTTTTATTCATTTGTTGCTTAGGCAAGTTTTGCTCCTTGCAAGGGACAGTGCATTGTCCAATGTGTTCTCTGAGGATTATTACGAAAAAAAAAATGTGTCGAAGGGAAATGTGACTGAATTAAGTTCTTGGTTTCTGGGGAGCAGATTTGTCATTAGATCCATCTCTGAGGAGTGGAGGATGCATAAATTCACTCATTCTCGAGAGGAACTTGTCCCCAAAGGATCCCCTGGCAGAACTATTGCTCATTTCATGTGGAGGCTTTCTCACTCGGAAGTGTTTGGCTGCCTGGATGATGCTCATCTACTCTCTGAAAGCATCTGAAAACAAAATTCTCCCATGCAAGCCAATCACCCTCATTTACTGTATTAGGAACGAGCAGAGTGTTTCATCCCATGCTGGAGTGGGTCAGATGAATCACCCCACGGAGGTTCTTGCAGAGCTGACTCAGACACACATCCACAAGCAGCCAGATGGAGCCTTCCAAGCATCTCAGAGGCTTCCCCAGGAAGTGATGCCTCTCTTTTCCCCAGCTCTCTTTGGAGGGGAAGGCTGGGGATATTTTCCTAGCTCATAAATGTTGATGGATGGTAAGCTTCATGAAAAACTCAAGTTGTATAAGTTTTATGAAAAGTTTAGGACTGCTGTGGTGGACCCCGCATCTTCCTCACCCACATCTTCCTCACCCACACCTTCCTCACCCATATCCTCCCTTTATTCCATGAAGGGCAGACCCAGCTGCTGGACAATTCATGTTACATGTCCCAGACAACAACCTACCTATTTACCGTTATTTTTATTATTATTTTATTTTTTAATTATTAATTGATTGTTGAGATCTGATAGGTTTCCTTGGTTTATCTTTGTCCAATAACTCAGAGGGATTTTCCAGCTGAGGCTCAGATGTGATCTTGTGTCACACCAGCACAGGGACACATCTAGGACAGTGACATGGTTTTGTGGCTCTGCCTGTTCTCCCAGCCGGGCAGGAGCTGTGCAGAGCTCCAGGTTCATCTGCTCTGCCCTGGGTGGGAATGGCTGCGCTGGAAGTTGCTCAGAGCTGGAGATGAATGCTGACCAGACCTCATTAGCCCAGGGTTGGCACCTTGTGAAATACATTTTGACCAGCTGAGAGCCCTTGTGCTCAGAACTAGGTGACCTAAAATGCAGCTTTTTGCCATATATCAATAGCTCAGTGCTTTTTTATTTTAATGCTTTCACCCTCTGTCCTAAGCTAAGAATGTCCACTGATAAATGGACTTAACTAACATCTTCTTCCTTCACTATAACCTTTAACATTATTTACTGAAAACCAAATAATGCAAAACAATAAAAACATGAACCTCTCAGAACACATTGATACGTAGACTGGAGTTAAAGTTGTAGCAGTAAGAAGTACATTTCTCCACAGCAGAAATAAATTACATATGTTTGGAAGGGGAGATTAAAATAGCTAAGATATCTTTAACTCCAAATTCCTTTTCCTGGAATGGAAAGACTTTATTAAATCACAACATTTCTGTTTCTGCTCTTACTGTCACATTTTTGAAGTAGGTTTAGAGAAGGTGCTTTTTATTTCTTGCAAAAACATAAAATGGCACGGTCGTGGTCATAAACAAAAAAACATTTCCTTTTTGAAACAAAATATTTGTAATAATGACATTTTACATGCATCTGCATTCTTAATTTGATGCAATTAGTACCAAAAGCCAAATATGAGCTTGGGCTTAATTTGCATCAAAGATTTTTGGACGCACAACAGAACTTTCTCTCTTGGCCTAGAAACAAATTCTCTAAAGAAGCCAGCACAAGTGCATTATTTAAAGACCCAAGTTAAAGTTGGTGAAGTTACTCATTTCCTGTGTTTTAGAGAGCTGGATCTTTGGATTCCCTCCAGGAGTTTTGTGCTCTAACTTAGAATGCATCGGAGATGAGAGAGCATCCGAAATACCGCAGATGCTCGAGCTCCTCATGACTAAGGCTGTGAATGTGTCACAGCTGTCACTGGAGCCTTGGATGGCACCAGCCACGCTCATTCACTCGGCTTTCATGGCTCCTGACAGCCTGGACGGGGTTTTTGTGCTGCTGAATGGGTTTGTGAGCCGAGATGATTACGTCCAGTGGGCGAACAGCTGGAACCAACTTCCTTAGAGAATAGCTCTTGGTGGCTGCAGAGTGGAAAGCCAATATTAGCCATGTGGAAGTTGTTTCTCTGCATGATCCAAGCCTCTGGATGCTGCTCTGTGTTCTCCAGCTTTTTGTTCTCTGGCTTGTTGCTCGTTCCACAGCTGGATGTGGCAATGAGAGTCATGGAAAAGAGCCTTCACAGGCCACCAAAGTCAGAATTTCATTCAGAAGAGGAGAAGAAAAGCACATCACAGCCTTTTTGGTGCTCCCAGCAAGTGTATGCCTGACAGGTTTTCACCTCTGGTATTCAACTCATTCCCTTTTCTCTGTATGGAACTTGCAGTTCCTCTTTGCTTGGATAATTTTTGTGATGCTGACCCGAAATGGGATCCAGCTCTCAGATCAAGGCACCTGAAGACAGTGTTTGAAGTGTCTGCCTGTATCTGAGTGCAGAAACTCCTGTTAAAATAAAAAGAGATTTAGGACATGATTCAGCCACTTGAACAGAGGCGTTAAGTGTTGTTTGAGATCCCCTGGGGTATCTAACATCCACTAGGGATTTGTCAGTGTGATGTTTATCTGCAGCACATCATTTCCCCTCTTTGTGAGGGCAGGTTAAATACCCTGGGGTGCTGCTGCACCAAGCACCAGCGTTTCAGCTACTGATTCTGGCCTCTAGCCAGTGCCCAGTCAATGTGGATAAATACAGTTATCCACTGCAGACTGAGCTCTGGAGCTCTTGAGCCTAAAAAACTCTTCCATAAATACCACTGAAATGGTTTCCTCTGCTGTCTGAGTCCTGGCCTGGCTTTCTGATCCCTCCTCCTGCGGGTGTAGAGTGAGACTGATCAAATCTTGGCCTCAGTGCTCTTACCAAACACATAAAGAATTGGTTGGTTTTCATATACCCTCATGCAGAGCTTGAAAATACCTTTTTGAATTTCTGTCTTGGATCACAGTTAAAATAGTGAGCCACAAAAAAACCTAAAAACAACAACAAAAAAAAAATCCCACCGAAAACAACAACAACAACAAAATTGCTGCAATTGTAGGTGCATCTGTTTAGCTCCAAATCATTCTTTAAATAATTTTCTTCGTGAGACAACCTTGAGACTGCATTTGACTTTCTCCAGATTCAGCTACCACTGACAGCTCCTGGAGTTTGTTGCCCAGATTGCTCCCTCCTTCTAGGGAGAGAAAGAACTTGTGGATTCTTTGAATGTTTGTGATTCACCAGCTGCAGTCTGGAATTTTTCCTTGGGGCTCCTTTTCCCAGCTTCCTTGAGATATAGATTCCATCTACGTGTAGTTTTGCATTCTTAGAGTGAAAAGACCTTTCTGTCCAGCTTCCAAAGTGCTGTTGGCTTTGCTAACAGGTTGTTTCAGTTTCTCCAAACTCTCCTGTTTGGAATAAAAATGTCAGCTGCACGCTTTCTTTGGTGAAGGTTTGTGTGGCTTTTGTTTACTTTCATTTTTCTGGCATGCTCTCTGTCTCCAGAAAACACAGAGGTGGGTCCAAGGTGATTAAAGCAAAATATTTAGAGCAAAACTCTCCAAAGCACCAGGCTTTAAATTCTTCTAACAGACTCAGTATCTTCCAGATCCTCTTGGGGAGTTTGGAAAACCTCTGATGAAATTCTCCCTGAAAGAATTTTTTTTTTTTTTTCTTTCCAGGATCCATCTGGAAAAGTAATCCTCACATATTCCTAGCAGAAATAAAAATGGTTTCTCCCAGCTAAGAGTCTCCCTTTTGACATGGTCTGGATTTAATTTTTTTTCTCCTGATGGATCATTACCTCGACCTCTTGCTTTCCTTCTCATTGTCCCTACTGAATTAGAGCAAGAACATAATTTAGTTACTCTGTTATTCCCAAAGAGCTTCTGAGGCAGACCTCAATAAATAGATTATGCATATTTTCATGCACACTCCATTATGCACTGCCATGGGTGTGACCCTTTGCCAAATCCATTCACAGCCAGAAGAAGTTTAGAGTGTGAAATGCCATGAAAAACATGGGTACCAAACCAGCAACGTGATTGCTCAAGCAGATCACTTAGGCCCGATAATTTGGAGCTCACAGTTATTTTCTAAAAGGGTGAGGAGGAAGTTCACCTGAACATTAACATGCAGTTCATTTCTTCACTGACTGCAGAAACTCTAACCTGATATTCTGCTTAATGAACTGACAGACTATTCCAAAATGAATGTCATTCACTGAAATGCCGGAGTTTAAAAATGCTTTCGTTTAAACCAGGGGTTGTCTGAATTTTCTGGCAATCATATATAATTTTATGTAATTTCCTTTTTGCTTCTTTTATAACTGCTTGCTCTAAAATGCAACCTTTTTATGTGTGCAGATGTCTGGGTTGAACTAAATTGTGTTTATTAAATGTTGTCTTTACAACAATGAAACCTGTGGAATCCAGATTTCAATTCTTTTGATCCTAAATCAGGTTTCTAAAATAATTAATTGCATTGGACATCCTTTAACCTCCATTAGCTATGGGGGAATACAGGGCAGTGAGTGCTGTGGAGAAGCCAGGTAAGCCAGATATGATGATCTGACAAAAGAAAGGTGGACAGCATTCCCCATTCCATGTAGACTGGCCAGTCTGGGAGGATGTGCAGGCATGTCTGAGTGCATGGCCAGGATAATCCATATCACTCTCTCCAGCTGCATGTTCAGACTGGCATTTTATAAATCAGCTCTGAGAGCTTTAACCCAAAATATTACAGCTTCTGATTCACGGGCTGGTTTTAACATGCCAAATTTTTCTGTACTTGTGCCACGTCCTTGCCATTTCCAAAATGCATCCCTGTAATGTGCTGCTGCTTCTGTGTGACTGAAAAATCACCACCATTAGTGCCTTTGTGTTTGCATTTGGCCTGCAACAGGCAGAAGACGAGACCAGAAAGCAAGACCTGTATTTATGTTTTGAGTACCTTTTTATCAGGAATGGCAGAGATAAAGAAGACAGACTTGAGCATGGCTGAGCCTACCTTGTTCTTTGACATCTCTGCAACTGCCCTGAATCATAGAATCAGAGAATCAGTCATGGAATCAGAGAATCACTGAGTGCTTTGGGTTGGAAGGGACCTCAAAGCCCCATCCACCCCTTCCACTATCCCAGGCTGCTCCAAGCCCTGTCCAACCTGACATTGCACACTTACAGACAAGAGGAATCCACATCTTCTCTGGGCAACCTGCTCCAGTGTCCCCCATCCTCTGACTAAAGAAGGCAGTAATCTCCAATAATTTCTTAATTTTTTAAAGAAAATAATAATTTCCATCTTTCCTCAAAACGCATCTCAGGACTTTGTTTCCTTTGCTGCTGGAGCAGCATAGATGTTGTCCCCACATCCTTCTGCCTTTATTTTCAGCAATTCTAAACATTGTATTTATCTTTGTGGCAATTTTTTTCTCCTCCAAGTTGAAGAAGGCTAAGAAAAATTGCTGCTGTAAGGGAACATGAAGAAAGAAAATAATACTTATGTGTGTAAATTGGACAGGTAGGATTGACACCATTGAAGCTGGACTTAACCTTCCAAAAAGTTCTCAACTCTAAGAAAAAGACTCCTCTACTCTCAGCAAAAGGAACCACAGTGATTTGCCAGTCCATTTAATAATTACAGTAATTATAAGCTGCACCTTTTTCATTGAAGAATCCAGCCTACCGCAGTAGTGTGGCTAATCATCAGGTGCAGCTTATTTATGGACAAATCCCAGCGAAATGCCAACCAGGAAGTGAGAGCCAGCCAGGGAGGGCACCTGGGGCTGCCTTTAAAGGCTTCACCAGTCTATGAAAACTGTTTGCAAATTGAGAACCTGACACCAAACCCCGTGCTGGTGCGATTCTGTTACTAACTCGTTACTTTGTTACACATGGATCCTCTCTTAAAAAAAAAAAATGCGGCTTCTATTCATGTGCGGCTTATATATTGAAAAATCTCATGGTCTACCCAGCTACCCGGATGTGCGGCTTGTAATCAGGTGCGGCTTATAATTGTGAAATTACTGTAAATGTGCAAAAGAGTGAAACAATGTACACTCCTCCAAGCACTTCCCACTCCCCTCTGTGCTATTGTCATTCTCGACCATTTTTTGCTGTGTTCCCTCTTTGTCCAGTTGGGATTCAAGCTGTTCTGACTTCAGCCAACATCACCACCAGCTCCATGGCTGGAAGCTCTGTTTTCAAGCTTGGATTTATAAAATGTTCCATAGGATCCCACACTTTATTCTTTATTGCCTCTCTCAGTAGACTGCTGCCTTCAGTGACTCCAGAATCACAACACAAAACAGGAGAAACCCAACGTGACCTGCACCTTCCTCCACCTTTTGTTTTGTGTTTTCCCCTCTAAGTTTCCTGTGAGCAGCTTTGGAAGAGCTCCTACTCAATGCTGTGCAATGAGCTCAGGGAAGGAACTCATGTTATTGATGTCAACAAAGCTGAAATGTTTGTCAGGTATTTTCATCCTGCTTGTTGCAACTTGGCCTTTCAACAATGCCAGGGGATAAACGAGACATGACCCTGAGTTCTTAACGTGGCTCTTAGCAAATATTCTACTGACGTTTTTGAATTCTTTTAGAATAAACTCTTTACAGAAATCGGTCTAAGTACCGAAACTTGTTTGTTCATTCGGGGATTTATTCAATGTGTTGCTCCACTAGCAATGAAATTCCATTGCGAAATCACAACACCCTGCACGAGACACCTGGAGAGCTACACTTGGAGCAAATTTCCACAATGTATCATTGTCATAGAATGATAAAATGCTTTGGGTTGGAAGGGACCTTGAAGATCATCTCCTTCCACCCTCTGTCACACAATCCCAGGTTCCTTCAAGCCTTGGATGGGAAATCCACAACTTCTTCAGGAAACCTGTTGCACCAACTTCAAGGGAACAATGTCTTCCTGATATCCAATCTAAACCTGCTTTCCTTCCATTTAAAATCCTTTCCCCTTGTCCTAGCACTACGTGCCCTTGTAAATAGACATCACATCTGCATAAATTTCTGCACTATATCTACAGAGCACAAGAATATAAAGTCAAATTAATTTCCTTTTTTCCTGGAGCAAAAATTTTAAATAAATCAGATGTCTTGTGCTGCATAATATCTTCCCCCACCCCACCTCCACCACTGTCCATAACAGGAGTCTGGGATGACTTGGTTATCTATAAACATCCATAAAGTACATGTCTGAAACTACTGGAGGAAAATCTACTTTGATTTCTAAAACACTCTCTTAACTCCCCTTACAGACTTACAAAACAAAGGCTTTCCATGTCAAGGATGGGACATAGGGTTAATGGATTTAAAGTAAAAAAAAGATCAAAATATTTCCTTCATAGGTTTATAGACTTTAAAAGCAAATACTTACTCTTCTCCCAAAGGATTTCTTGAAAGTGTTGCTGTCATTATCCTAAATTGGTAGTTAAGGAATTATCTGAGGAAAACTCACGTCAGAGTTCTTGTGTGCTCAGACAGGCACAGACTCGTCGTCAAACATTTTTCAATTGCTTGGCTTTTGCATTTGTGCCTTTTTTATCTTCGCTCTGCACAGTGACATAAATTTCTGTTGTCTTTTCGAGATGAAATGGATCTCCCTAGATGAGGAGAAACTGTTTTCATTAAGATCTCTTCAGCATAGGTGTGTTTGCTTGACAGCCCCGGCATGAATACCAATGAGACTGGAAATGGTGAGGAAGGCAGATAATCATTTACAGGGCTCTGATGGGAGGGAAACAGCCAGAACCTGCAGGAACCTGGGAGAGTCTGATCTCCAAACTCTCCATGCAATATCTGAAGAAGGTATTTAATAAATGAAGGCAAGCAGGATTGGCCCAGGAGTGTTTCCCCAGTTGGCATGAGGCTATTCTGGTTGGTGATGATGCAGTTTGGCAGAGTGAATAAGAGTGATGGCACAGCCATGAAGGCCCAGGAAGGTTCCAAACCTGATGTATTTCACACTGTAGCTACAATATTAAAGCCCTTTTCTTTCCCCTGCTATGAAATCACCACTGGTGGATTTTGGCTTCTCCTCGAGCTCCCTCTTGCTCACAAAGAGGTAGCTGAGAAATCAGTGCTGATCCAAAGGTGGGTGATGAGTTTAACATAAAAGCAAAGGCTCCTTGCTGGCTGCACAGATTTTCCCCCTGGGTTATGGATTTGTTGCCATTGGCAGATGGATTCACTGGGGTTGGCTCAGACACAACAGCTTTGCTTTTAAACCTTTTAATCACTTTTGGTCTACATAGCTCAGAAACAAGAGTTAGAGAGCCAGATTACCCAAGGAGAACGGGAGTAGAAGACTAGAGACTGCAAGAAGATAAGGACACACTAGAAATAAACTTTTCTACAAACACATCTTCTGGTTCTTGGATAAAAGGGCTTTAGTCCTCCAAGGATCTTTTTTACCTGTCCATGGTAACAAGAAAATATTTTCAAATTGAAAATGCTCTGAAGTGATTTTATATTAGTGAAGCCTTTACACAGATTATATTTAGCCAGTTTTCTTTAAGTCTTGGCTTAGTCTCCAGTAATTAAAAAAATAATTCTGTTCCTCAGTTGCTGCCTGTTCTGTGCTGTCTCTTTTCAATTAATTTAATTAATTAATTAATTAATAGCCACTATTTGCTCCTTAGTCTGCTGCAGAATGGTGACAGGGAATATCTGCTCTGAGTGCTCCTGTTTGAATGTATTTCAGCAGAACAGGTTAGCAAGGTTTTTGGGATATGAGGGACTCAGGAAAACTTTGGCTGTGCTGATGCTGGGAAATTGAACACCACTAGGGAACATCCTGAACTCTGGGAATTTGGTCATTAAATGATTATTAAATTATTATCAAATGAATGATAAATCATTTGCATGTTGAGTGGGTCTGCAAGTCAGCTGAGATTCTTCTTTACAATGCCTGGGCTCAAATCAGAGATGATCCAACCTCTCATCATTCCCAACAGGCAGTGTGCAGATGGCCACTCTGCTTGAAGGGCTGAAGAGGTTAAACAATTTCTGCAAACCCGTTTGCCTCAATCCAAACCCAGCACACATCTCAGTCACCGTGCGTGTGTGGGGGGAGTGTGTGAAGTGTGGCAGAAAAAAGCACCACAAATGAAGAGACAGAAAAAAAATTCTGCCTCGTGCCTCCCACACTCCCCAGCTCCCGTGCTATTCTCGCTCTCCTGGCAGTGCTCTTGGATTGCAGAAGTGTCTTAAGGCAAAATCCCTCCGTTTAGTCATGGCTCTGAGCTTTGATACTGCGTGCTGTGGCAAGTCTGGATTTTGGTTTTTCAGAGTTCAAACCCTGCATGAAGTGAGGCCTCAGATAGACAGGGCAGGAGGGATCTCCCTTGGTGGACAGACCTGGCGTGCCAGAGTTGGGAAGTGTGCTGGAAGAGAGAGCTGGCTGCACATCAAAGAGCCTGTATCCTCAACTTGCAGATTCCTGGGAAGTTGTTTCCTTAGTGACAATAACAACAAGAGCAATTTTCGAGCATTTTCTTCACGTCTGTTTTTAGTGCTTTAGAGATGTTCAGAAGTCAGAGTACAACTGGCACTTTTCTTCAGAGGGGTTGTTTTTTTACTGGGTTGTCTTTTTTTTCTCCTTTTGTAGCTCACATTGACATATCAGAATTTTTGTTTATTGTGTCCTAAAACCATTTTTAAATCCACAGACGCCCTGGGAGCTGGAGGAACAGATCTTGTAGGATTTTCAATATGTCCAGTAAATGGTAGCAAGTTGGGCGGTTATCCCTGTGACATCAGTGCTGGGGGGTGTGGAGGGTTGACACTCCTTAAAGCAATCCCACTGCCATGGAAAAGGCTCAGCAACCCTAAAAACTAGGCTTGGAAAAAGAAAAAAATAAGGCTGTGAAATGGAAAAAAAAACCAAAAACAAGCACAACACAAAGTCATGATTTAGAGACAAGTCTTGACAAAAGTCATCAACACCCGTATTTTTCAATATCCACAGAAAATTAAAAAAAAAATAAAAAATTAATGTGACATGGGGTGGAGGGAAAAAAATATCATAGAATCCTAGAATGGTTTGGGTTCATCTCATTCCAATGCCCTGTCATGGCCAGGGACATCTCCCATATCCCACTATCTCCAAGCCCCCTCCATCCTGGCCTTGGATACTTGCAGGGATGGGATTGTCCTTGCAAGAGAATGATCTGGAATTAGCTGAAAAATGAGGCTGTTGTGGCAATGAGACCAATTTTTTTATTCTTTTCTGAACAAACCCTGCAGAGTGAACACCACTCTTCATCCTGGCCATTAAAGACCCTGAGATCTCTCACAGGAACGTAGTTTTGGTATCAGGTTGACTGAAACTCTCATGAAAATACACAATCTGCAAGCTGGGAGAACCTTTGGAGGTCACAACATGTTGTGAAACCAAGGAGGAACATGGAAAAAAAAAAAGTACAAACTCTATTATTTCTGAATTAGGAGGGCAGTCAGTCCAGGCTTCATCTTTCACCAAAGAGACCAAAGAGTGACTGAAGTCAAAATATGATTCATCCCACGGAGGTGTCAGGCTCCTTTTATTAACAGCACAAAGAGACTAAAATATCTCTGCTTATAATTTAAACACTAATAATTAACTGGGAAGAACTCTTTGTCCAGGAGCAGTGCAGTCAATTCACTAACACCACATGATATTCTCTTTGTTCAGGGCATCATTTAATTCTCAGCAAATTTCAATGTCATGAGCAACTTTGTTTTGCCTTCCTCAGTCAGGGCAGGGGGGCTTAGAACATCGTGTGTGTGCATTTCCAAATGTGCTTTTCTTTTCTGTTCAATTCTTGGACAGTAATTCTTGATTAAATTATGAATTGCTAGAAACTAAATCAGAATGAACCACATGACATGGCCCAATATGGAAAGATCATTGAAAAAAAATGGAAATTTAAATATAAATCCTCTTAAAATATTCCTGAAATACCTTCCCCAGTTATTTAAAAAAAAAAAGAAACTTCCAAACTCTGTCTCCCAACTCAGTTATCATCAACCTTTTTTCAGGGTGGGGAAAAGAAAAGCTAAAAAGGTAAGTGACAAATAGAAATAGCATTTATGATTAAATATAGATTGTCCATTTGCTATTTTAACACTTTAATTTGGATCATTAATTTAAATGGAGATCCCTAATAGTGAGGCAGCAAGGTTAATTAAGTTCTAAGCTCTGCTTTGGATGACTTGTGGTGTCCACATTTCACACCAGTGCTTTGGAGCCAAATTTCAGTCTCTCTTGTGAACTGTTCCTTGCTGTTATGCAACTACATCTTTTTCAGTATCTCACCATTATGAAGTGGTTCCAGCCTAGACTTGAAACTTTATCCCTTCATCAAAAACCTGATCAGGTCTGACTCAGCTCTGCAATGTGTGGATGATAAAATCTGAGATCACAAACTGTGCACTGCATGTGTATTTTACATTAAACCACTCAAGAGTATGTGAGAAAATGAAAGTGATTTTTCTTAGCTCCAGCCTTCCGGGCTCTTTTCATGGGTGAATCTATTAGAGCAGAATACCAAATTAGGAATTAAAAGATTTACTAGGTTAAAGCAGAGAAATCCCACATGGGATGCAAAATGATATGTTGGTTATGTACTGGGGAGGGGGGAAGCAGGGAGGGGTGGAAACAAGGAGTACAACACAAGTTGAACAAATTAAACTGACACTGCACCATTTGCTGAGTGTGATGCAAACACATCGATTAAATGGCGAATTACAGAGCAGCAGAGGTTGCTGCATATTTTATTACTGGAAAATGTTTCCAGTCAGAAAATTAGAATATATGCATTGCTAAGACCCAGCCTCACCTGCTCTGTCAAGAATGACAAAATGAATGTGAGAGTTAAAATCACAAACATCAAGAGTGAGAAATAGCACATACAAAAAAAAAGGAGGGAAATCTCATAGGATCATAGGATCACCTTGGGTCCATGAGTTTGGAAGTGTCAAGTCCATGCAGTTGTTTTGGAGCCCTGCACATCCCTGAAGACACCAGAGCCTCCAGGCAGCTCCAGCATCTCATGAGCACCTCTTGAATCTCCCACTGAGCTGCTGAGGAATTCCCTGACTGATTGTACCGCCCTGGCCTTGGCTGGCAAAGCTTTATTTTTTCATAGAATCACAAAATCATAGAATCACAGAATAGTTTGGGAAATCATCCATTTCCTATGGGCAAGGGCACTTCCTACCATCCCAGCTTACTCCAAGTTTCATCCAACCTGGCCTTGAACAATTCCGGGGATCCAGGGGCAGCCAGCTTCTCTGGACACCCTGTGCCAGGGCCTCACCACCCTGTGAGTAAAGAATTTCTTCCCAATATCCCATCTAAATCCACCCAATATTTAAGCCAACTCACCTGCAGTGATCCTGCAAGGAGCTTGGTGTGGACAGGAGCAGTGCAGCACAGGTTGGTGTCCCCAGGCTGACTGGGGATTGTCCTGTCCAGCATGGCCAGACCTGGGGACAGAAACTCCACAGCCTCCTTGAGATGTTTGAAACATTCCTATGGGATTGGTACCCAGTGGTGGACACGTCATTTCTACAGAGGTTCAGCAGAAGGAAAGAATTCACATCTTCTAATGAAGAAATTTCAATTTCCTCTCAGCTAATGCAAACAAATATCATTAACTTAAAAACAGTTGAAAAGAAAAACACTGTGAAGGAGTCAAAAAGAGAATTTGGTGTTATTCCCTATGCTGGTGATCAGAGGAGGTACAGCAGGTACTCAGAGCTAAATCAATTTTGTGTGTCTGTAATGTTGAGGTTACCTTGATGTGAGGTACTCAATGTCCTCCTTCCTCACTCAAGGCACTCTGCAGAAGTTGCTGCTTTTTGCTGCAGAGATGAAGATTGCCTTGAGGAGGCCTCTACATGTGGGAGCTAACCAGGGTGTTTGGTTTGCTTTGGGAAGCATTAAAGAGACAGGAGAGAGAGAAAACCACAATAATTTCCATTTTAGAGAGATCTTAATCATGGCCTTTTGGACTGGAGCTGGATGACTGTCACTGAGTAATTATTAGGTTTTATTCACCTGCTTATTTATCACCTGTAAGCCCTAATGTCCTGATTTGGGTTTGGGATTTGTTTATTAGTTTGTTTTGCTTTTTAAAAGGGTTGTTTTCATGTTATCCTACATCATTTTCATTTAAAAATTGTCATTATTTTCATTATTGACTTGAAGATAATGCAGAATATGATAATCCTTTGCAGAACATGAGCCAGAATTATTTTTATTAAACCTGTGATTATTGTTCATCAAGGAGAATTTTGTGATCAATTAGAGCCAAGTTGTGCTAGATAGAATTAAACAATCCAAGAGACATCTAAATCCATGCCACTATGTTTTGGTTTCATCTAAGTGGGAGACATAAACACACCCAAAATGTGCAAAATATTACTGGAAAAAATTATTCTCTGCCTCACAGAGTGTTTTTATTTTATGTCTGTTTGTGAATAAAACAATTTTAAATGAAATACCCAGTTCTCTGGACATGTCTAATGGCAGCCAAGCTGTGCCCTGGAGAATCCTCTGTGCTCCATCCTATCCAGACTCCAGCTCAAAATTTATTCTGCTTGTCCAAAACAGGCACCCACTGTGCTGGCTCCAGGTTATCTCACATTTTGTTTTATTTGCTGAGAGAAGATCATTCTCTTCCTTTCCTCTCTGTGTCCCTCCCTGCTCTCCCCAGCGAGTTACATGTTTCAGAAAAACATACAAACTCATCCCATGCCTCATTTGCTGCAGCTGGCAACAAACTCCAGGGACAGAAGTGAACTCTGGGATGTGAGGAGAAAATACCATAAAATGCAGAATCACCTTTTTTACTGCCTGTGGAGGATTTGTTTGTTGTAGGGTGGGTTTGGGGGGTTTTTTCTTTGTTTCTGGGGGATTTTTGATGGTTCTGTTTTCATTTGGTTGTTTTTGGAGGTTTTATTTGAGTGGTGCCTTCAAAGAAAAGCTGGTCTTTGGTAAAGAACCAGGGAACAACAAAAAACTGAGATTCCAGTTCACCAGACTGGTCTGAGCCAGAAAGTATTGTGAAGATAATTCAAAGTTATTCTGTGCTACCACTACCTAATTCCAAGGATTGCTTCCATATTTAAACACAAGGATTTTTCCAAGGTCAGGCAAAGCACAGATAAACCATTAAAGTTTGCCCTAGGTTCTGCCAGCTGGCTCTCACATGACCTTGAGGGTTTTTCCTTTATTTTCTTGTCCTAGTCCATCTTTTTTCCCTCTCTTTAATCCTCCATTTGGATGAGGAAGCCCAAGGAGGCCACTTGAGTGTAGCTCTGTGCCATCTGCAGCCATCAATAGTGGAGTCTGCAGGAAGGAGGGCTTTGGGACAGCTGCATTTCCTGTTTCAATAAATTGCATTTTTGGAGGCTGCTGAAGTGGATTCCCAATGAAGCTTTCTCTTTCTTAGGTTGCTTTTTCTTTAGATTAGATTAGATTAGATTAGATAGAGATTAGATTAGATTTGGATTAGATATTAAGGAATGTTCTGATAATTTTCAAAAGTTTTTATCAAATGCCAAGCAGGGTGGGCAGATCCTGTGTTTCCAAGAAAAAAGAGACTGGGAAATTGTCCCTCTCTGCAGCACTGTTCTTGTAGTTATTCCAAGAACTTAAAGAAAACCCTCTCCACAGAGTAGCCAAGGAAGTAGGGGAAAAATGGAGAACTGATGAATTATACACCGTGATGAAATTGTGAAATCTTTGGCCAAAATCTCTGTCCTAAAGAGTTTCTAAAGGATCAAACCTTCATGACCCAACATGCTTGAGAGGCACATGATGATGATGACCATGTTTTTTGAGTGCCATTTCAGCTGAGCCTAAATTACATATTGAGTTCGAGGTGGATGCAAATGAAGATATGAACAGAATTTACACTTGATCTGATGTGAGGAGAGTAAAAGGAGGAGGTTGGAGCAACAGCAAAAAAAACTGTTGCTAAACACATTTTTTAAGCTTAATTTGTTGCCCTCTATAAGATGCTACTCATCAGCTGAGTTTAGCTTTGACAACTTTTAATGTTTGGACTGCATCTTTTAATGCTGTTTCTCAAATCCTTCTCTTTCCCTCCCTTCCTCCTGATAGAAAATACAGATAAATAGGATGTAATTAATCTGTTGCTTTGAAATACATAATTTAGGATAATCTAACATAGGCTGTGAACTCTATGGGATGTGCTGATTACATCTCAGGGACTATACAAGGAATCTGTGGGAATTATTTTGGGTTTAGAGGTACACATTTTAATGAGATAATTCTCACCCAGGGCTCTGAAAGACCACCCCCCATGGGGAGAGAAGTATTTTCACTGTGTCTTTGAAACATGAGTCAACCTATTTCAAACTGAGCAGTGGGCACGTGGGAGAAGAGGGGATTTCAGCTTGGTTGGATTTACGTATTTGTATCCTGGGTTTTACTGGGATGCAGGATGATAAAATGACAAAGCTATCCAGTGGAAAGGAACAGCATTTTGATTGTTTTCTGGGCCATCGGGGATATTCCAGTACCACAAGACATTGAAAGGAAAATGTGATTCATAGAAAGTTGGGTTATGTCTGATCCGATGGCCATCCTGTCAATTTATCAATGTCACCATCTGAAAGCTGGATATCTATAATCAGGATTTCCAGCTTTCACTTCAACAGGCACATCAAAGAGAGGAAAATTATCCATTTTTTCAGTTTCCATTGTCTCCTGTTCACACATGATCTGTAGATAAGATTTTTGTTGTAGTAGCTTAAATTTGACAGAAGTACAGTAATTTCACAATCATAAGCCGCACCTGAATATAAGCCGCACTGTTGTTTTTTTTTTAAAGCAAGGATCCATGTGTAACAAAGTAACAAATTAGTAACAGAATCACTGCCAGCTGGGTTTGGTGTCAGGTGCTCAAGTTGCAAACAGTTTTCATAGACCAGTGAAGCCTTTAAAGGCAGCCCCAGGTGCGCTCCCCGGCCGGCTCTCACTTCTGGGTTGGCATTTCACTGGGATTTGTCCATAGATAAGCCACACCTGATGATTAGCTGCACTACTGGGGTAGGCTGGATTCTTCAATGAAAAAGTGTGGCTTATAATAATGAAATTACTGTATAAATAATGCTGTAATGGATACAACTGACATCTTCTAGTTATATTTTGATGAGTTTCTTTTGGGGTTTTTTTGGCACCTCTAGAACTGATAAAATAAAATAAAAGAACACATCATTTGTTGGCCATTGAGTTCTGCATGCACCTATATGAGTGTGTGTATGCATACGAAATTGTTTGGTCCTGGATTGTTCTGACTTTCCCAAGTATTCCCTTAAGGCCATATTCTGCCACTCTTAGGGCCAGCTCATCTTCTAGAACTCTCCTCTGGAGATCCATGAGCAGATGAATGTAGAGAAAGTCTTAATCACTGGCTGAAAAAATGATCATTACATGGGAATGAATCACTTCCACTCATTTGTATTTGCCTTTCCTTTTTTTTTTCCAGAAGTGGTAAAGCTGCTTTATTCATAATAATAATGAAGTGGTGGTGTATGAATAACGCTGAATATTTACATTATCTAGAGGGAGGTAGGGGGGAAGGAAGGAAGGAAGGAAAAATGAAAAGAAAAGAAAATATTTTTTTTCTCTAGACCCTTTTCTCTAGACAATATTTTCTCTAGACACATTTCTTTCTGTCAGGCTATGACTGCCTTTTGTGTCTGGAGCTTTTAGACTCATAGAACCTTTTAGGTTGGAAAAGACCTCCAAGATTGAGTTCAACCATTAACTCAACATCACCAGGTTCATCACTAAACCCTTGCCTCAAGTGCCAAGACCATTTGCCCTTGAAACACCTCCAGGGATGCATTTTTCCTCATCAAAGTTCTCCTCATGGCAGGGACATGAGTTCACTCCCTGCTTTAAGGTGAAAAGTGAGATCCAGCTCTGAATCAGAGCCATGTGCTCGGGAATCTGTATCTAATAACCCTGCAGTGTCTCCAGTGCCAGAGAAATGGGTTTGCAAAGTGTTCCTGTTATATGGAGTCCTCTCAAAATTCTAAGTTTATTTTTACTTACGTCCTTTCTCTGGAAGGAACTTTCAGGGATTTTTTTCTGCTGATGGTCCAAAGCTTTCTTCCAATTCCGAGCTTAACCTCTTGACCCAACACTGACTGGATTTCAATTGCTTTTCTTCCTCTTTAATTTGATACTTCTGCTGTTCTCAGGGCTGTGCCTATTCCACACAGGCTCTCCTGAGCTAACCAAACTGATTTTGTGTTTTATCACCCCTCTGTTTGCCGAGATGAGCAGCACATTGTCCTGGAGCACGGCAAAGCCATGTGCTGCTGAGGGCAATGACTTGTCCTGCATGCACTGTGGAAGCAGCTGAGAGAAGCCAGCGTGGATAGAGATGGTTCCCTTTCAGACAGGCAGATTTATGTGCCTTGGATTCCATCCTAGTGTTGCAAGAACACGTGCTGTGGAAGGTCCTAATAATGTCCAAACGTAATGAGTTTATTAAGCACAATATGGGACACAGCTGGGAGCCCAGGCTGTCAGAAATGCAATAGGAAAGGAGGACAATAGGAAATGTGGAGGGAAAAAAAATATTACACAGCTTCCAAGTGCTCATGCAGTGCCTTAGCTTATCTTCAGTGTTGTAGAGAAGAGTGACACTGTTAAAACAAAAAAATTTAAAAAGGAATTTTTACCCCCGCAAGAATGGAAGAGACAGGATTGTAACCCCAGGCCTGCTCTGGGATGTTTGCTTGACAGTATTTGCTTGAGGAATCACAACAGCAGAGGTATCTTTTTTCTTCTCAGTGAGAAGCTGGGAAACACATTATATCTATCATCTGTCTATATCTATATCTATATCTGTATCTATCTATATCTATATCTATATCTATCTATATGAATCCATCTATCCGTATCTATCTTTATCTTAATATCTATCAATATCTATCTGTATCTATCTATCAATATCTATCTATCTATCTATCTATCTATATTTTTCTATATCTGTCTATATCTATCTATATCGATCTGTTTATCTATATCTATCTATCTATATATCTATATCTATCTATCTATCTATCTATCTATCTATCTATCTATCTATCTATCTATCCCGTTTTCAAGATGGGCTGGAGTTTGGCCCATGAAAGCGTTTGATGTTGGTTAGAAGTGTAGAGGGGGAGTGTGGATGTTCACCTGGGCCATCCCCACAGATGTCAGCTCAGAATGCTCAGTGAAGTACAAGCTCAAGTATTCTGAATGCCTCTGACTTTGGGGAAGGAAAATGACAAGGAGTTGTACACGTGAGGCAAAGAAAGATCATTTGACCATCCTCTCCAAACAACTTGGAAATTTTTCCACACTCCCAAGCACACTTTTCTCAATACCAAGCTTGTATCAGACTCTTTTCTTCACACCATGTTGTATTTATTCCTTTGGCATCAGGAAATACAATCAGTTACTCTTTGTGTTCACCACCTTCCAAACCAACAGATTATTGCCTTTCATTGCCCATTTTTGTCCTGCTCTCAGACAGGAAGGGTAATCTTGTTTCCCAGGCTTAATCAGAGTTAGTTGTACTGTTTCTGGAGCTCCAAGACTGGAGTCTTGGGTCCATGACCAGCTACAGAAACACTCCTGTGGAGTCTGCCTGTGCTAAATAAATACTGGAATGTTTTGTTAAAGATGCCCTTGGCATTTCCTCACAACTGAGAGCATCTCCATGGAGCCTGGCTCGGGTCTGGGGAGCAATGGTGGCTTTATTAAGGCAGTTTGATCTTAAGATAATCACTGAGCACATCAGGGCTGATTGAGGGTGTTTGCAGTGGTACCACACTGATAAATTGAATATTTTGAGTTAAGGAATTGTTTTGAAGGTTCTGGCCAGGGAAGAGCCTCAGAGACAATGGGAATAAAAGGCTCTGGTCCAGAGCTGCATTTTCTGCTCTGCTCTTACTCTTTCCTCTGCCTGTGAGAGATGTCTGCTCCCCATGTGCTGAGCAGGTTGAAAGCAGAGCCTGATGGACAGGTTCATGGACAGGTTACAGCACTGACAACCTCCTTTGTGATCAGGAAAAACAACATTTACACCTCCAACCAGGGAAGGAAACACACGCCACCAGTCAAGGAAAGCAAATTAGCCAAGGAGCTCTTGCAAAACACTGCTAGGCCAGGTAGAGAACGTGTTTTCCTGGTTGTGGAGCAATAATAATTCTGAAGGCCCTCGCCAAGCAGCACTTAAAGCCCTGCTGGAATGCAGCAGCACATCGTTATCTTTATGATCCCAGTATTAATTTCATATTAGCAATGAAGTATCACATACCACAGATGCTTAAAAAGGATAATTGATCTGCTGTGAAAAGCGAATCTTCTCACACGATTTTTTTTATTCTTTGCCTGATGCTTCCTGAATGTGTGGCAGTTTTCATTGGAGTGTCTTTAAGAAGTTTTGTCATTTCACCAGGCCTCTGGGGACATCAATAACAAAAGGGCACAATGAATCTGATGGATAATGCAATAGGGAAAATAATGACAATCAAGGCAATGATTTTATTGATGATGTTATGTGGGAGACCTGCCAAGAAAAGCAATTCTGTGCCCAGGGAGGGATGAATTGTGCTCCACAGCCTCTCCCATCACGAGTCTATCACTGCAAAGATAAGCCAGAAAATCTTGACCTCTGGATGCATGATCCACTCATGTCCAGCTGAATTTTCAGAGAGCCTGAAGCAGCACCTCCATCAAACAGACATTCCAAGTTATTACAATGTCAAAATACTCAGATATCCAGAACTGAGATGTCATTAGCCTTCAGTGTTTCATCATATCTGTGCTGGTGAAGCAGCATAATGTGAAGGAGAAGAATTGTATCATGAGAATTTCTTTTATTTATGAAATTCAGGCATTTTAAATCCAGTTTTTAAAAAACAACATCAAGTCTTATTTAGTTTTATAAATATGTTCCAGAAAAGCATAAACTGTCAAAGCTCAGAGAAGGCTGGGCTTTATGACCACATGTATGGAGGGATGGGATATAGAGGATTAGAACTTTCAAAGAGTTTCTGATAATTTGCAGATAACCAAGAAATTAATCAGATCATCATATAGTGTAAATTTGATATCTTTCTTGAATTGGCTGAGCAACATTTACTAAAATCTGTTTTAGAATAGCTTTAGATTTTTTTTTTATTTGTTAGGAAAATTCTGTAAAGCTAGAGGACTGGGAAATGCAGGAGCTGTTAGGTTACACAGAAGTGATAAAGAGTGCACTTTGTAAGGACAAATTATAATGCTCATATCTTCAGGGAATTTCAATTTAATTGAAACCACTCCAAGGAAAATAATAAAAACCCAAAAACCAACACTCCACCAAAACTGTAATGGGGGACAGCTGAAGTAAAGCATACATGGAAGTTATTAGGCTGTGCTAATAACAGGAACTGAGATAGTACTGAAAGTAAGAAAAGGCTGCAGCATAGAGGGAAGTCAGGGCTCTGGTTTGCTTGCCATTAATGCTTTGGTGTCTTGAACTTTGGGAATGGAAATTTCTGTGTTTGCCCTCATCAGGCCTGAACAAACCGAGGAAAAGAAAATTGGTTCTTGCAAAGGAGTACAGTAATTTCATGCCTATAAGGTGCACCTTTTTGACTAAAATTTTGATCGAAACCTGGAAGTGCGCCTTAAAGTCCGGTGTACCTTATATATGGACAAAGTTCAGAAATTTGCCAACCCAGAAGTGTGAGCTGTGGCAGCAGCTGTCACAAGGGCAGCCATGGCAGACGGCGCCAGGCGGGAGTGCCGGGACCCACGGCATGGGGAGGGCGCCTGGGCTGCGTTTAAAGGCTGTGCCAATCCGTGAAAAATGTTTGCAAATTGTGCAGCTGCCAGTAAACCCCACGATTGTGTGATTCCGTTACTAATTCGTTACTTTGTTGCGCGCGGATCCTCACTGCAAAATAAAAGTGTGCCTTATAGTCCAGTGCACCTTACAGTCTTGAAATTACTGTAATTCACTTTATCCAGAATTAGGCACGGTGTCACGGAACCAAAGAATGGATTGAGGTGGAAGGGATCATTTAGAAATGACCCAGCCCAACCCCCTGCCATGGCAGGGACACTTTCCACTGGACCAGGTCCCTCCATCCTCTCCAACCTGCCCTTAAAGCATCAATCTTTAGGATATAGCAATTGTTCCCTGAGGTTACCTATACCTCCACTGACTGTAGAGAGAGCCTGGCTAGGCTGGGATGAGCTGTAAAGATCTTTTTGATGTGGCAATGCTGGTTAATGTCTTCATTACTGATGAGGAGGATGGGGCAGAGTGCACCTGCAAGAAGGCTGAAGGTTGCACAAATTTAAGAGGAGTGCCTGGCAGACCAAGAGGTTAATTGTGCTGCTGCTCAGAGGGAGCCAGAGAGGTTTGAGAAATAGGCAGAAAGATGAAGAAGGAAGAGACATGCAATGTGCTGCACTGGGAGAGGAAGAAATCCATGCACAAGGGCAGGGTGGGAATCAGCTGCAGGGCAGCAGCTCCACAGAGAAGGACCTAAAGCTCTGGGTGGACACAAAGTGGATCCTGAGCCAGCAAAGTGCCCTTGCAGTGATGAAATCCAAAAGCATCACCAGCTGCAGGAGGAAGAGCCCTGGCAGCTCGTCAAGGGAGGTGATAATTCCTTTCTCTCAGCCCTGGAGTGCCTGCTCCAGGCTGGGCTGCTGAGAGCAGGAACACAGTTCTGGGTTCTGTGAGGAGCCACTGAGATTATTCAGGAATTAAACAAGAGACTCAGACACCTAGGGCTGTTCAGCATGGAGAAGAGAAGATTTGGGGGGATCTTATCAATACCTGATGAGAGGCTGCAAAGGAGATGGACCCAGGCTCTTCTCTGTGCTGACCAGAGGAAACAGGCACAGACATAGAGGAAATTCAGCTGTGAGATAGTAACACTTTGTCGTTGTTAGAATGGTCAAATACTAAAAGAGGTTGATCAGATAAATTGTTGAGTCTCAACATTTGAGGTATTCAGAAACTGATTGAAAATGGGTTTTGAATCACGTGCTGTTGCTGACCCTGCTTTGAGACAATCTCCAGAGGTCCTTCCCACCTCCAATGTTCTGAATGCTCTTTAGCGTCATTCTTCTTGTAAAACCACGTTGCTTTAATTTGTTTCCTACATAACTCCTCATGGAAGTAAATGAAAATAATTATCCTACTTCATATAGACATATTTGGACACCAAAACTCTTGTTTGAATATGGGAGTCTCAGCATCTGCAGTTTACAATTTCCTACTTTTGCAATCACACCTTTATCTTCACTTTTAGAAAGGCAGTTCTACTAAAATTCACAGGTGTTTTCGGAGCTTTATGCAAGGAAAAAAATACCAGAAGCCAATTCCTGCAGAAAGTAAAAGGATTATTACTGAGTATTACTAACAGACTTGGATATTTATTAACACTGAAATGCCTAAGCCAGGCAGCAGCTGAATCTATTTATTTCAAATATATCCATGCAAAATTGTTTTAGTGCCGTATCAGCTCCCTTTTAAATTTTGTTTTCTTAAGCAGCAATTTTCCTGCACAATGAAAAAACTGGATACCAGCAGAGTCTGCCTGAATGTAACTGTGATGAATAGATATTTTTCAGCTCACATATTAGAGCAGTGGGCAGCCTGCACCCATCCTTGTGGGCCATTCTGCGGAAAAAATTCCACTTTGTTTATTGGCAGCTCTTTCAGGAAAAGGTGTGGGATCTTTGCCTGAGACCCTCAAGACATTCATGTGCAGTGTGAAAGGGTTTTGTCCTTTGTAGCAGTAAATCCTTTCTGAAAATGCACCTCTCAGACCTCCTGATGTAATGACCTTTTGAATCCTGTTTTGTCATTGACAACAGACTGGTGAGTTGGAGCAAGGACTTGAGGAGCTTTTAATAAAGGGAGAATAAAAGTCTTCATGGTTTATAAAAAGTAGAGTCAGACCCTTGGCTGCTGTGACCCATGAAGAAGCTTTAATTTCAGCAAATTTAAAAAGAAGGTAAACAAAATCAACCCAAAATATTTAAACTTCAAGAAATAATAACTACTTAGTGGAAAGACCAAGATGTTCTTTTCCTTTGCCTTAATAAGATTGCTCTTTGTGGAGTATTTTCCATGGAAAGCTTTAGAACTTTTGCTGTCTGGTATTAAATAATCTTTTAGCTTTTCCGTTGCCTTAAATATATCAGCTTCAATTTATTGACACCACAAACAATCAAATTCCTCCTCAATCCTTTGTGGTAGGTGAAACTTTGATGTTTAGGGTTTCATATTGCTGATTGCATTTCAGACTGGAGGTGGGGATTATTCTGTCCAGATTTAGATATCCACAGTGTAGATGTCAACAAACGAGCTGGCTGCTCAGAATTCCTTTACACTCTGAGACAGGAGCTGGAAGTTTAAAGGAGATGGTTAAAATGGGTCAGACAAAACACTTTCTTCACATGTCTGCTTCTCTCTGCTGGTATAAAAAGACACTTGACAATGAGCTCATGTGTGAGGATGTCTCTCCTGGGTTTCTAAAATTAGGAGATGTGTCCTGGGTCACCGAGGGCTTGATTTCCCAACTCTGCTCATAGCTGGTGAGCAGGAACATGAGGAAGGGGCACAGTGCCTTTTAAATAAATGGTGTAGCTGGGATGCCACATTTAGGAATTTATAGGAGGGGAAATCATATAAGGCAGTGGGTTTTCCACCTTTTATTGAGAGCCTAAAGGTAGAAAAATATCAGGTGCATAATGGAAGGTGTTCCAGCCCTCAGGAATGCTGGTCAGGGGCTGGAACAGCTCCCCTGTGAATTCAGAGGAGAGTTGGGAATGTTCATCCTGCAGAAGACAGAGATCCAGGAAGACCTTTGGGCACCTTCCAGTGCCTAGAGGGAGGGTAAAACAAAGCTGGAGAGAGACTTTTGATGTCATGAAAAGGGGGAATGGCCTTGAATTGAAGGAATTGATATCAGGAAGAAATTCTTTCCGGTGATGTTGGTGGAACAATTCTGGAACAGGACTGACAATCCCTGGAGGTGTCCAAGACCAGAAATCTGCTCTAGTGGAATGTGTCTCTGTCCATGGCAGGAGGTTGGAATGTTGATCCTTAAAGTTCCTTCCAACCCCAAGCCATTCTAGGATTTTATCATAATTACTTGTTCATACATTTTGCTCCCAGGAATTCTCCACCCCTGTTTATTCTTCATAGGGAAATGTTCTTTGTGTCTCTGAGAAGAATTGGAGTAACTGTGCATGGGGTGGTTGACTTTTCTGAAATGTATTCAGCCTGCAAAAGCTCAATTTCTCCTGCATGCTTCCAGAGTTCAGGTTCCCCCACCTTGGCATGGGCCAGGAGAGGATGTGGTGGGAGGCTCTGCCTGAAGTGAGATTAATTAAATAATAAATTCCCATTCAATCATCACTGCTCTGAACCATTGTGGGTGGCTTTGAAATGTTTTGGTTTCCTTTCAAACCACGGGCACAGGTCCCAGAGGAGCACAAGGAGCCCAGCAGATCAGGGGTTTCTTTTGGGTGAGATCTCAGGGAGAGCCCACAACTGCCTTGGAAAGCCACTAAAAATCCTCTTTCATTCATCAAAAAAGTTCCTTAATTTCGTTCATCCAGTGGGTACACTCTGCAGTGCTGTGTAACAATTTTACCCATATTTGATACAGGGACATTTTATCCTTTTGAGCAGTGATTTTTATCTTTTTTATGCCTCCCTGTGAGCAGTCTCATCACAGCTAGAAAGGTCTCACTGTGGTATTGTTCATTGCTGATATTAGATCATGCATTTGACACCTGTGGAGGAATTCCTTGTGAAGGAATTGTCCTCACCATCCTCCAGAGACTTTTTGAGACGGAGAAAGAAATGGGCACTTGCACAAGAACGAGTTTTGCCAGAGCTTTTCCAACCTGCCCTTGAAGCAACTCAGACACTTTCATGAAGAATCTGCTGTGGCACTGAAAGTGTTTCCAGTGGACAAACAAATTCACCTTCAGAGGGGATGAATTATTTTCTTCGGTCACTAGGTGACCACAACAATGCTCTTTTTCTTTTTTCTTCTCCCTGTATATCAGCCATGCTTGAAATAAGCCCCTGAAACCCATTCTATTTTGGCAACAAATCTGATTTTCAGATTCTCAGACACTTCAACAGCCCTTCTGTTTCAGCAGAGATAACTGAAGATTATTTTGAGGAAGTGAAAGGTGCAACTCCTCTGAGTTCACTAATTCCCCTGAAATTCACTAATTTTAATTACAGTGGCAACTAAAACAACAACATGAAGCATCAGTAATGAAATTACAGGATTTATCAACCTGTGACATCAGAAGAAAATATAATGATTCATGCTTCCCTTCCAAATCCAATATTGATATCTTTATTTCATTTTCTCAATACTGATTGGTAATGCTTTATCACCATTGCCTATATTTTAAAAAAATGTTTATTCTTCTAGTGTAACACAGCTGGTAGTACTTATTTGGGAGGCAGCTGGGCTTTAATTGGTGATAGAGATAACTATCCTTCAATTGATAACAGAGATAAGTAGCCTTTAATTATTAATAGGTGGCCTCTGAATGTATGTATAACATACATGCCAGGATCAGCTCAATAATATGAAAGGTTCTGCTGTAGGTCCAGGGCAGAAGTTCTGGGACCTGTTATTCCCTAATAAACACTCCAGTCTCTGTGGATGACACAAAGGCCTCAGCCCAGTATTTGGTGCAGGTTTCCATGACTACCTTGAAGGCAAAAAATGAAGTAGATTCTTTTATTTTCCCTGCAATATGTGAAAGAAAAGCCATTAAATGGCTTGCAGATGTTCTTGTTGTCTCCTTAGAAGCTCTTTTGAAACTCAGACAAGACAGAAAACAACCACTTTTCAAACCTAGGGATTGCCAAGTTAAAGTAAAAAGTGTGTTCTAAGGGTCACCATCTTTTAGTCAGGCCTCTCCCACCCTTCCACTGTGTGAGGTTGTGAACCTCTGGTGCTTGACACACCCTTTGTGTCAGGTTATCTTAAATGATTAAAGCAGCTCATAGTTGCTAAAAGGCTGTTTATTACAAAGCACATCAGTCTTAAAAGCAAAGTCACACTCATCAAAGCCCGTGCTAAGTTTTGTTACAGCAGAAGCTGCTCCTGTCAAGGTCCTGGGAAGCTGATGTTGCTGTGGCAGCTCCTGTCTTCTCCTGGGCGATGGAGATGCTGGCAGGCACAGCAAAGCAAAATAGAAACAATGGCAAAATGATGGTAAAAAGCAAAAGCAAAGAGCAGTGGCAAAGCAATGGCAAAAGCACTAACTCTACCTAATACATAATCTTATATAGGACTTTTCCAACAAGCTAACACGTAAACTTGAGCCACTACCTCTCAACTTACTAGAATTCTAATTTCTTAACACGTTAGGATACATATAAACTATGTACATGATCTATCTTATTCTATCTGAAAAATGTAACCAATATTCTCACTGAATTTCTATTTTTTCTAAGCACTGTCTTAAACTGAGCTTCTGGAGTCTGCACTGAAAACATCAGTGTGTTTGTTAACCTTCACTAGAACTTGTTCTCCTACTCTGGTATCTGAACCTTTTACTTACTAAAAGCATTGCAGCTCACACTGAAACTTACTTATTTACTTATGTTAAAAATCAAACTTCCATCTAAACTTAAACTTAGGCTTTTTCTTTAACCTAAACTCCCATTCTGTGTGTGAGTGGCTTGACATGTTTCAATCCATCCAAGGGCTTTAATTCAATTCCTGCACTCTGCCTTCTGCCTGAAGGATTCAGAGAGAGACCTGGCTCACTGACTCCAACACACTGCATTTTAATTTCCTGATGCATTATGGAGGCAGAATGAAAGGACAGAATAAACCCTCCACAACCCTCTCTGGCTCTTCTGGGCTGAGCTGCATACAGGAGTGCAGATGAGCAGGAAATAATTTCAAATCCAGGGGCTGCTAATGCGTCTGTCTGGTTTTGTCTTGCTCCTGTTAATGGAATTCTGAGTCCTCATGGCTGAATGTCACCAGGGATGTTTGCTGTCCTCCTCAGCTGAGATCTTATCCATTGCTCATTATTTGATAAACCATCTGAAATACAGTTAAGTCATTAAATTCAGTGCCAGAACAGAGCATGAGTGACTGATCAAGTGAGGATAGAAGAAAACAGATCAATTTAGAGTGAATTTCATGAATCATTGTTCTCCCAAAATTTAGAGAGAGATTAATTTTCCTGTTTTATTTTTTAATTGAAAGACTCTCCCTTTCTAAATGCTGATGTCCTGGCATCATGTTGCAGTCAGTATAAAACTCAAGCATCCTTTGGTTCTAAAAATTATTTTACAAATCTTTCCTTTACAAATCAAAGTTGGATAATGGGAAATAAATCCAGATCTTAAAACACCTTCCCCCCACTCCTCAATTCTTTCTGGCCAAAAGCCAAGCAATGGAAGTCACAGATATGGACAACTTTGTGTTCATATAAATCCTTCCTGATTGTGTCCTGGATGAATCCATAGCCTGAGACTACAATTCATTCCTTTGCCCCTCTCTGCCAAGTTCTCAGAAAGGTTATAACAAGATTATTAACAGGTTATTAACAAGTCTGCTAATGGATTTGTTATCTGGACAAACTGTCTTGCGAAGCAGACCCCTAAGAAGCTCCTAGACAGTTTTGCTTTTTACACACTACTGAAAATAATGAAGGGAGAGCCAAAACGTCAGAGATGGGGCAGACAGATCTTTTTTTTCTTGTTCAAAATAATCCCCGCTTCCTTCTCCCCTGGGTATAAGTGAGGTGTTTGCAGCTCCAGGACAGTTCCAGCATTTCTTTGACACAAGTTACTGATCATACAAAGTTCTTTGCTTTCAATTAGATATCCAAGAAAACCTTTAAAATCTGCAAAAGCCTGGTTGATTTCTAATGAGTGCAAATGTTGGGTTCTGTGTTTTCTGTGAATTTTTTTTATTCTCTCTGTGGTTTACATATTTATCATGATTCTTCTCCTTTGCTGCAGAGATCTGAGCCTTGATGTGAAGACCTCAACCAAAATATCTGCAGAGAGCCCGTGCTTCAGCCCTAATCAGTGTTAACAAACAAAACTTGTCCAAAATTAGGAGAGAAGATGGCCATCAGCTGGAAGGTCTGCTTCTTCAGCCTCGTATTGCTTCCTGTGGTAAGGCAAAAATGATTTTATTTCCATTGTTCTGATATAAATACATGTTCTCAAGGCCAGCATTTGCCAAGAGGGAAGGATCTGCTGCTTACTCTGATTCTGGATTTTTCTGGGTGGTCTCATAGTTTGGGTTAAGATTTTCCATCCTCTTTTGTTAATGAATTGGGGCTGTGATCACTGCTCATCCTGAGAAGGGCAAGTCCATCCCTTGAGGGCATTTGTTCACTGTTTTAAACCAAGATTAAAAGTAAAATAAAGTAATTATGAGAAGAAGGAAAAAAATTATACTGGGTCTTCTATTCCAAATCCTGTGGTTTAAGAATAATTTTTTTCCAGACAGAGGGATAAAATTAGGGATTCCCTTCATCCTCCCCATGAAACTTAAACCCTGAGATATTCCAGGCTTTTGAGGCCTCTCTTTTCAGAGGAGCAATTTTAAGAAACACTACAAATGGGCATATAAAGATACTGAAGGCACTTAAAGTCATCCATCATCTTTCTGAGTATATTCAACTCTTTATGAAGGCGACAGGGATTAATTTTCCCCACAAGTCTTTACTTACTAAACAATGTTCTCTTCCATTAATAACTCCATACTAACATGTCTGGGCATTGTAGCTCTCCTTCTCCATTGTCCCTACACAGTGACTGCATCTCTCCTCACATAACAGCCACAAAAACACTGAACAAAGATTTTTTTTTCCTTTGTAGCTGTTAGGAGTCTGTCTTAGTTTGGAAGACAGGTGTCTGCTAAGAAAGACAGGAGCCTCTCTTTGAAATGGAG